>VXBJ01007817.1:120389-136404 GCA_013400055.1 Nycticryphes semicollaris
CCTTTTTTTCTTTTCTTTTTCTTTTTTTTTTTTTTTTTTTTTTTTTATTTTTTTGCTGTTGTTTTTTGGTTCAAATCAGAATTTCTCAATTTCTCGTTATTTTTTTCCATTTTCTGTACTGATTTCTTCCACGATGAGGGCTCTTTACCCGACATATTTATAATAACCAATGCCAGAGTGGACTTTTTTATTTTCTTTAAATCCTTCTAATTAACATGTTTCATATTGCTGTCATTGAAGTCAAGTGGATAACTGACTCTTTACACCATGATTTTTGAGACAACATATATGACTATATTGCAAAGACAAAAAGGGAGATTAGTTTATTTCTATCAACTCTAGATTTTTTGAGGAATTTAATTTACATCAATTTTTACTGCAGAATGGTGTTCCAAGAAGGTTCTCTACAAAACAACCATTTAACTGAAATCTTAGCTTAAATCTTGTTTCTTTAGCTGCTATTTCTATGAGGTTAAATACTCTTTCTGTTACATTATTTGTCTTGAAATGGCAATTGTAGTAAAATTGATATGTTCTTAAGGAGCTGCAGTTTCGTCAACACAGGAAATGTGCTTTCTGTACTAGAAAGAATGACTATTTGATGGATGATGAAACTAAGAGAAAGAAGATAACTCTCACAGGATACATTTTTAATATGGAGTTATCTGAGGGCCAAGAGTTGGCTTAAAATATATCTAAATAAGTCAGTAGATAATTTTAACTTTCTGCACTGTGAGAATAAAATCAATGGAAGATAGCTTTCTAATATATAGCTTTCAAAATAACTTTTTTGCCTTTTATATAGAAAATTTAAGGTTGTTTTGTTTCTGTTGTAGGGAATATTATGCCAAAAAATCAGAGAGGCTCTAGTTTTAATCATGCAGCATGCGCTCTTTAGATTAGTTTCCCAAAGACAACTATTTCCCTTGCTGAAAATACTGAAGAGGAACTGACACACTTTCTAGTTTCCAGCCCATTTGGGACAAGGTCATGTTCCTTTCTATTTCTACAGAAATGATTTTCCAAATTCATTTTAATCTGAATTGAAAATGGATTGATAGTTAGGTGAAGTTCAATCACTGTTAAGAGTGTAGTGTTAACAATTTTGATGTCCGTTATTGGATTACAGAATGTAATAACATTTTCTTTAGTTATTCAAATGATTTTTCACCATAGTTCAGAATATTTCCAATCAGGCTTTTACATCTAGTGAGGTCCTGGGTCACTACTTATAGTACTTAACTGAAAGAGGAGAAATTCTGATGACCTCCCATGATTAAATGCATGAAAAAAGACCATTCAAAAGCTCTCTAATTTCTTCATTTAATTACACTGATTATTTTTTTTTTTTCATACTTATCAGTTCGAATACATGACTCAGTCTGTTCCACTCTTGAATGTTTCTGGGAGATTTGAGGAATTATTTGCCTATCTTCACAAGAACAGTTTGAAGTACTGGAAGAAAAGCAATACAAAGTTTGTAAGAAAACCTTTTCTACTTTTGCAGCATTATCAATCAGAGGATTTACTTGAAGAGAGCAAACTAGATAAAAAAAATTAGATCATCAAGATTAAAAAAAAAGAATCACTTCTGTCAATAAGAATAGCATGTGCACTTCTCACTATAGTAAAATAAGAATGATTAATTCTTATGATTCAGGGCATTAACTGATCAGTTGAAGTTGGATAGATTTTTCTCCATTTTGTTTCGGTGTAAGTTAAAAAATTACTTAAATTATTGGAAATTGTTATAATGTTATATATATTGAGGATGTTCAGACGATAGTGAAACATTTTGTACAACATTTCTTGATTTTTATGTCAATCATTAGTTTGAATGGACTTAAAAGGACCATTTTCATAACATGCTTACATTCTTTCTCTGTAATAAAATTTCTAATATGTGTGTCTCTGGTTCTATGTCACAGGGGCCAATATAAAGTTATAATGAGGGTACAATGACTTTGGGGTACATGAATTGTAACTACAAATTTTAATTGACATCTGTAACAATAAATTGGCTCTGTTACTCGCATGCATAAATCCAACCACTGTAGAACTACTTTAACTACGTATATAAACAATTCTCCTAGCTCTCACAGTCTTGAAGTCATGTCACTTTATGTCCTGTAGAGTGCATTCAGAAAAGAATTTTGAGGAAAAATCTCATACCTTTTCTGGGAGATGAGCATGACAAAATGCCTGTATACTGACACATACAATATAAGGAACAAATAGAGAAATTAGAGATCTGTGTGCAGTTGCAGGGCTACAATCTCATTGGGAAGAATGGAGTGCTGCAATAAATGGGCACAGGCTCTTTAGAAGATTAGACTAAGTAGGAAGGGAGCAGGAGTTTCCCGTTATGTGAGAGAAGCAAGAATGCATGCAGCTCTGCCTTGGGATGGGTGATGAGTGGTCTAAGAGTTTATGGGTCAGGATTAGCAGGCTGACCAAAGGGGATAATTTTGGTGTGTCTGCTGCAGACTGCCTGATCAGGGATGACAAGTAGATAATGCCCTCTTCAGACAACTAGAGTAAGCTTCACATTCACATCCAGCACCTCATGAGGGACTTTAACAATCACAATGTCTGCTAGAAGGGCAACACAGCAGGACACATCCATGAAATTTCTGGAGTGCATTAAATAAAACAGCTTCCTGACATGTCATTGAGAACTTCATGAGGGGTGACGCTCTGCTGGACTTGATTTTTGCCTGGGGATGTGAAGTTCAAATGCAGTCCTGGCTGCAGTGACCATGAAGTGGCAGTGCTGAGGATTCTGTGTGTAGTGAAAGAAGAACATTGCATGATCAAAACCCTGGGTTTCAGAAGAGCAAACTTTTTTCAACTCAGGAATCTGCTTCAAAGAATCCTGTGGTATATGTTTCTGGAGGGAAGAGAGCTCTAAGACACCTGATTGATTTTCAAGGATCACCTCTTTGAAGCTAAAGAATGGTCCATCCCAATGAGCAGGAAATTAAACAGACATGGCAAGATGCCTACATGGATAAATGAGCTACTCCTGACAAAGCTCATATATAAGAAGTACAAGAGGTGGAAAAGGAGAGAAATGACCTGGGGAGAATATCCAGGTGCAGTCTGAACATGCTGGGACATTGTTAGAAAAGCAGAGCCCACCTGGAATCGAATCTGCCAAGGAACATGAAAGGAGACGAGACATTTTTACAAGTATGTCAGCAGCAAAAGGAAAACTAAGGAAGATGTTAGTTAGATGCTGAATAAGGCACCTTTGTCTCATGACAAAAGACACAGAAAAAGCTAAAATAATTAATGTCTTTTTGACCTCAGTCTTCTGGCAAGAGCAACCTTCAGGAATACTGGGGAGTATGGAGCGTGAAAGACTTACCCTCAGTACAGGAGAATTAGTCTAAGGTACTAAATAAACTGATGTCCTTGTTCTAGTGAGGATAGGGTTAATTTTCCCCAGGATCTGGCAGGGGACACAGGTATTCCATACAATATGAAGCCATGTTCAGTCTATAACTGGGAGCTGGCAGAGGGAGGGGACGGGAAGACCTTCTTGGAGTGGTCTGGGGCATCCAATGGTGCGCTTGTACATTCATCTATCAGCTCTATTTTTGTTTTTGTGTTCCCCTTGTCGTTCTGTTAAACTGTCTTGTCTCAACCCATGTGTTTTGCCTTTTTCTTCTGATTCTCGCCCTTAGCTGTTGGGGGGCGAGAGAGCAGCTGCTTAGTTCTTTGCTGCTGCCAGAGGCTAAACCATGACAACTGAATATATACATGTCCATGGAACCTGATGTGATGTGTCCATGAGTGCTGAGGCACAAAGTGAGTATCATTCCTGTCTGTAAGAAGGGTCAGAAAAAGATACAGGCCAGGCAGTCAGCCTCACCTCAATACCTGGGGAGGTAATTATGGAAGTACTACTGGAAATAATTTCAAAACACATTAAGTTCATCAGGAGTAGCCACCATGGATGTATGAAGGGGAAGTCACGCTTAACCAAACTAATAACCTTCTATGCTAAGATAAATAGCTTCATGGATTACAAGAGAGCAGTGGATGTTGGTTCTCCTGACTTCAGCAAGGCTTTCAAAACTGTTTCCCATAGTATCCACATAGACAGACTGATAACAGCCTATGTAAGTGGACAGTACGTTGGATTGAAAACTAGCTGAATTGCGAGTCTGAAAAGTTGTGACCAGTGGTATGAATTCCAAATGACAACCAGTCATTAGTGGTGTATTTTAGGCACCGGTATCAGGGCTTCATTAATGATCTAGATTCTGGGACAGAGGACACTCTCATCAAGTTTACAGGTCATACAAAACTGGGAGGATTGCTTCATAAGTTGGATAGCTGTGCAGCTATTCAGACTTTGGCAGGCTAGAAGTGTGCAAGAACATCATGAGGTTCATCAAGGGAAATGCAAAGTCCTGGGAGAAATGAGACCATGCACGACTGTAGGCCAAGGGCCAAAAAGCTCAGCTTTACACAAAAAGACACTGCGAGGCAGCAATATGCCCTTGTATCAAAAAAGATTGAACACAACCTGGGCTGAGTTAGGAAAATTCTCACCAGTGATTTGGTGAGTGGCAACTCTTTCTCTCTCATCAACATTGGTGAGGCCATGTCTGGGTGCTGTGTCTAGTTCTGGGCTCTGCAGTGCAAGACATGCATGGACGTACTGGAGCAAGTCCATTGAAAATCCAAAAAGATGATCAAAGAACTGGAGCATGTCATATAAGGAGGGGTTGAAATAGCTGGGACTGTTTAGCCTGAAGGAAAGACTCGGGGGTATCTTATCAATGTGTATAAACACCTGATGGCAGAGGATACAAAAGACAAAGACAGACTCTTATTGGTGGCCTGTGATAGGACAAAAGGAAAAAAATGATTAAGTGGTTAAGTAGTGGAACAGTTTTCCCAGAGATGCTGTGGAGTTTTTTCAGAAAGATGTTCAGAATTAACTGGAGAAAGTCCTGAATAGCCTGACCTAACTGTAAAGTTAGCATGTGTAAGATCAAGGTGTTGACTTTTCTAGTACCTCTCCCAATCTCCATTATTCTATAACCCTGTGTATACCCAAATATGTAGGAACTGCCTTAGTCTTCTAATATTAAAATTCTAACAGTTTCTGTGTAGAGAGCTAAAAACTTGGGAATAATGAGACAAAAATACAGGTGTCAGCAATCCTTTTTACATTTGAGACCCTTGCCATATTTTAGATCAAAGATTTTATTGGGCTCTTGTTATTGTCTGTTTCAATTCTTTGCACTGTGACTGTGTACAGAGCATGAAGATGAAATCTATCTTGTATGAAAATACCCAAGTTAATTAACCTGACATAATGTAATCCACACCCCACATGTTTGCTAGGAAATGCAGCAAGTAATTAGAAAATAAAAATTCCAAAAGGAATTACAAAGAGATAATAGCAAATTTGGGAGAAGTTTGCATTAAGGTATGTGGACAAATACACTTCTCCCAGACAAAAAATTTCAACAACTCCCAAATGTGATTTACTATTGTAAGCAGGAGGGGCTGCTGCCCAGCCTACATTGTACTGCAGGGATGTAATACTTGCTTCTCTGTGAGACACAAGAGGTTACAGCCGTAGTACTTCTTTCTTCCTGGATGCCTCAGAAACATGCTGAAATAGACAGACTGCTTATTTTTTGGTATAAAGTGTATATGTGGGTGGATAAGTGGATGTGTGAAAATTGTGATTCCATCATCACTTTGTCTATATATTGTATTCCACTCACTCTTCTTTTTGTGGGTGTTTTTCTTTGGACTACAAAATCCTTTGGCTGCTTCTAAAGCACATAGACCTGAATCCTGTGTGGAGTTTTTGTGATCCAGTTGCAATATTTCTCTTAATAAAGACTTTTGCAAGTGCCTTTAGCAGCACAGTTCTTGAGTCAACAAACCTGCAGAGCTGAGTCTCTGAGGTACTCTTGGGGTACTGTTAAAGCATATGATATCCCTCATTTTTAAGAGAAACTGATGGTAGGCTTTTAGAAACCACCATCTTCTAATTCCTCCTTAAATTACAGTAACTCCTAAGCACATGTAAATACTGAGGCAGTTGCTGTCCAAAGACATTGGAACATATATTGCTGCCATACATTTTAGTGCTGCACTTTTGTTGTGCTAGTACAGTACTATGACAGTGCAGCCAGGTATTAAAAATTTTAACAGTAAACCACAAATAAGAAGTTCTTTAGCAAGAAAAATCACCTATATATTTAGGTCTGTTGTACAGTAGGCATGGAAGAAATTATGTCTTTCCATAGCTGTGTTGTTATCCCAGATTTTAATTTCTATTCCATATACCTCTACTGGAAAACATGGTACCTGAAAGATAGATCTGTGTCTGAACAACTTTTGGACTCCTCAGTATCTCTGGCAGACTTTGAGAGACTTCTGTTGTACAGTACATTACCCTACACAAGAGACAGGTTGTTTTCAGCTGCCCTTGTAGTTTCTTTTGTGTCTGCATGGCAACACAAGGAGACAAAGAACATGAGGATCCAACCGTCTATTCTAACTTCTGGGCTGTGAAGTTGACAGTCACAAGCATAGTCAAGGTAGAGAAGCCAGCAGTGACGAATGACATGGAAGAAGTCTCAAAGCTGCACAGAAAAGAAGTCGATTAGGGAAATCAACCCTGCAATTAAGGCCAGGAAGGAATGTAATGACAGTCAGAACACAGGAGACAAAGAAAAGTGATCTTTAAAGGGAACTGCGGATGAAGAGAGATCAAGGGAAAAGAAGAAAAGACCAGACAGCTGCCAAAGAACAAAATTAGAGAAAAGAGCACATTTAATTAGGTTTAAAACTTGGGACATAAAATACATCTCTAGAAATATCAGGAAAGAGATATTTAAAAAGAAACAATAGAAACAGTTTGAAAATGGTCTGAATTCTTAACAGTTATTATTTGCAAAGGCTACTATTAAAAAGAAATTTTGGTCCCTGCTGTTGGCATATTTACCAGCGGAGTCAGAGCACTTTTAATTATAAATCTTAGTTTGGTTGTGTAGCAACTGTTGTACACCAGTGTACAGTCATATATAAAATATGGGTGAAAATCCTTTTCAAACCCCAGGGAACATAAGAATAACACTCAAATACTACAGAGGAGTGTTATAGCAAAGAGGAAAGAAAGTATTTGTGTCAATTTGGTAATTTGGGCATGAGCCTAAAGTAGGAAACTGTGCTTGTGAAAACCGCAACATTTGTGAATTACTGATGTGTGTATATGCTGACAATATCATGCTTTGCTTGTATTGAAATATGTGTTAGTGGAAACCCCCCAAATATTAAGCTTAAAAAGCAATGCTGTAGACAAAATCAAAGACATGTTAGTCATATATAGTAATCAAACTATCGACTATATTTAAATTTTTTTTTGCTTCCAAATGTTTTCTTTTACTCATATTTTGCATAGGCTTTGAACATACACATTTAAAACAAGCAGCATAATGATAGTACTGTCTATACTACTGATACTGGATAATTTTATCTTTTAGTCCTGTAGTCTTTCAAGAAAAGAAAAACAAAACAAGACAAATCAAAACAAAACAAACACCTTTCTGTGGTGTTCATAATCAAAGCAGTGCTAGTTCCTTGAAAATCAGTAAACTTGAGCTATGGAAAACTATTCCACGGAGAAGGAAAGACATTACTTGTGAATGATACTGTTCAGTAGAACCAATAACAGTAAAATATCTATGCCATAATTTTGACACTTATGGTAGATTCATAAAAGTTTAGCACAATTACACTAGCAGTGAAAGGAAGATACTGTAAGGATAGTTATGGGGAGAGGCTGACAGTTCAGGGACAATAACAAAGCCCTAAACTCATGCATTTCTTTGACATCACTAACTGATCAAAAGACAGCTGCATCCAGCTCTGCTAATTTGCTTCTTCCTCCCTTCCAGCCTGTTTCTAGATAGCTGCAAACCTAAGGCATGCAGCTGGAGTGCCTGAGCTACTGCTCGTGACAAGAGGGGTCTTAAATAGCGTAAGCTGAAACATTTGAGGTGTCTCAGGATGTAATGCACAAATTCAGATATTAGTTCATATAATTTTTGAAGAAAATTATTATCTGATATGACTGCTCAGAGTTATGTGTAATTTTTGGCTTTGGTTCCTTTTCCTTTGTTGCTTTAATTTTTTTTTCATTCTTAATTAATTGTGTTAGAGACAACTCAAAGCTTTGTCTGAGCTTCAAGCTAATTTCTGATTGACTTTTAGTTTGTTGCCAGCTTAGAAAAGGTTTTAAAAACTCATCATGACAAAGTGGAGTTTGTAATTCACCACTACATATATGACTCTTTGTAACTGTGTGTTGCCTTTATACAAACTAGAGAACTGTCTCACTGTTAGGTGCAATAAATCAGCAACTATTGAAAACTGATGCCAAGTTCATGGCAGGAAGAGACAATTATTCAAGTCTTTCCAAGAGCAGCTTAAAATGAGAATACAGGTAGCCCCGAGATCAATCATCATGCTAAAAAAGTGCCTTGGTCTGCCAAAGCAAATTTGGTGAAAGAAAGGCTCATAGCTCTGTCAAAATGACTTTGTCATAGGCAATACCAGAAGAGAAAATATTCATGAAAAAAACCACCCAACATTCAGGGTGCTTTGTTTGCCTTCTTAATGGAACCTATTGCTTTATCACCTTGTCTTTCTATACTCAATGTAGAAAATTATGTTAAAATAACACTTAGTGATTAGATATTGACTGCAATAATCTTTTTCTCAATATTAAATGAATACCAAAAAAGGCTATCATTCTGGTGAGAGTTACTTGAGTCAGTTCATAGCTTAAAAATTAGTTGCTTTTCTTACTGTGTTCACTGCATGGAAAATGTATTGCTTCCAACTACAGAGAAAATAATGTGAAACAGTCTATTGATTTTTCTTCCTCTCAAGAAAAGCATCGTTTAATTGGAGGGGTTTTACACTTTTACAAAAAAAGAACAAAAAAAAAGACAATCAAAAGAGGGAAAATGCGAATGACCAGCTCACTGAATTCCTCTTACATTTTCTTGAGGAATTCTTTGAATAGGCTTTATACTCAGAAATTTTACCCAATATTCAACAACAGATTAAGAAATGTAAATAAGTCCCTTTTTTTTTTTTTTTTTTTTTTTTGGCAGTGGTTTACTTTGTCTCAGGCCTTGATATATATCACAAAAGACGGGATGAGATGGTTTCTTTTTAGAGTATGATCATCTGTAGCCTGTCACTGAGTCTTAAATTTTTTGAGGAAGTTTCAAAAGTCATGTGGAAAGCAACCCATGTCTACAACTGGAAACCATTTTGACCACTTCCAGATTGGCACAGAAATATTCAAAGTAGCTTCTCCTCTGTCTTGTAGAAGGATATTTGATAGACTGTGAGAATACACATAGTTTCTGTAGGCAGGGTGTATATGATCAATTTTGTACAACAATTGTTAATGACATTATAGTTCATTTTAATATTTTTATGAATGTCTTTCATGCAATAAGTTCATTTGGACAAGGCTGTTCAATTAAAAATAATCCTGGTATCAGAAATACCGTTTTTGTGTAGAATGAAATTAGAGAGGCTATAATAACTAGATGTCTTTTAAAATTTATTATGCTTATGAGCATCCTCCTTTCTTGGCTAGGTTAAACTATGGAGTTACATAAAAGAGGAGTAGTAGTATGGTAACATGAGGTTATATGTGTGTGTAAGTCAACCTGCTTATCTTAATATACAGATAAATCTGTAATTAATTTGATAAGAAAAGTTTCCTGAGTTATTTATGCTTCTGAAATGGGAATATCTGAAGGTTCTGCAATACATTAATGAGAACATTCCATGCAGTTTGCATGTTGTAGTGCTTTGTTTCCATCAGACAGTGAAAAGGCAGTGAGGAAGAGCGGCTGCATACAAAATGGAACATACTTTAACAAGTGAATGTTCCATCATGTGGGGCAGAGACCATCTACTTGCGTATTGATATATATCGAAGAAGCTTCTTACTGAATGCATGCTGTATAAATGCAGACACCTCAATAGTACAAAGTGATCTGAAAAGCAATTATAGGATGTGTTATAGACTCTGACAAAGGACAACAACAACAAACTGACTAGGTGACATAGCCAGCAGCAAGTGCAATATTGTTGTGAATGATGCTTCTAAAGTCTGCCAGAATGCTAGATATCTTTTCTGAGATCTTCCAGATCTTGGCATCTATACAACTTTCTGATCAACTGTAGAAACAGTGGAAGAGAAAGGATCATTGATTGTTTATAGAGTTTTTCCATATGTTCAGTGCAAATAGCATGTTATGTTTCCTTAAAGCTGTCCATCTGGTCAAAAAAACTTACTTTGAATATATGAAGCCTGTGAATTAAGACTGAGGTGAAGTACAGATACTGACACAAAGGCAACTGAATTCATGCTGCATTGTTCAGCCTCTCTAAACCCAGATTTTTCTTCAGGATGCCTGGGTTACATTTCTAAATATGAAGAATCAAGCTTAAGTTTGTCACTGTTATCTATTTTGAAGCTATAAAGTGCCATAGAATTATTTACTATTTCTTTAACACTAGCCATTTAATATGAACATATATTGATTTTAAAGAAATGCACACTACACTGTTCTCATTAGGAAAGTGTTGTAGCTATTACACCTGATTGAAAAGTAAAGTGATAAGTTCAAGGGAGAAAATAATTACCTTCCAGTTATTGTTGAACTTCAAATAATTAGACTACTAGAAGTTTAATGGTCAATCTAGGGCTTTAATTTTTTTACTAGATTTAATTTTGTGGTGAAGATTCTGATTTGGAGATCACATCCAAGTTAATACACTTTTATTTGTCTTAATTTGTGATCCTTAAAGGCAAAGCACTCATAGGTGCCCAAACCCAAGAGTTCAGTAGAAAAGTTATAAGTAAGAAGAGTGAAAGCCAGTGCAAATAAGCAACTGTATATAATCCCTATTAATACCGAACAGCACAGAAGAAGGAAGGAGAGAGGAAAATAACAACACTGAAAATTCTGAATTGAATGTCAATAACTTAGAAAAAAATCTGAAAAATTTTGAACAACTACTTGGAAATTATATAGGCAAAAGAAACTTCACCAAGTGTCTCATACTGTATTAGGTGTTATTTTTCTTCCTTCAGAAATTTACACACGCTCAAGGAAAAATATGGTATTAATCATATCTAACATGACCCAGAGTGATCTACAAAGCATTTCAGCTGCCTGTAAAATCATGGTTATTTTCAGAGATGTATACAAGATGAGTATAATTATGAACATACATCAAAAAGTATTGAGAACAAGAAAGAGATGATAGCGAGGGGAAACAGTCTTTTTCAGGAAGAAAAATCTTAAGAGGAACAAGTAAGTAAAGGAATACCTGTAGCAGAACTTCTTTTAACATATCTGAAAAAAATACCATTTTTGCATATTTTGTTTAGTAGAAGTCAAAGCTAAACCAACAAACACTCATGAACACTGAAGAACATTATGCATAAACAGTGTGAAGTTTATCCTATTTCTTCCTGTAGCAACCTAGACAGTATTCGTGACAGGAAAAAGGAACAGATTTTGCAGAAGCAAGGGCAATGTCAAGCATTGTAAGCCACAGGAGCAGTCTGAAAAAACATAGGTGAAATCTCATATGAATAATACTTATTTTCAGAAAATAGCAAAAATTACCGTCTAGATGATTGTCAGGAGTAGCTGTGCTTGAAACATAGATGACTAAGAGGAGACTCAGTGAAAACATCCCTTCCATAGTTATCTATAACTTGCACATACACAGTATAACGAGCTGCAACCATATCTAGAAAATAGCAAAGAAATATGTGGTAGAGCAAAGGAGACAAATGATGCTAAGAAATGAGATAGGATGTTAGGATTTTTCAGATTTGTCCTTTTCTTCCTCTGTTACAGACAGAACTGAGTCAGGTTTGCATCAGGTCAGGTATGCTGACATCCTTCTTGGGCTTGTTAATGCTGCTGTCCTCTTTGAATAATTTATTCCTAAGAAAGTTGTTTAAACAATATTTTGGTTTTTTCATCCCTTGTACCCATGAGCTTTTATTTATTGCTCTGTGTGTGAACACACATACAGTCCTGATTACAGTACAAATTTTGACAGACGTCTTTATTACCCAGTGGAAGAGGACTCTTCCCATAGGCATTGCTTTTCGTATGACTTTATTTGACAGAACTGGTGTGTATTGTTAAATTCCTTTTGAAATGTGTTCTTGTGGGATTTTATGCTGTCATGCACCAAGAATTGCATAGTTCTTTTATTTAAAAATCAATAAAATGAAAGTTAAAACAAAGAGAAACTACTTATAAAAAATACCTTGTTTAATCAAAGGAAATGAAAAGTTCATTTACCTTGCTACATAAGGAAGCAATGTATGCAGGAAAAGGCCTTGAGGTTTTTCTTTAAAACAAAGTAAAGGTTTTTTATTTCCAAGCATCAGATGTTCTGTGCAAGAATTTTTATGGCAAATGTTGCTAATAGCATATTTTTTAAAAAAAGATTGACTTTTTAAAGGAATAGATCTTTTTGTGAACCTTCTCAAATACCTTTTTGATATGGCTAAAGCAATTCAGTTCCTGAAAGATCTTTGTATTTTGCTTTGGTAGATATTGTATTATCCACATTGTCAAGATTAGCCTAAAATTTATACCTTTATTAAAATCAGAGGGGGTGTGACATGTCTTAATGGAAAACGATTTTTTGAATAACAAATATATTAAAGGCAGATAAAAAAAATCTAGTGAAGAAATTATAAAAAAAAAAAAAAAAATCTTTTGTTGTTGCAAGGGCTCTATAAAAAAAAAAACTCCATAGTAAAATGTTCCTGAAGCATTTCTCAATAAATTGAAACAGAATTTAGTGGACAGGTTCTAATTTATTTATGTATCTTAATGAACACAAAAGAATGTTCCATAATTAGTGATACTGCATTACAGTACTGTACTGTAGAAAAGTAAAAACTTTCCAGTAGATTTGTTCAATTTGAGTTTTCTGGTAAGTGAAAGCTTGTAAGATCCTCTTACAGAATGAAGATCTATGAGACTGTAGGCGCTGGAAACAATTTTCTAAGTTCACATCTGGGGATTCTGTAGAAGTTTTCTGTAGAATGACTGTCTCTAGCAGCTGGATTCTTCGTTGTGCATATGGCCTAGATAATGGAGGTTTTTGACTTGCACGGATGCCTTGCTGAATTCATATTGTAGTGATGACTTTTATGGTCAATGGACTTCAAACCTGAAATAAGATATTCTATGACATCTGAATCCATGTGGCATTCCTTCCTCTGTGAGAATAATATTTTAGTACATCAACATTACCATTCATGTAACAGTGATTGAATGTAAAGTATATGCTCATAGCAATCGAGAAAATAGATGCATGCAGTGACTTTCCTACTGTGCTGTTGTTTAACACAACACAATCATTAGCAGCTGAAAACATGCCAGGACCTTACCCTCTCAGTTCCACAGCATGTTTTGATATGATTACGTACTGCTGCAACTGATTTTGATTTCTACTTCAAATTCTCTGTGGTTTGTAGAACAAATCCATGCTGAGGAAGGAATCCTAAAACAAAATGTTGTGTCCCTGAGCCTTGGGATCAACAAAACAAAACAACCCCCCCCCCCAAAACAAGAAAAAAACCCAACCACCAAAATCTCTTTATTGCTCATTAACGTAATTGCCTAAAACTTATATTGATATGCCTGATTTTGAGAGCTGATGTAAGACAGCGTTCTGTTGCACCTTATTAAGGTAGCTTTGCTCAGTGTAACCTCACGTTCATATTACATTTCTGCTAAATACATTCTCTTTTATGTGTTCCTCTCTGTCTTCTAGTGTTCTTTCTAGTTAAGACTGACTCACCTTTAGTGACTATAGCACAAGGAGAGATGAAGAATTAAAAGAAGGGAAATGATGACATAAATATGATGCTAGGGGAAAGGAAAGGTGGTGTGCAGCATTGACAGAAGAGCAAGGATTTGATTTAGGAGAAGGCTTTAAGAGTGATACTTGACATAAACCTTTGCCCATTTTTAATTTTGACTACATGGATCTGCATTTATTGGGTACCAGTTTTTTCCTTTCACTCTGTTTCTTGAACTACAGGATGATTACATGGATGGCAGAAGGGTAAAGAATTCTCAGTCCTCAGTTTAGAAGGACAGATTTCCCTTTTGGTGTTTAGTAGATACCACCCTTTGTCATGAAGTCTGTCTTTATTTTATACAGGAATTTAGAGCAATAAATTCAGAAGGTGGCTAGGAATATAATGGGTGATGGACATGTATTTCTATCCTGATCAACGAGTAGATGACACCTTCCTGGTAATCTGTTCATTTGATGCTGTGCTTAAGCACCTGCACACCTTTCTTTATGGTTAAGGTAAGAATAGATTATGTGAAAATGATCTTTTTTAATGATGGAGTAAATATGTAGAACCTTATAGAAAGTTGTATAGTTTTTAGTAGCACTATCTTTCTTTTAATATTCCTATTCCTTATGGATTTTCTCTTGTAACTCTTTATTTGATATCTTTACGTAATGCTAACAAAGCTAGCCTAACTTCTTCATGACATTATTTTTAATAAAAAGCAATTGTTGTTTTTTTTAATTTTCTGATATACAGGGAATGTAAATATACGTTGTGAATACACATTGTGAATGTGTATATACATTGAATAAAGTTTTATTCCAATTCCAAATGACTTTGTCATTACACCCCACACATACATCTCTGGAAACATATATTTGCATTTTTTAAAAAAGAAGGTGTATTAATATAATCATTTATCAAAAGATGTCCGTGATTTTCACTGATGGAATATTGCTTCTTCAGTGATTACTACATATGATAGGGAAAGGAAAGTGAGTTGCCTGTGTTTCAAAATCTTTGGTATTGTGAAACAAGAATTACTTTCTTGTTGCTTCATGACTCTTACAGATGGCCTATGTGTTCTGTGACAAAAAGTTCTGGTGATTGCCAAAGGAAATGACTACATGGCACAGATACAAAGACAGAATAATATAATTTTTAATTTCTTCTCCCAAAGCTGGATTAGAAAAACCACACTAAAATAGTTTGTTGAGTTGGATTAGAACTCTTTTAGTTGGAGGATATATACAACTTACTGTAGGCAAGTTCAATGTAACCTACTCAACAAGCTATATTTGAAATTAAGCCACAACAAAACCGCAAACAAAAATGGACAGACAAATGTGATACCAGATATGTAACCCCTCTTTTTCAGCTTTCTTTGGATAGCCACAACAAAAAATTTCAAAATATTTAAGGAGAAAACACATCACTCTTCATAGCTCAAAGCTGATTCTAAATATTTTAAGGTGCTGAATTGCGTAAGTAACTCAAAAATATCTACAAGCAAGTTGTACAGTGCATTTTTATTGTTACTAGAAATGGAGATGGGGACTTGGTGACATTTCAGCTGCTCATAATACCCAGCTGCTGGGTATTATAATAGTCTTCAGTGAACAGATGTGCTAACATTTTATAAATATCCTTTGACCTATTTCAATCTTTGGTGACTATGTGCTCTTTTGTGTATATGATAGTGGCTTACACTGTATAACAGCCTGTGGTGTAGTCAAGGCTGTTCATAGGCTAGGAAAGATGTGTTTCAACTCATCTTCAAGAGTTTCTTTCCCAAAACTGCAAGGTTATAATTGTGTCTACAAGAAAGAAAATTTTTATGGTAGATTTATTTAGGGTTTTATGTGCAATGTATTTTAAGTTCAAATCTGGTTCACTGGATTATATGCAAACCTTAACTTATAAGACCTAAACTGGAGAAATAAAAATAAAAGTATTTCTTATTATGTATGTTGATACACTTTTTTTTAAAATCTTTTCATGTTTTCATGTCTATCTTCATTACTTTATGATCAATGAAGCTTTCTGTATTTCATTTAAAAAAAAAACAACACATCTGCCCACACCCACCAC
>VXBJ01007817.1:138950-173075 GCA_013400055.1 Nycticryphes semicollaris
AGAGCTTGCCTGCCGTAAGCGCTCACGTGTTTGAGAACAGGCCTCTGTCGCTGGCTACCAATGGAGAGATTATTGTGGCTATTGTTTTTACAACTGTACAGTTGTTATACTCTTATTTTCTTACATCCAGTATTTGGCAAAATCATGCATTACTTATGCATAAACTGCTGGAGATTGAAAAGCTTATAATGAACACCACATAAAGTCTTCAATGTTTTAGACTGTAAATGAAATGACACTGCTTGTTAATTTTTTTTAATCAAACGTGCCAAGCCCTACAAATTCTGGCTAACTTTTGTGTCTCAAAACTGTAGGATGTCAAAGCCAATTCGGTTCACTCTGTTTATAATTGTCATCATACATGCTTCTTGATGGATCTTTCATTTTGTCAAAACTCTGTTTATAATTGTCATCATACATGCTTCTTGATGGATCTTTCATTTTGTCACATTATTAATGAATGTTCCTCAGAGATACTGCTCACAGATAAAGACATGCAGTGCACTGATACTAATAAAAATGCTAACATCAACGGTTAAGCACTGCAAGAAGTGTATTTGTTCTGAAATATGAGTAAATTCCTGCTGACTTTGCAAGTCCTTGGTTCTATTTCAAACCCGCAACAAGAGAAAGGAAAAAAAAATCTTTCCTTGTTTACCTTTCCTTGGGTTTTCTTATCTGCTTGCTCTAATATGGTTATATGCTAAGGATGTTGTCACAATAACTGTTACTGGCTTATGCTGCAATAAAACATTGGCTACTCAAAATATTCAGACATTATGAACCATGGTAAGGCTCTCTCCTAGTGTCTGTTTGCAAAATGAATGTAGTATTTAATTTGACTCTGCACTGTACAGATCTAAGTGGGAAGATCTTTTAATTCATCAAAACTTTAATATAAAAGGTAACTGAGGCCTTTGGTGGTGATCTTAAATACAATTCCAGACAAGTCCAGAACACAATTTTTGTGTATATGCTGCATTTTGTTTTTTAAAATTTTTTAAATATCTAACTTTGGCAAAAGTCAAATAACTTCAAAAGATGATTCTTGTAGAAAAAACTCCAAATACAGTATATTTAGCAATGACAGGCTCTAGCAAATGAATAACAATATGTTTTAGCAGAGGATGGGAGGATGGAGATAGTTTCAGGCTTTGCTATTAGTACAATCACTGTCCTTGGCACTATAATAAACTTTCATTTACCTTCCTCATGCAGAGGCACAGTATGGTATTTATGAACTGGTAGAGATCTGATAGAAAACATTCACTATACTAAGTATTCCTGAGACTTTTTTTGTTGTTGTTAAAAAAAAAAAAAAGGATTTGTAAAAGTGAATTCCTTCACCGAAAGCAGTAAAGTAACCTCAATACATTCTTAGAAAGTTAGTATAGGTCTTTGGGTGACACTGGATTGTTGCTAGTTTACCTTTTCTGTGTATTGCTAACATAGACTGTCTACCAGTCCTCTAGTTACGGGATTCCTTGAACTTGTTGCTGTCAAAGACCACACCCGTTGTGATAGGTTTCAGTGAGCATATTCCTTAGCTGCTGCCATACTTCTTACAGAGCAGATCAAGGGTGTTCAGAGCAGAGAGTGCCAATCCACTACCTCAGAAATCTTGTCAACAGAGATTGCTGGGTGCAGATGCTCTTTTTTTTTTTGTCTTCCTTTTTTGTTTCAGAAAGGACAGGCAGGTTGAATTTTTCTCAGCTGGTGAATTACATAGGTTAAGACAATATTCTTTAAATTGCAGCCTGTCCATGCTTTTCCATGGCTGGATGATCCAGGATATGAAGAGGAACGTTTGCTAAGACAAATACTGCTGTCAGATTCATCAGCTCAATATGGCAATGTTCTTGTTGAACTGCATGTTATAGAGAATGGGTCTTGCATGGTCCATTGACTGTGCACCTCCTTCTCCTCATCTTTTAAAATTCGTTGCAGTTTACGCTTGTGTGAAGAGGCTTCTCCACAGTAGTCACAGTTACAATAACTTTCTTTGAAAATCTATGGAAATATTGCAGATGGAACAAAAATTGTGCCACACATCTCCTTTTCCTACCCAAAAACTTCCTTATAGACAGTCAGGAGTTTTGCTGTGTGGCGGTATTTCATTGCTCTGTTATACTCACCAGCCAGAGTGTTACAATCAGGAACTGAGAGTCTAGCAGATATGTAAATGAGATCATGAGGCAGTAGAATTCAAGATCCTTAGGGCAGCGAAGATCACTGCCCTGGGCTTCAGAAGTGTAGGCTTTGGCCTCTTGAGGGACCTACTTGGCAGCGTAACATGGAAAACAGCACTGAAGGAGAGAAGGGGTCAAGGAAGCTGGTTAGTATTCAAGGATGACCTCCTTCAAGCTCAGGAATGATGCATCCCAAGAAAGAAGTCAGACAAAAAAGTCAGGAGGCCTGTATGGAGCTCCTGGACAAGCTCAAAAACAAAAAAGAGGCCTACAGAGGGTGGAAGCAAAGACAGGTAAAATGGGAGGAATACAAAGAAACTGTTGCAATGGCCAGGGTCCAGATTAGGCAAGTTAAATCCCAGATAGAATTAAAGCTGGCCAGGGATATCTAGGATAACAAGAAAAACTTATAGAAGTATGTCAGGGACAAGGCAAGACTAGGGAAGATGTGAGCCTTCTCTGAAAGGAAACAGAAGGCTTCAGGATATAGAAAAGGTTTAGGTCCTGAATAATTTTCACCTTGGTCTTCACCAGCANGCCTGTATGGAGCTCCTGGACAAGCTCAAAAACAAAAAAGAGGCCTACAGAGGGTGGAAGCAAAGACAGGTAAAATGGGAGGAATACAAAGAAACTGTTGCAATGGCCAGGGTCCAGATTAGGCAAGTTAAATCCCAGATAGAATTAAAGCTGGCCAGGGATATCTAGGATAACAAGAAAAACTTATAGAAGTATGTCAGGGACAAGGCAAGACTAGGGAAGATGTGAGCCTTCTCTGAAAGGAAACAGAAGGCTTCAGGATATAGAAAAGGTTTAGGTCCTGAATAATTTTCACCTTGGTCTTCACCAGCAAGTGCTCTAACCAGACTGCCCAAGTCACAGAAGGCAAAAAGAGGGGCTATGAGAATGAAGAACCACACACTATAGAAGATCAGGTTTTAAACCATCCAAGGAACCTGAAGGTACATAAAGGACCTGATGAAATCCCTCTGCGGATCCTGAAGGAAATGGTGGATGAGGTTGCTAAGCCCCTTTCTATTATATTTCAAAAAGTTGGGGCAGCCTCTTGAAGTTCCCACTGACTGGAAAAGGGGAAACATAACCCCCATTTTCAAAAAGGGAAAAAAGGAAGAACTACTGGCTAGTCATTCTCACCTCTGTGCAAGGCAAGATCATGGAGTAGATCCTCCTGGAAACTCTGCTAAGGCACATGGAAATTATTTTGGAGGTGACTGGTGACAGCCAACGTGGCTTCATCAAGGGCAAGTCATGCTTGACAAATATGGTGGTCTTCTATAGTATTGCCACAGCATTGGTAGACAAGGGAAAAGGAATAGATTTCATCTACCTGGATTTATGCAAAGCTTTTGTCACTGTCCTGCATGACATCCTGGTCTCAAAACTGGAAAGTCAAGGATTTGATAGACGGACAACTTGGCTGGATGGCTGCACTCAAAGGATTGCTGTCCAAGTGGAAGCCAGTGATGAGTGGCGTTCTTCAGGGGTCAGTATTGGGACCAGTGCTGATGGACTGGTGGATTTGGAAACATGGACAATGGGATGAGTGCATCCTCAGCGGCACAGCCCTCTGGAGTGTTGGCCAGCCCTCTAAATTTGGGATCATCAGTTAACTTGCTGAGGATACACTCTGTCCCCTTGTCCAGGTCATTGATGAATATATTGAGCAAAACTGGGCTGAGTATTGACCCTTGGGGGACACCACTGGTTACAGGCCTCCAACTTGACCCTGCTTCATTAGTTACAACCCTTTGAGTCTTTTCACACAGCCAGTTCTCAATCCACCCCACTACCCCACTTGTCTAGCCTACACTTCCTTAATTTCCTGATGAGGGTGTTATGGGAGACAGTGTTAAAAGCCTTGCTAAAGTCAAGCTAGATGACATCTGCTGTTCTCCCGTCATCCGCATTCCAATTATAACATCTTAGAAGACTATCAGATTGGTCAAGTGTGATTTACCCTCGGTGAATCTATGTTGGCCACTTCCAATAATTTCCTTTTCTTTAAGATGTTTGGAGATGACATCCAGAACAAGTTGCTCCAATAGCTTCTCAGGGATGGAAGTGAGACTAACCGACCTGTAGTGCCCTGGGTCCTCCTTCACATCCTTTTTGTAGACAGGAGTGATGTTTGCCTTCTTCCAGTCTTCAGGCACTTCTCCTGTTCTCCATGACCTTTCAAAGATGATGGAGAGTGGTCCAGCAATAATATCTGCCAGTCCTCTCAGCACTCATGGGTGCATCCCATCAAGGCCCATGGACTTATGGATGTCTAGTTTGGCCAAGTGGTCTTTAAGCCAGTCCTCCTCTGCAGAGGGAAAATCCTCCTGTCACCAGTGTCTGAGATTCATGAGGGACAGTTTTAGCAGTGAAAACCAAAACAAAGAAGGCATTCAGTAACTCCACTTTCTCTGTTTCTTCTACCACTGAGGCACCCACCTCATTCATCAGTGGGCCCACATATTCCCTAGTCTTCCTTTTTCTATTGATATGCTGAAAGAGCCTCTTCTTGTTGTCTTTAACCGTAGTGGTCAAGTTATGTTCTGCTTGAGCTTTGGCCCTTCTAATTGCCCTTCTGTATAGCTTCTCTACATCCTGGTATTCCTCCTAAGTTACCAACCCCCTTTTCCAGAGATCGTAAACTTTTCTTTTATACCTGAGGTCCAGCCAAAAAGAGCAGTAATGGTTTTAAACTGAAAGAGGGGAGATTTACATTAGGTACTAGGAAGATATTCTTCAGTTTGAGGGTGGTGAGACACTGGAACAGGTTGTCCAGAGAATTTGTGGATGCCCCTTCCTCAGAAGTGTTGATGGAGCTTGCAGCATCCTTGTCTAGTGGGAGGTGCATCTGCCCATAGCACCATAGGGTTGGAACTAGAGGATCTTTAAGGTCTCTTCCAACTCTAACTATTCTACGATTCTTTAAATTTGTAACTAAAAAGATTAAGGGCACCTTTCACAAATACAAGCGAAAACGAACTGTGAAGAATACCATCAGTAAGAATCCCTTTACTAGCCTGCAAAATAAATGGAGGAGTTGCAGAAACTTCTGCATTTACCTTCCCCAATTTTCTCAAAGACTTATCAGTGTAAATTGGCCATACTGAACAAACGGAACACCATTCCATATAGAAAGAATGACTAAGAACGCACTGAGAGTTCCATCCTGAGTGACCACTGAACAATACTAGGGACCATCCAGGACCTTCCATGAAGCTCCCAATGGATATAATGTGCGTGTGTCAGGGTGATGTGAATATTTTGAGTTCTGGGAAATATAATGACTATGCATGTTTTGTAGAGATTTAAGTCTTGGTGAATCTTGCATTTGGTGGACATGTTGGGAGGAGAAATTCCCCATGTCCCCATCTCCGAATAAAAGAATGTCTGCTTTGTAAGACGACATTGGTGTTGAGGAGTTTATTCTTGATTTCAATAACCAGAGCTGTTGAAAAAACTTTGAAAATGGTGAGTGAGAATTCCACATATCATGGCTGCAGCTGACTCTAAATTGGAATTTAATTCTTGTGGGAAAATTTTAATTTTGAACTCTGACCTGGGATAACCAGGGCCCTGTATGTAAGAAGAACTCTGAATTTGGTAGAGCTGATTAGCTGCATTTTAGCAACCTGCCTTTTGGGAGATTGTGCGATAGAAGGAGATTTCTTCCTCCTTTCTCTTTGTGCTACTTTCTATACAAAAGCTGAAATTAGGTACTAGTTACAGAAAAGACACATCATTCACTGAAAAATCATAATCCTTAATTTTTAATAAACTACTTAAAAATAAGGAACTGACCAGTATAGATCAAGCTTAGTAAAATACTTGCTGAAATCAATTGGGCTGTGCTTCCCTAAATGCCGTAAGTTCAAGTTTTACAGTGGAGCTCAATTTTCTGGACTTCAGATATTACAAAAATCCTCTGAGATTTCAAGATTGATCTTTCTATTTGGCCTGCGGAAAACATAGCACTTAAGAGTGATTAAGTGATCCTCTCCTTAAAATGAAGTGTGAATTTGCTGAGAGCATTTCTTTAGAACAGACAACCAAGAGCCAAGGACTATTTGGAGGTGACTCAGAAAGGAGATAGGTAACAGCATTTTTTGAAACTATCCTAATTTGAGGTTTAGGGGTGAAAAAAGTAAAAGAAGATGGCATATTGTCTGATAAAGTCTTGAAATAAAAACATCTGTTAGTAAAAGATTGTATGATGAAAGACAGATGAATCTTCTTTTCAAGTAGGAAGGTGAAATTATGGGTGGGACTAGTACTGTTGCTGATGTCATTAAGGCAGCAGGTTATCTGGTTATCTTCTGATTCATCCTAACCTTTGGTAGAGTAACCTGTTTTGTGCCCCAAGTTGGAGTGCAAATAGGACATCTCTACTGGTCCATTTTTCAGTGAGAGGCTTTACAGCTGAGACTAAATTGGGTCTTTTTGTACTACTGTAACAATGCATGTTTACTGATGAACTCCTTAGCTTGTGAAAAAAAAAACAAGAAGCAGAACCTTTACAGATATGCCTCATTAGGCAACAGTTTTGATTCACAATATCTTCAACTTTTAAATTCTTAATGTATAACAAATTTTGCAAAGAGATGCAAGGAAGAACAAACAAGGCCAAATTTGTTCTCCATTTCATATTTTGAAAAGACTAACAATCCCTAAGTAATTGTTGTATATTGATCAGCCTGTGAACAATGCATTCACTAAAGGTGAGAAGGAAAGATGCACTAAAAAAAAATTAAAGTACATAATGATTAACTGTTGGAGACCCACCCTGGCATTTAATGCTAGACAAACAACTTATTGGAACTAGAAACTAGGATTCCAGAGGAGATGATTAATGAATCTAATGATATTCTGATAGTTTGTAAGAATGAACAGAACTACAAATGCAAACTAGCTAATTTTTGGCCTGTATAAGCACATTTGTCAGGCTGCTTAAGCATGGAACCAGTCCAGTGATTAGGGTGCCATTTCTAATCACTTGTTTTGCATGTGCAGGGTCTGTTGTTAACACTAGCATTGTGACTGTGCTCCATTTTCTAGTGTAACATGGTCAAAAAAGTATCCACAAAAGGAGCGAGGTGACTGCAGCTTCCAAACCAAACTTCTACCATTTCTGCTGATGTAGCAGTTCTTTCATGCTAATAACAGCTGAATTACATTTCACAGAAATCGTTAAGTGCTCTCAGATTCATTGGGCCCATTACACAAACAGGACTACTAACTTCCATAAAATGATTTGTGTACCTGGGATAACTAGGATTAGATTCAGAATATCAGAATGTCTCCATGTTGTTTTCAGCATTATTCTAGCAGTGCGGTCAATTTTTTAAAATGTGTGATAACTTGTAATAAATTACTGACTACATTAACATGTAGATGAAGAAGATTAAACTTCTAAATGCACAGAATATCAAAAAGATATTGAAGTCTCAATACCACATACAGTTTTTTAAACAACTTACATGAATTTGTATGACAGTACTGTAGGTGAAATTGAAATAAAATTGTACAAGAAATGCAAGGCAAACTAGTAGATTGTTTTGTGAATTAAATATTACTGCAGGGAGAAAAGAAAAAACCTCATTTATACATACTTACATGTACAGGCTATACACATGCCTTTATAGCTATATCTGACTCAGAATGAAGATTAGAGACCCTCTGTAAAGAGGAGGTAGAGGAAAAGCCATGAAGATGGATGAATGGCTCAAGGGTGATGATTGACCTAGGTGGGAACAAAGCAGAACAACAGAATACTGTATTTTCTTGGTTTGGATTTTTTTTCCTTCCTGTAACAGCATACTTTATGATCTACTAATTTTCTTTCTTTGTTGACATTCCATTCCATTTGCTGGCACTCTTTCTTTCACAAAGCTTACAAAATGTCTAGAGATGTTAGCATCTGTAGTAGCTGTTTGTCTGTTTCTCTGACTTCCTGACTGTGATAAAATACAGTCAGTTTAGGCCTACATGCAAAGTGGGATGTGATACCTTTTGTGTGGTTGGCTACCACCATTTTTCAGTGTTTTGCCTATTTTTAGCCCAAAGTCTTGTCTTGTCCAGACTACTGCCTGACGGCAACTGTGCTTAGTGTTTTCCAGCTCAGCAGCTGTGACCAGTCTACCTACTTTATTTGCTCGAGGGAATTCCTTAGCACATAGATGATGGAAGTTCACTTAGATTTCTGTGTGTATATCGTATATATTTTCTTAGAAAAATTACCAAGATTAATACTAAGATTGTTGTCCCAAAGCTTAGACTTTTATATTCACAAGAAAGCTTAATACATATAGTGAAGGTAATATACCTCAGCTAACAACTCAACCTATTGTTACTAAAGAATAGGCATAAAATTCCTATTAGTTCCAAATAAAAATACTAAAAATTTCAAGATTTCCAAAGTTGTTTCCCTGCCCTTTCCAATGAAATATACTATAAATATAAATCATATGTTTTTCACCTTAACCTTTGTCAACAATCTCATAAGTGACTGAAGAAGAGGCTTTTGCCTCTTCCAGGGTACGTTATGCATAAAAGTGATGTTTATGGATTTATAATGGTAGTCTTGGAGAACTGTAGTATCTGTTATTATTTTATGTACATACTGTATCAGAATTTATTAGGCTGAGCAAAAATGGTATGATTTTTAAAATAGAGCAATGAGTCAAGTATTTAGAAACTACTGTAATGAACATGGAAGAAGGAATGGAATTATCGAATGTAAACATTAAGATTTTCCATTAAGATTTACAGACTTCTGAGTCTGTGCTCAGTGTTTTTTGGTGCTTGTGTAACATTAAAGTGTTTGTAGAAAAATGACAGTACAGTCGTCAGTATTTGTAGTATGCATATTGGCAAAGAGTGGTTTCTTTTATATGTTACAATAATCGTATTATTTGGTTTATAACTTCACTCAGCAGCATGTAAAATTAATAAGGGACCAATATTTTTTTGAAATTAGGAAATGTTTAATCTGTGGAGTAGCAGGTTTTTAATGTCTTGTAAGAGATTATTATCTAGTGTAACCATACATCTCATGAAATTTGAGCCATGCCCTTCCCATTATTTAAAATGACCTTGAGACCAAGTGTGACTAAAGTGTTGACCATTTAAAAAATTTTATAGAAGTTAGTATATACCTCCACCAGAGATTATCAGTTAAGCAGGAAAGTAAAAGAGACTTTTCAATATCAAACAAACAGCTAATTTCTGAGCCAAAAGTATTAAACGGTGGCATGCAAAGGGAATGGATTGTGTAACAGGTGTGCTTTGGCAACTTTCCATTGTTAACATCATGTGGTGAACTTAAAAGCTCATTTAAATGGAGTTTTGCTTTTCCTATTTGTCAGTGGGTTCCAAGTGAGGCCAGATAAGAAAGCAGGAAAAGAACTGAAGGAACCACTTTAAAGTGAAAAGAAGCACAAAAAGGACTTGTTGATATCTGTGGGATGTGAAGCAGGCTGTTGAAGAGGAAACTGTAGAGAAGTTATGTGTCCATTTTTTTGCTGAGACCTATGTGAGCCAGCTAGACTTTCCCAAGGAATTTGTTTATACCTGGCATGTAAATTCTTTTCCTGGAATTTAATGATAAATGAAACTGAGTAACTTCTCTTCATAGACAAGCATATTGAGTTACTGTTGACAGATTTATTTGCTGAGCTTTTTTTTCAAATACATTTTTAGTAGCTTTCTCACTTTTATGTGTTTATTGACTTGCATTTATATGCATTTAAGTTAAATTTCTTTTTTAATTCATAAAGGATAAAAACTAGCATTTGTCCACATTAAGAAAACATCTTAGTATATATAGTTTACAACTTAATTGCTAGTTTATATCTTCCTTACATTTCTCTGCTTACATAGAAAGCAAAGTTTACACCTTTTCTTGTTTACAAGGTGCTGGATTTTTTGTGAATCTATGGGAAATGGGAAAAAAATGAAGGCTGCCTTTCAATGCCCTTGTTACTAGTTACATAGTATCTTATTAGCAGAATCATTTTCCAAACTTTAAAATGTTGTAGAGATTTAGATGTATTTACTCTCACAAATGCATTAACTTCCACTTTTAATCCTAAATTTATTTCCTGCAGTCTTTTTTTCTGTCATCACATTCTGAGTAGATGACCTGAAGTCTAATTATTACCAGAAACATTAATTGTTTCCTTATTTGACTTTGACTTCAGTTACAAACCAGAGTAGAGCCCTGACACTTTGGAGTGCATTGCTGTGTTCCTTACAGGTTTAACTTTGCAGTACAGAGGCAGACAGTAGCTGGGCATTGAAATGGTCTTGCCATGTGATACAGGACCATTGACTAATTCTGGTGGTGGAGAAGGTGGCAAAGCATCTCTTCTGCCCATAAAAGCAGATGCCTGCGCTTCTGCCTGGCATACCTTCTAGCCTCTAATTATTATGTTATTTTTTTCAGTTGCACCAGGGTGACTGTGGAAACCTAGTTTTTTCCAAAAATGGAGACAAGAGAAAGGAATAACTAAATGAGGACACATAATCACTTAGACAGTGTTCAGTGAGCACCCTGTTCTGGATTTTAGAATGTTCTACCTCACTTTTCAGTTGGATTAATTTTCCCTCTCCTAAAGTGTAACAGATAAAGGAAGATGGAAATTTATAGGATGCATTTTAATCCACTATGGAATTCATCCCAGTTATGGGTTGAGCCAAATCTTGACACATTTTGAGCCAAATCTTGACACATTTTAAGTGTTGTTGTTCTTTGCACTGGGCCCTTCTCCCAGTTATGAGTTTAGAGATCTTAAACATGAGTTGTGCTGTCCGTAAGAAAGCTTCTGTCACGTGAGAATCATGAGGTGAAGTCTCAGGGATGGTTTTCTTCTAAGCATATTCTCCAATGTTCTGTTGAGTTAAAAATGGAGTTGATGGTGTTCTGAATGAGCTTTTCCCTTCACCTTTCACTGACACTTCTTACCAGATTTAACATGTTGTATCTAATTTTCATTTGCTGGCTCAAGTATGCTTCTATAATATTCTATGCTTTGCTCCTTTTTTTGTAACCCAATCACGTTATCTTGCAAAATCTTCATTTTCTTTAGCCTAAAATCTTGGTCCCTGATGCTTTCAGATTTGACCCCACTTTTGCTAATCTTCTTTAATTTACAGAAGTATTTATAATAGTTACAAAAAAAAAAAAAATTTTTCACATATAAAAGCCAACTATATCTGTGTTACCACAGTAATGGACTCTTCTTTCTTGGAAATAAATGAGATTCTTGGTCATTTGGCCCTGAAGGAACATTGATTTCACTCAAATATTTTGTTACTATCCATCTTTATCTGTTTTAAAATACCAGTGGCCTGGTTCTCATCACATATGCATGCATTGTAACTTAATTTAGACTGACTCCAGTTGACTTACCTCTGGTTTACACTTGTGAGAAGAAAGAAAAACATAAATGTTCATCTATGCACATTTTGGTATTATTTTAATGGTGGTTGTTGATGCAGGATTTGGTGATGAGACTAAGTCACACAAAAATCTAATTAAACAGAAAAGTGATACTTTCCAAAGTATGTCCTCAACATGTGAGAGATTATGAGAAAAAAAATGAAGATCAGAACCCCTTTGAACTTTGAGAATATTTTGATCAGGGTCTGAACTCCTGGATCAGAATCCAAGCAATTGCTGGACGTCTGTAATGGGAAAACCTACCCTTGCACACTCAATCATTCTCAAACTTGTAAATTGATCCCTTCATTTTTATTTCAATTCGTATTTCATAATTTTAATCCATTACTAATTAATGTAATTCTAATAACTAGACAAGGGCTCTGAATTAATCCCCCTGGACTGGAAAGAGATGATCAGTTGAAGTAGTTTTTTCCATTGGCAGACGGAAGATGCAGCACACTCCTGACTCAAACGTCAGGGTTTTTTTCTATCTTGTGCAAACAAGTTTCACTTCGTGACTAAGTCTGCTTTTTGAGAAAGATATCTGAAATATTATAATGGACATATTCATGTTTTTCATAAAGTGTATTTCTTCAAAAATGTGAACTTTTGCAAAGTCTAGTATATAAGTTGTCTGTGGTCGATTCCATTTTGTTCACAAGGTAATTTGATCCTGTGATCCTCATATGTAAGGAGTACATTGCTGCCCTTTTCCTCATTCCCTACTTTCATTGCTTGACACATTCAACAAATGCAGCAAAAATCCTTTTGATAACCTTTAACAGCACAACATGTTATTTTTCTGCTTGCCGAATTTATAAGAATGCAAATGCATCCTGAATTTTTAGACAGTTTAAAGTACTTCTGTCACCTAATTTTACCAATACTACATTTCCAAATTGCACTGATTTTGATAAAATGCCAGTGACGTCCTAAGCTATTTTTTTCTTTTTCTCACATTGACCTGAGAAAAGTTGATAAACAAATCTGTTGTGTCTCTTCTCATAATACTGGAGTGATACCCCCATTTGCCTATTAGAAAAGATGAAGCAAATGACAGGCATGATAATTTTAAAAATATATTCAATAGTCTTTTAAAGAATACCATTGTGCTGCATGCATCAGTGAAGCATTGTCTTATAGAAACAAAGAATATTGAGCCAGGCTAAGGTTCACTGCTTTAAAAAAAATACCAACATAATGTTAATATTTTTTCATAACCTCATGATGAGTTACAGAAGACTCACCAGGACAGGCAGTTTTAATTAGAATGAAAACCCTTGGCAGGAAGTAGCTAAAGGATGTATTTATCCTTTAGTATCATGCACCCATCTGTCATGACGCAAAACCAAAATCTATGTTTTTATACTCTGCAATGAAGTTTGCTGCTAGTATTGAGGTTGCAGCCAATTATCCATGATAACATGAGTAGCGTTTGTTGGGTGGTGAATGTACACTTCCAGTTTGTTCTCAGGAGACTTAGGAGGAGGTGTGTGAAGGAGAAAATCTGTTGTCATTGAACTTTATGACCCTGCTATCCATGATGTGAACAAATCTTGCTATTGTANCTGCTGACAGTTCCCATCTTGTTATATTCTCTGGTTGATTCCTCTGTGTCTTTACCAGCCCTCAGCAAAAACAGTTTTCAAATCTCATTGAACAAAAAAATCCTTTAAACCCTTTACTATAGCAAATTGGGTTAGTTGTGCAACAGACTATGTGTGTACATGAATGCAGTGAGGTAGGTTGTAAACATAACAGGAAAAATCCTCTAATTTGAGGTGCTAAGAGACTCTGGCAGGCATATAAGGAGGGATTCATGAGGAGGGATAGTCAAGGACACATTTTCAACTGCATCTCATCAGATTCACTAACTTGCTCCCACCACACGTGTACATGCTAATTTTATTCTTGTATGAAAATTCCCATTTTTTAATTCTTATGCATTGTAAAGTCTAGAGTGCATGAAGCTTGCAGTATCCCACAAGGTACCTGGTTCAGCCCACTTGTTTGCCATAAGTCTGGAAAGACTGTAGCGACGTTCCTAGTTTAGCCTGAGTGATTTCATAGCTCAGTCCCATATGAAACAGATATAGGACAAATTGATTTTTAATGATAAAGACATAGATATCTTTGGCAGCCTCTGCATCAGAATGAAAAGCTCAGTATTTTCTCATGAGAGTGTGAAATAAATTCAATTACATAGCAGTCTTTCCATTTATGGAAAACTTTGAGTTTGTAACTGAGATACTCCCAGTCAGTGGCTGTGCCATTCCAGATTTAAGCAGAAACCCGTTCTGAAGTGTGTAGTACTGGAGTCTGTGAACTTCAGAAGGTATTTTTGAGTTTCTGGATGAAATTCAAGGTACTGACTTAACATTTATGTTATGCATGGCATATAGAATGTACCTTCTTAAAAATACCTATCCAAGTTTCTGCATGTGGAAGTGTTTAAACTGGAGAAAGGAATAAGCTTATGAAGAATTCTTCACCAGTGTCCCACAGTTATCAAGTGTCATTTTCTTTGTGGTTTAGAATACTGATCTGTTAATGTCCTGGGTAATTTATTAAGTTTTATTATTATTATTTTAATATTTTTTTACTATACACAGATATTAACTTTTGATGGAATTTTAAATGAATACTTTAAGATTTGGATCTTCGTCTTTTTTGTAGTACAATGGAGAATAATTACTGTTAGGAATATTCTGACAGTGCTGAAAAGTTTCCTGTCAACACTTCTTTCTTGCTCTGTTGCCTTAATTAAGTGTACCGTCTGCTAATGATCTTCAGATCCCATCATCATATCACTGAATTTAGATTTTTCTTGTAGCGATATGTGCATTCACACCCTGTTTGGTACTTGAACGATGTTTGCTCTGATCCCTGTTGTGTGTCACCGAGAGATTCTTTGGAGATTGTCCTTTAATTTCCTTCTCCTTATTTGTGGCACGTTAACTGATACAAAAAGTGCCTATTTTAATTTTATATAAATCCTTCAAAAAAATCAAAGAAACGTCAAAGTACTCCTTGTTAATTCAGTTAGTTACTACTTCTTTGCAGGCCAGAAGTGTTATTTTATTGTAGTTAATAGCAATGATTTCTGGGGTGTGCAAAGAAGGTCCTGATTTTAAACTTTGTTGCAGTGTGCATGGGATGGTGTGTAGGGGGAGTGTTATTTGATGTTTGACAGTCCTTCATTCACTAGGAAACAGCAAACTCTACTTTGAAAAAGGCCGTTGGGCCTCATAGTCACAACTGTAATACATGTGACACAAAGAAGACTTAATGCCTGTGACAGGCTCAATGTTTTGGGACTGGTCTATCATCCCAGGGTTGTTAATTTGTGACTTTCATAGCTTTGTTCCTGCCAAATGGAAATGGGCTTAGAATAGAAGTCTGAAGAAGTGCTTCTTCTGATTCCCTCATTGTTTACCCAGTTGTTTTACAGGAGAGTTTTTACCTTCTTTGAAATCAATTACAGAGACAAAATGTTCTGAATCCTAGGAAACCAGAAGAAGTAAAAACAATAATTTATTTCACAGATGTACTGTGTTGTTGACTTTATCTCCAATGAAATAATGTGTCAGTGAGGTACTTCTAAGGTGGTGCTGAGGACTTACATGAAATTTGTAGCAGATTCACAAAAAGGACCATGCATCCCAAATAATTTCGATCAAGATCAGGTCCACCGTGGACAGTTAAATCATGTGGGTTTTTTTCCCTGTCTGGTTAGGCCATAGATTTATTGAAAATGTCCAAGTCGAAGATGTCTTGGTAACTGACAAGTAATACAAGCCAGTATTTACTTTTTCTTAGAATCACAATTATATTGTGATTCTAAGGCAAAATTTCTGTCATAGAAATTAAATCTACAAAATACCAATATAATTACTGACTTGAGAAATTGTTTATATGTCAAAGGAGAAGCATTTTCTGGCTTTGGTTATTGAGATCTGAAACATAAAGTGAAAGCTGTCATCAACCTATCAAGCCAAATTCACCAAATAGTATGGATGGCCCATCATAAGGATAGGATCATGACAAAATTAACTGCTTCAGGTCTCTGAAGTGGCACACTACCAAATGGTATTCTATAATTTTAGCAATTCAATTGTTTTTGCAGTTTTTAACAATAAAATTGGTGTTTTAGTACATGTGTTGTGTGCAAGATGGAAATCAATTTGTATTTCATAGAAATTAAATTAATCAAGTAAGTTTTATCCACTGGACATAATAGGTTTTTCCTTCTATACAAGTTCTACAAGTCAACAGAATTATTTTTCCTTGTATATAAAAGCATAGGAGAATTACTATAGATGATAATACCAATTTAATTCAAGTATAGATGTGAATAGGCAGATGACAAATGATCGAAAATGTTTTGAGAAGTACAGCTTTGTAGTACAGAAAGATAGTTAGGACAGGTCTAACTAAATATAAACTAAGTGCCAGTAGCTCTCTCTTGAATCATATTCAGTGAACTACTTTTTATGGACTCGTTTGCCAGACAATGTTGACTGTTCAGATCATTAGTTAAGATGGCAAACTGCTTCATTCTAGGCTAATTTGAACTACTGAAAACTGTCACACAGAAGAGAATGTAATTATACAGAATCCTTACACTTAAAGTTTTTTTGAAAAACTTTGCAAAGGAATTGTTTTGCTTACCTGTGTTCAGACTAAGTTGGCAACCACCACCTAGTGTTTTGCAAGACATCTCATTAGAAAAATATGAGTCCTTTACTTGTTTGGATAACTATTAAAATACTTCCTTCAAATCTAGAATGTATCACTGCATCACACTTCTGAACATACCTGGTTCTCCTTTTGGTTGTAAGAACAAATCCTGAATGTCTGTAGGGACAATTATATGTGAAGTATGCTGGAAAGGGACTCTTGAATAGTTTTAGCTTTCTCTCATTCTACATTTTCTTATAAATTGGAAAGACTGTGAAGGATCTGAAATAGGTACAATTTTCTAACTCACGAAAGTATCTAAGTATGTTATATTCTGTCTTTCTTGCATTTTCTAGGAAGTAAGAGGGGTCAGAATGAAAGCTTGCCAAGCAGGTATATTTTTTGACCTTGGAACTCCAAAGGTGTCATAATATTAAGATGAGTGGACTAATCACTAGGAAAATAATGAGCAACGCAATACATTTGCAAAGACATATAATAAAGCAAATGTTAGCATCTGCCAGGATGGGAAAACCATGTGGAAAATACAGTTAAAAAAGTTTCTGTGCTGTTAAGAGATAAAATCTCTGTTCCCCAATCCATCATAGAAAAAAGAGACATTCAGTGAACAAAAGTCTATATGCAGTGTTTTCATGCAAGAGAAAAAAATAAGAAGAAATAATGTTCACTTCTTGTAATTGCAAGAAATTATTCATATTTTCTGCTTAGTCCTGATGGATTTCTTCTTGTTGCTTCAAAGAAAACATACTATAAAGGACAAGAACAATTTAGAAATCTGGTGGAATATACAGGAAAACCTCTTCTGGTTCATGAGCTTGATTGAGACATTTGGGTACAATTCAGAACAAAAAATAATCAGAGCAAAAGGTTTAAAGAGCATTCTGATATGGCAATACTTTATAAGAATATGCACAGACCTGGTTGATACTGATACTGTATGTTGCAGTGGGTTAAATAAAGCCATGATTCTCTCTCTGGCCAAGAGATATCCCATGTATTCGTCACAGCGCAGCTCTCCAAGCCAGATGTGATCTCTGTGGGAAAGACTAGATAATCACAGATGAAGAAATGGAAGTAAAAAACGCACCTGCGCAATGGGTGAGAAGATTTAACAGAAGGAAAAAAGAAGCATTTAAGACTAGGATATTGCTGGCAGAAATTAAAGGTTGATATCTTAGTTTTGCTGTACTACAGTACAAAATTCAATTTTCTTGAAAAGAGTGAAAAAAAGCTGATTAGCTACAATATTTTACAACTGCACATCAGATTCACCAGAATGTCTTATCTGCATGCTCACCTTCTTTCCCTAAATTACGACCTGTTAGATAATTTTACTGAGAATTTTTTTAAAATATAAATTTGCTGTCCTTGAGGAATCTACCTCACACATGTTTTAAAATACAAAATAACCTCTTAGCCTCTTCAAGGAAATTAATAATTTTTATTTGACCTTAATATGTTTAATTAAGTTCAAAGACAATGATTTTGTCTGCCATCAAAACACATATAATTTGCAATTGCATATAAATATGTTCTTTAATTAAAAAAAAAAAACAAACCCAAAACCCCTTGATGTACCCTTTTAAAAACAGTAGGGAATCTCACAGTTTGCATTCAATAAAGCCATTCTGTTTCTTTGCAGTTGAAATAAACACCAAATGCATTTGTGCTGGAAAAAACTAAAAAGATCAGAGTAGATGGTTAAAACTGGACATCACTAGTTGTATTGATTAATTACTGTGTGCTCATACACTGCTGTTGTGTAGGCAGAAACGTTTAAGTGCATGAGATTAGTACTTGGACTAAGATTTATGATATGACTTGCTAAGAACACGAGTGAATAAAAATAATTTAGTAGATAGTATTGTAGAAATTGGTTTATCTGTGTCTCGTAAGATGGACTTTTTATTTCTAAGGATACAGATTTTCTCTAAAGTGACTGCTTTAAACAAGGCATTTACCTTAAGAGTACTACATTTCAGAATTGTGCTGTTATACTTTTGCAATGACATGGGCATCTTAGTTGATTTTAATACAAATATCTCACTGGGCTTGCCTTTGCCTGTAGAAACATAAGAATCTATAGATTTCATGTGCAAAGAATTTTGAAAGATCTCATGCAAGTTCAGTTAAAGTTCTAATTGTATGGGAATTGATATATAGGATTTTATATATTTTATTTTTTTATTTATAGTTTTTGTCTATTTTATATAGAAATGCCTTTCTAAGCCAATTCAATTACATTAATTTCCCCATATAAAACTTGCAAAGTTGTTTTTACATATTCCATCTACACTTTTATGTGTTAAAGACAGTGTCATGTGTAAACTTTTTTGTGTGTGAGAGTGTGAAACTCTTTCTAGTTTCTTTGACAGAATAGATCCAGCCAACTCAAAACCCTGTATCGAAATCTGAAATGCTAAAGACAATAAGGACTTTTACTTTGTTTTGGAAATTTATTCAGCTTTTGAAAATGCAGTTTTGAGCTGCTGTAAAGGTCCCTTGAACCATTAGTTCTAGAACCTGGGTATTTATCATTGTCCTAAGGTACCTAAAGCAGTCGTGCAAAGGTTTATTAATCAGCATTCCCTATAACCTTCTGCTGAATGCTGACCCTGAGATGTCAGTAGGAGTTAGGACGTATTATAGTATGAGATATCCTTCTTTTAAAGCAACTTACTCTTGTTTCTGCCTCATTAAAATGGGATAAAATATTCATTATCTGACAGAAAGTCTGGAAAAGAATTAAACACTGATATATACTTACATATTTTAAAAATACAGTGGGTTTTTGTTTGATTATGCTGCAATTAGAGATTCTTAGGAATAAGGCCCCACAAACAGGACATAGCAGCCAAGTATGTGCAAGTAGTATCCAAAGCAAGATATTGCAATGATTAAGAAGATTAAGAAGAAGCCGGAAATAAGAAAAACAAAATCAAAAAGGCATATAAAGACTCTTTCCATAGGTGTGCAAGAAGTTAATTGGCTGAGAAATTATAGCATTCCTTAGTTTAACTGTTTAGCTCAGCTTGCAGTTCGTGGGGCAACTGTCTTTGACACTGAAGTCAAGACCAAGGCTTGCAATCTAATTGTTGACCATTTCCTCTTCTCTTTGGTGTTTGTGGTTACAGGGGCTACAAAATTATGGAGCAAGGCAATCCCAGTCTACTAAGCAGCCACTTCTTCCCTTGCTGCTCTCTTTAAATAATCTGGATAATTAGCTGTTAATTTTTACCCCTCTGCTCTTAGAAAACATTATTGAGCCATGCCAGTTATGCAAGTATTAGAGCTGTTTCAATGTAATGGATTTTGCAGTTATAGGAGGGATATGATGCAAAATGCTAAACTCTGAGATTATGTTTGCAATGTTTCTTCAAATAGTTAATATGAATCAGAATTATAGTATACTAATGAACAGACTGCAGTAATGTAAGCTATCACCTTGAACCTGTTTTAGAGAGAATGATCTTCATAGTTTACATAGTATGTTTAAAAGATACCGTTAAAATACCGTTAAAAAGATACCATTGAAAAATAACATTTTATTCAGTCTGGTTTTGTTGATTACATTGTTAGACTAAAAAAAATAATTTTAGCCTAAAAGAAAGTATTGTGTATTTGAAAACTTATTTATCATTTTAAGAAATGTTGATAATACTTTCACAAATTTCTTAGTAGGATGCTTTTCTAGTGGTTTAGATTTTCAGATGCTATGGTGCTATGTTGCGGATTTTTTCTCTCACTAACTTCCCCTGTGCAGTTATTGCAACTTCATCTGTATTGCAACATTTAAACATTCAAATTATGTGTAGTCATTATGGGAAATACTGCCTTCTCATTTGGGTCAGACCTGTCTTGTGAGAGAGATCAAAATCAATAATCTTGTTTAGTTAAGATACTGTTAACTATATGCAAAAATATACAGTAAATTATTATATAAAATATATGGTAAANTTGGTGCTCAAAAGTTTCTTGTAATGTGTGCAAATTCATATTGGATCACAACTTAGTGTTGGTCTCAGTTTGAGTGTAAAGTCATATTTACAACTTTGAATAGAAAATATTCAGCTGTTTTACATTGGTTTTAGAACTATCTATATAGTCATATTTTCTGTTACTTCTGAAAATTTCAGTGGAGGTTGAACTTATAAAATTCCTTTTCAAACTGATGTGAAGGCTTTGAAGTTGTGACCTCCTCTCTGCTTATGTACATGCAGAGGGTTTGTCTGGTACGTGTTTTCCTATCCTCTTGTTCCTGTCTGGAATTCTGCCAGCAGTATGTGTACGGATAATGAGGGGCATAATAGTTTAATGCAAAATGATCAAATGAATTTACATTTTGGCAAATCGTCAAGAATTATAAGAAGCAACAATGCCTGGTATGACATTGTCTAGTGACATGCATAGTGGATAAATGTCTCATAATGCTTAGAGGTGTTACCCCTGCTCTCTTTCTTCATCCAAATGTGTGAGTTTTGGTCCAAGCACTTTACTCCACCTATTCTAGGTGCTGAATTTGGCAACATTTTATTTTGATTTATTCACTTTTTAGTATTGCTTTGCTGAGTGTCTTACAAAAAAGAACTACAAGTCAAGGCCATTATTAATGTTTTCCAAGACAAGTAAAAAGTGTGTTAAGTTACTTGTATCTACTGCCTAATCTTAGACATCAGACTAAAGTAAGACTTCCCTTGACTGGTACATGAGCCTTCATGAGTCCTGGAGTCACAAGGTTTGTGTGACTTCCCTTCCTTACGATGACTTTATCATATTATTATGGTAATAATGCTTATTTTTGTACTTAGCAGTGAAACTGTAAACATGGAACAGGCAGCAGATACCTGTTTCCTTGGTAAATTCATACCACATCCTGACATAGCTAATCATTCTTCCACAGTGTATTACAAGAATCAGTTAACAGCTATACTGAATTTCAAGAGTATCTTGAAAGGTGTATGTCCACGTCACGGGTAAAAATTAAGCCTCTTGCAAGAACGAAAAATTATTTTCCCTTAAAATTGTTGCACTTTTAATTTAAAAAGTAAATGCTTTTCAAAAATACATAATAAAAATAGGACAAGGAGATTCTGATAGACTGAGGAAAAGAAAGGTTATGAATGGAAAATATCTAAGAGGTAGAGTAGGAAGGTGTTCATATGCAGGAGGTACTGAGTGGTGGAATTATTTTGAGACAACCATAATTTTAGTTTCTGGATTAATCACATTGCCAGAGTCCTTGGTTCACAGTTATGTATATGTTTTTAAGCTGTAAACCTGGGTTCTAGTAATATTTTTTAAAACCAAATGATAAAATATGGCATTTACTCATGAGATAACTTTTAAAATTCTTATTTTTCTATTGGTGATTGCATATTTATAAAGTAATTTCATTCTGCTCAAGGAATTGAGCCTTTTGTTTTTCAGTTGCGGGCAATCTGTGTGCCTAAAATTTCATTGTAAAACATCATTGTAAAATATCTCTAAATTTTCAAGGATATGCATAAGATAAGTATGTTATTTTAAATCTCAAAGCATCTTTAGGATAACTCCTCGCCCCACCCCCCCTTTTACTAAAAGATTACCCTGAATCTAATTGTCATGGCATATCTTTGTGATGCCTGTCTGTTAAAAGCTGCTTGTGATCTTTTACCCTGCATGTAGGCTTTGAAAACTGTCGGTGAAGAATACTGCTTTGTTCACAGATCATTAATTCATTCTGAAAGGCTTGTTTCAGTTCTGGCCTATTCATCACATACAGTGACATAAACCTGCAGCTCCTTAACTTTCTCGAATTCAAGAAGCACTTGCAAAGTGTTCTGTTTTGTTACTGTCAATAACGGCTCATACCATTGTCTTGTTTTGCATATAACCACATACTAAGGCAAGGCGTGCTTAAAAGATGTTGGTGCAAGTGCTTATAATCATCATCATGCATTTAAACAAAAGTCTGCAGCTTCCATTTTTTGCCAAATTTTTTTTCCACTGTGGCATAGCGAAATCATAAATATACATTAAACCCCAAATCCAGCTGGATGTAAATTATGCCTTTTCATCAGAAAATAAAAATTTGGCTAATATGTCCCTTGTACACAGCTCCAGTAACTAGGTGATCCTGGTCTTCTCTTTTTCTGCTTCTAATTAAAAAAATTCAGTGTCAAAAGGACATTATTAACTGACAACTACCGTCTCAGCAATTATGGATGTTGTGTTAGGACTCACGTACCTGTTATAGCTTATAGAAAAGTGCAGCATAAACAGTCCCATTTGTTTGGTTCGATTCTTGCACAAACAAGAAAATCTATTTCCCAGACTCCTACATTACTACATGCAATGTTGCCACAGACATTTAGAGACCCTCGGGGTATTCAGGAAAAATGAGGAAAGAGGATAAAGATAGTGGACTTTAAAACTCAAGCTATCTGTTTTCTGTGGGCACTGGAGAGCCACACAGACTGGCTCAGTAAAGTAGAGAATATCAATTCAAAATATTTCGCAGGTTTTTTTTTTTGTGGGGGATCCTTTTTTGCTGTCGTGTCTTTTACAAAAACAGACTGGAAAGCATCAGCCTTGCTGTGATGTTCAGGAAGGTTAGTGGCACTGTCTCTGGATTCCAGCGTCTGTGTTTATGTGTGAAACATACATCTGTACTTTTGAATTCCCAGGAGGAAGTTGCATTTTCTCACAGAAACATCAACAGATGTTCAAGATCCAGGATTTAGTTACTCTTGGCAGTAGGTTTTTTTTACTCTCTTTTGTTAATGTCTTACAGTCCTGGAGGAATCACTATAGTGGCAGTTGGTGCAAGTTACATTATTGGAGCAAACCTTCAGCTGGGATTGTGTTCAGAGATGGTTTTTATCTATTGAGTAGGAGCTGGATGAACAGAAAACTTCTTGAAAGGAGAGGCTACATTGCAAAACAAAATAGATAAGAAGTGCTGTTTGGATGAAAGAGGGGTAATTTCAAAGCAACTCCTCTGTATCTTTGAACTTCAGTCCCAAAAGTATGTATTTGCAATCTATGTGCTGACTTACAATGAGGACAATATGAGACTTCACTCTGTCAGAGAAAGATTCCTCAGGCCTCATTATGCCTGTGGGAGAATCATAATAAAGTTTAGCATTTACATGCATGTTCAAAGCTTAAGCTAGCTGTGCAACACTCCTGTATAACACTTCTGTGTCAATATTGTTGGCCTAGTTGCCTGATGATGAAAATAAGGTGCATTTCATGTTGACATGACTGCAGGTCCCCCCAGACCACTCTAAAGTAGTCCGAGTACTAATAGATGCAATGTTTCCCTATAGTTCTGAGGAGCCTCATAGCTGGGATTTTTACCCATGTTTTTGGGCAGATTTTTGCATTCTGTGCTGCACATTGGTCTGTGATATGCAGAGGTAGGTAAAATACATCTTCGTGAACTGGAGACATTACATTGGAGGTATGCCCTAAAACATGATGCAGTGGAGCCTTAGCCAAGTGAAACCTAAAGCTGCAGTCTGTATCAGATCTTGGATACATGAACAGAGTATATCATCTTCCCAATTCAGAAGATAATTGATAAGTAAATACTGGTACACACTCTTTAAACTGAGATAACTGTCCTCATTTGAGAGCTTATCCCTTTCTAATTTAGAACAATTTTATGCTGGAAGCAACTATCTATTCACCTGGTCTTGATCTCTCCTTTTTTCTTCAGTATCAGTGCCTTCCAGGGTAGCCTGCTTTATCTTCCGTTCCTAGTAATTTATCTTAGTCAGCACAGAGACTGTTAGAGTTCCTAAGGAAACTGAAGGCCCACAGTCCTGCCTTCCTCTTATCTCCTGTTCAACTTCAGCTCTCCAAAGTGTGAACATTTCCTACGGTCCTTTGGTCAGAGGTTGATAGGCTATTTTTCTGTTTAGTAAGAGGTAGTGCTGAGAGAAGGTACCTTGTGCCTTGTTTTGTCTTCAGCCCCACTATATATACATTTTCAAACTGCAAGCACAACCCAATCAAAAATAGTTAAGCCCTGCATATCAGTACAGCCCCTAAAAACTTACGTACAGAAATAAACTGACTTGCTGTTTTAATTTCAAATGAGAGCTTCCTAGCTCATTTGCTCCCACTTGCATATACCTCCCCAGTTTTAAAAATAGTTTTTGTTTAAAATACATTTTAGCTAACTTTACACTGAGACCAAGTGACAAACATATTTACATTCCAAACATTCTTTATTGCTCAGATACTTTCTGGAAACACCTCAAAACTTTTCATTCTCAAATACGTAGGCAAACAGTATATCGTACAGATTTGGCATCAATGTTGAAAATATTCTTTAAATGTTACTTGGACAAGCATACCACAAAGAGTAAGTTGCCAGACATGAAATTTTTATGATGTCTAATCACCAAATTTGTTTAACCCATTACAAGACTAAGACGCTCAGAATGTGCCATGGCAAACTTGCTGCAATTTCTTCTGTAATCTGTTAAAACTCAGTATTTCCTGTCCTTTTGGTTGCACACTCCATCTTATCTTGGCCTGTTGATGGATAGCACGAGACATCTTGAGCAGCGAAGATTATCAGCTGTAAAAGATTGTCATTTTATCTCTACAACTTCTCAGTGAAATTCTCAGTGTGTTATCCAAGACAGTGATAGTTGTGCTTGTAGTCCAAATGACAGATGAGCAGAAGTTTGATTCCCTGGAAATGTGATGATGACTTAGTGTCTGGTATCACTTTAAGTCTTTGCACATTTACATGTCCTGACCTTGAAAATCACACTCCATTGACTATTTGAGTTTATGTAAGCACACTGAGAAACTAGGCAAGGACTGTGTAGTAAGAAGTGTGGCCTGATGGAAAGACAGGGAAAAAGATTTAGGATTGGGATTGTGAAAAGCAAAAGGATTAGTGCAAGGCAGATAAGAAGAAATTTCTGTGCTAGAAGGCTCATTAACCAATTTGCTGTTGAGTGCGCAGCGAAGAGAGATAGGAAATAGTTCATCCCACTGCCTGGTGAGACAAATGAAACAGAATGTGATTGTAAGTTGAAGGACGCGAAAAAAGAGTAAGTAAGGGTGATGCTGCATAATAACAATGGTAATAACTTTAAATGTCAGTGACCTGTGACAAAGGACTTTTTAAAAATAAATTAAAAATGCATTAAACTTGTATTGTCCCTTTCTGCATAACACAGCAAATGTTCCTAATACCATGGTGTTAATCACCTGTGATTTTTAGGTTGGTACAGTGAAAATTATTGTTGAAGAAAAATGGACTTGAAATGTGGGTCTAAATAATACAATGTCTTGATAACCAACTATGAAACAAAATAAGAGGGCTTATTCCTAACTTCAACATGAGTTTGATATATTCTTAGATCTGGTCTAAATCTGGCATATGAAGGTATGATATTATATGTTCTTAGATGTACTTTTACACCGTATGGATGGATGACTAGTAATACTGTCATATGAGAATATGACATGCAGAATGAGGCAGAGTTTTGTTCTAGATATTACATGCATATATTACAAAGCAACATGAATATGTTATACATGATATTTAATGTAAACACTATCTTAGGGTTCAGTATTTATAAAATTTAATTTTTGTTTACGTACTTTTCACACTTATTAATTTAGTTTTCACTGCATATTTGTGAGTGGAGTATGGATAGTAATCCACTTATTAGGATGTATGCAGATCAATCTGTTTGTGAGACATACGAATTCAGGTAGTATTGGGTGAGCAGTAACCAGCAAGCATTAGGGTATTTTCATGAGGATCCAAAGCATCTATACAAGTTCATTTTTCCACTGAGTCGACTAGAATATACCTTTAAAGCTAGTTAACCCTTATCTAGGAATGATTTCCCACAAACACAGCACATCAGCTGTTTGACAGACCTGAGAGGTTCTTCTGCCATTAGACCACTCTTCAGAGGCACCTTCTATTTGGGCTCAATCCCCAGATCAGACCTCGGATACAGCACATTTCCTCTCTTCCTTTTCTGGCAGTAAGTAGACGTTAAACTAAAAATTAGAGAATTACTTCAAATATCTGAGAAAAAAATTTTCTAAAACCATACAACTTTACACTTACAAATAGGAAACAATATTAACATAAGTAACACAAAAAATATGAAGGAATGAAAGAAGTATATAAGGAAATTTAAAAAAAAGATTCTCATTAAAATTACGTGAAACTTTAAATTTCTTCATAAATTTTGTAAAAGTATAGCCTGTGGGGTGAAAAAAGCTAGCAGGGTATTTAGAGGAGAAAACGTATAATCAAGAAAGAAAAAACACTCTTTATTTTCCCATCCTGGAGTTGGAAATTGTAGTTATTTTCATTGCTGGACTTGGGGGGAAGGACTTTTTATTCCTTCAAAAAGCTTCCCAAATCTACATTTCTTAAGTATCTGAAATTACATTAACTTTGATATATGGCAGTTTTAAGGAGTGCTGGAGGGGATAAAACCCTAGCTACTGAAAAATAATCCTTACAGTTTAGACAGCAGCTGTCGCTTCACATTGATACACAGCCCACGCTTTCACAGCACAATGACATGCAATAATAACCATGTAAACTACTAAATCTTAGAAGCATTTTGACATAAACTTCTCAGACTTCTGCTAAAAAGGAAGATGAAGTCCAACTTGACCTTTCAATGACTTACGTGATATTACACTTGAGTCTTTCCAGACACTAGAGTCTTTCATTATAGAATACGATTTAGTGACATGAAAGGAAAATTTTAAACGTTTTTGTATCTATTAAGACAAACAGGCCTTTTTCAAACATATATTTTAAGGTTTTACCATTTTTGGAGGAGTTTGCTTTTTTATAACTCCTGAATACAAACTGGAAAAGCAGCAGGTTTAAAACTATTATGATATTAGATAATTATTTGTAGAAAGACATGAACAAGACTATCTACTTACAATAGAAGCAATAGATAGAATGTTAAAAAAACTTTAGTTTTTAATAAAATAGTTAAAGGAACTACTGCTGCTCATATACCTATTTGTAATAATCAGTGCATCTTCTATATGCAATAAAGGTTGCATGTTACAGAAGTGTAGAATTAAGATAATTCAAAGTTTACAATCAAAATAAAGAACAACAATGAGATACCCGTGTCATGAAAGATTTTCAGCCTTTGAAAAAGTAGTAGGGTAGAAGTGCATGTATTCTTCATTAATTAATTACTTCTAAGAACTATAAGATGCATTACCAATAAATGGTGATATGATACAGTCCTTTTATACCAGTAACTGATGTAAAATGTGTTTGGTTCCAATCCAGGAAAACAGATCATTTTCCTGCAGTACTGAACTTGGAATGGTAGTAGATTTCCTCATCAAGGAAATAAACAAATAAAATATCATACGTGAACGGGTTTAATTTGGAGAAAAGAGCTCTTCCACTGTAATTAAGCTTGACCACAAGGGGTGATAAAAATGCCTTGCAAGTAATAACTATGTCTCATAAAAGAAAAAGAAATAGATCTTAAAAAACTCAACAAAATAAAGACCATTAAGACCACAGAGAGATGTAACTCATACAGACTCTGATAGCGGGGTACAACCTCAAACTACAGTCCAGTGACTGGAATTTGACAGTTAAAAAAAAAAAAAAAAAGGGAATCTATTAAACTGAAAATAAATGAGGTATTGGAAAAATTAGTTCAAAGTTAAGAGCAAAAAAAGTGGACTTAGAGGAGAAGAGAAAAAAGATAAAATAGGAATAAAAACAACTAACACAACAAAGACTTTCTACTGATAAAGCTTCTGTTTCTTTTCTCCCCTAGCTTTTATTTTTTTTACCATCCCTTTTTTCCTTTTTATAAGCTTGAATAACTTTGATTGTACTAGGTTTCCCCTCCCCCCTTGCCCTTTCCTCCTCCTGAACAAAGAAATACCAAACCGACCAACCAACCAGCCAACCAAAAAAATTCAAACCACTGGCAATTAGATTTCATTCAAACATTAACCAGGACAGAGTATTTCCATCTCTTTTGAAGGAGAGATGAAGAAAGTACAAAACCTGGATGTTTCATCATTCTCCATAGGTCTTGTTTAGTTCCCCATGAACGTTAAGTTGACCTTTACTATTCCAATGCTCTGAGTCTTGTACCTCGTGGGACAAAAGTGCAATAGTCACACAGTTAGAATTAGTTCCAAAAAGAAACTTGAGCTCTGAGTGTTGTCTGTTTATGTTTAAATTACACCTCAAGACTAAAACAAAGAATTTAGAAATCTTCATACAGTTGTTGAGTTCCAGGGTCATTAACCCCATATCTGACTTTAAAACACCCACATTTCTGCTTCTTGACATGCCTGGAATTGCTATACTCGTCTGTACGGAGAGAAATAGCATCCAACGTAAGTACCCTCACACGACCTCAATCTGGTACTGTTGCACTGCTGGGTTCACCTCAACCAACATCTACACATCTACCCAGCCTCTTCCTCACTCCCCTCTCCTGGAGGATGGGCAGAAAAATAGAATGAAGGTGAAAAGTCTTGTGGATCAAGAGAATGACAGTTTAATAAAAAAAGCAAAAGCTGCATATGCAACCAAATCAAAAAGAGAAATTAATCCACAACTTTCCATCAGTGGACGGTTGTGAGACACTTCTTGAAAAGCAAGGCCTCAGGACATACAACCGCTGCTTGGTAAAACAGATATAACTCTGAATGTCCTCCCTTCCTCCTCCTCTCCCTTAGATTTTATTGGTCAACACAGTGTTATGAAATATTTCTTTGGTCAGTTGGAGTCATCTGTGTCTTCACTCAGCCTCTTGCTCATCCCCAGCCCACTGACTTTTGTAGGGAACTGAGGAGAAAAAGTCTTGATGCTGTGTGATACCCTTTCAGGAAAAGGGAAAATGCAAAGCACAGCATTATATGGGCTGCTATGGATAAAGTTAATTACTTAACTTCATTCTAGCCAGACCCAGTACAGAACCTTGAAACCATGACCCACAGTAATTTGCTCCTAACAAAATACAGCTTTGTTTTACGCTGTTCTAAGCATGGCTAATAGTGGTGATGAAGTCTAGTATTTAACAGATCCAGTGTACTCATGGGGAAAGATCTAATGTTTTAAAAGCATGGAATAAAATACGGTGTCATCAAATGAATGCTTTAATTACTCATTGCAATTAGAATACTGCAAGGCAGTTTCTTACATATGCTCTCTGTTTTTGCCCGATTACTTAGATTGTCAAGCTTCTTTTACATTCTGTGAACAGTATCTTACAGTCTGACTGGGAAGAATGACCTTTATTAAGCAGCGGAAAAGGGAATTTAATCTACATCTCCTGCTTTGTGTGTATAGTGAAAAGTACTATCCTGGCTTGCATCTGAAGCATATTCAATTGATGATGGAGGGTATAAATAAAAAATCCAGGATGTTCAATATTTACCAGGGGCCAAGTTCCTAAAAATAATGTGTAGAGGTATTTAATAATTGGAAGCTCCTTTCAGCCTCTTATTTTCTGCCTCTCTAGTTTTACACAGATAATATTTTGTTGTGGTTTTGATGAAAGGTCATTTTATTGGACGATATTTGGTTAAATCTGTATTTTCATTCTTTTCTTTCACTTCAGTTGAAAAAAACACAATCCCCTCCCCCAGAATTTCTTTTATATAAAATTAAAGATGTAAAATCAGTGCCTTTCAGGTACTTTCTATTCAGGTGTTTGGGCTGTTTTGTATGCCACATTGACTGCTTCATTAAGATTTGAAAAAAGAGTGATGTGAATGAAACCATTTAAAATAATAGTTAATGATTAGAAGCTAAAGGAACATTACTCACATAATGTTGCATGAAAGTGAGAGTGAAAGATTTTTATATCTCTGATTCTTAGCATCTGTAGCTATCCTAAAGTAGTCATTAAAATGGGAATGTATGCTAAGAAACTGGTTAAAATCTGTTTATATTGTGACATGTAAAGATTTTGGGGGAGGAGTGGAATGGAAAAGATGGAAAGTGGAAACTAGATGTGCTTTTAAAATGTAGCTCAGAATGACTTTTTAAATTTTTTTTGACCTGTAATTCAAGCAATCTACAATGCATGTAAACATTTTTAATGACATAGTTGAATTTATTTTAATTAAGGTCAGAAAAGTCTGAATTCATCAATAAGACAATTAAAATCTGAAAAGAAAAAAATGAACAAAATGTGTTTTCAAATTATTTTTCATCTTGAAGTTTGGCAGCTAATAAGAACATGTATATGAACATTACTACTAGTAAAACATTTTGATTTTGATAAAGCAGTGTTTTTCCTGAATAATTTCTGAGGCATTTGAAATCAGTAAGCATTATCATGAACTATACAAATTATTTCCTGTCCAGTCTTAATAAATTTAGAATACATAATCCACATTTCTGAAAAAGAAACCTTTGAATTACATATGTACACAGCATATATAGAAAACTGAACTTAGAAAATATTGAACTGGGTAGCTTGATTTGAGCAAATAGAATGTTTTTGTCCTGGAAGATGAGAGTAACAAAAAAACAATTTTTACACACACACACACACAGACGCCAATTTCTTATTTATTTCATGCCGTGTTGTATTTGAAACAATAATGACTGATACAAAAATGTTTACATAATTAGGACGCTCAGCTTCTCAGACTTCTGTAAGTATGTACTTATACAGAATTTGTGTGCCAGTTTACTTATATTTAAACACAGTGCCATGAAAACTTTGCAGACAAAATAGGCATGCAGTTGTGTATTTACCATTCTGAAAAAGTATTCTTAGTTGTCACTGTATAAAATTAGATTGTAAAGATGCAAAAATACTAGTAGAGGTACATTCTGCAATGACAGAATTAGACACATACCTGATTTTGGCAGCTGCTAGTCTCTCTATTTAAATGCTGAGGTTCTTTTTTCTTTAAGCAATGTTTATTGTACACTGCTTGAGAAAGACTTCAATATTGTATTTATTTGCTGTTTGCAAACATAGCAGCATTTAAGGTGTACATTCTTTATAATGAGTTTTTTCAGAAGCTTCTAAGTGATAAACATGACTAGCTCTTGGTGAAGTATGATATTACCGAAAGCAATTATTTTTCTCTGGTCTGATCCTCCTTTTGGTAAATTATATCACTGACTACCTGCGGTGGAGTTAGTTATGCCTGCAAGGCTGAGGATGAATTTAGCAGGATCACAGAACATTGTCTCTGAGTCACTGCTTTCTTAGGACCTTATTCTGGCCTGTTGCATATGGTAAGCCTTCACTTTCTGCTTGGTGGTCCTGGCTTGTTTCTATAGGTGGCCTGGTTGCAGTCCAGCTGGAGCAAGCCTTCCCAGTCCTCTGCTTCTACCAAGAAGCTACTGTTACAACCAGCAAGGAAAGGGTCTGCTGCAACTTTTATAGTCAGGCTTTCACACTGTTACAGGCTGCCTTGTCCACATGGTGGGAAAGAGGTAGCCTGGGTGCGTCTGGGGATGATTCTGCGATTTGCCTCTGGCTGCCCTTAACCATCTGCTAAAATGCAGTTCCCACCTCCAAGTCCCCATGGGTACTCACCTGGGGTTGCAGCCATCTCCTGCCAGTCCCAGTCTTCACATTAGAAAAACTCCAACTCCCTTTGACTCTCTCTTCAGTCCACTCTCTAGGAGGACATCATAACAACCAGTATCCTCTGTGTTGAGCAGTTTAAATATGTGCTCCTAAATGCTAGTTTAATTGCTGTGCATCAAGAGTTTTAGTCCAGGCACTGACTTTGGGAGGGAGGAAATCTTTCCTCTGGGGTTTCATCCTGAATTAATAATGATGAATGAAAACTGCTTTTCCCATAGAAGCATTTAAGGTGAAATGGAGTCTGGAAACAATCAGCCCTGGTGTCTTCTGTAAAGTAGGTATTTTGGTGTATGAATGCACAGGATAGACAGAAACTTAAGAGAAAATGAAATAAAACCAATACATACTTGTTTAGAATTCCACGTGTGGTAACTTATCATAATATTATGAATAGAATAATGACATGGCTAAATGTAATGGCATAATACCAAGCACTAGCACAACCCATCTTTGAAGAAATTGCTGTAATGTCTCATGTCAAAAAAGCACTGAAGTGTATCAGTGAGCAGCTAATCCTTGTTCAACCTGTAAGCTTCAGAGTATTACAGCAGGAAATATTAAGAAGATGACTAGTGGTGGGCAAATTTAACAAGCAGTGGTTTTTTTTGGGTNCTATATTGGTTGGAAGAGCAAAGCAAATAAGGAAAGGATGGTGTTTGTTGGTTATACAGCACTTGGTGTCTAAGATTGTGTGCAAATTGTTTCGAATGAAATGCTCAGGGTTTTGCTTTTAAAAAAATATCTGTGTGATAGAACGCTTGCACCACTTTTTCTTGTCTTTATATGCAGTTTCTCTTGGTTTTCTCTTATTTACATTTAAGTCACTTTGTGTCATAAGCAAGGTAAAAATCAAGGGATGGATAACCTTACCATTTTTATGTAAAACATCTGAATGTATCTTATTCCATCTCCTTGTTCTCTGAAGTCTGGGATGCTTTTTGCAGACACTTCATTCTGTATAAAGACTTTTCTCCTTTGACTAAGTCATACTGTCAACTGAGATCCTGCTGCATACATCCATGTCAACACAATGGACTTTTGGGACTGGAAATATGATCCGGGACTCTTTTAGTTTTATTCTTTGTAGGGAAGTGAGCAATTATACCAATATCTGTATTCACCATTTGAAAAGAATATTAACTTGCTTTTTATTTCTTTTGTATCCTTTTGTATCTATATTACTTCACAAAATTACAGTACAGTAAGTGGCCAGACAGTAAGAGAAAGTAAGACTGTCTGGCACTGGAAATGGCATGATCATCTCCATTTAGGCATGGGCAAGCACTGAATAGATGGGCCACTGAAGCTGACATATTTTTTTTTTTTTTTTGGGAGGAGAGTAATTTCAGACTTAACTTTTCCACTGAAGATAGCACTGTGCTCTTTTAGTGAGACTCTGAATTGCCCTAGAAGGGAAAATAGTCTACTTATGTCATCTTATAGGATTCCAGAGTTTGGCTGGTAGGCAGAACTACACAAAGATTTCAGACTAAAGGCTACTAATTGGTAATAAATCTTACTTTACCCTGTAACCAGTTCTAATATTTGCTGATTGGTCATTTCAGGTGACCCTCTCATCATATAATAACCTCAGTAGTTGGAAACAGTAATTTTTCATGAAACTTTAGCTTTCCATGATTAAAATAGTTTGATTTTTAGAGAGTAAAGGGTAACACATCAAACCATCAATAACAAGAAGTCTCTGAAAGGAAAAAATACAAGGAGCAGACAGCACAAACACGAAAAGAAAAAGTAGAACTGATATGATAAAATTTTTCTAAACAAAACGCTTAGCAGAAATCTTTTTCTTTTTTGAAAAAAAAAAATGTATCTCTATTTCTAGGCTTCTTACACTTCATTTTATACAAAAGTGAGATTGTAAATCCTCCTAAATGTCTTTAAAACACAGATTCACTAAGAAAAGTGTAGTGTAAATGTTTACACTGTATAAATAGAGTTAATTTAGTTAATTTTAGTATTCTGCACCTATAATTTTGAGTTACTTTTTTTGGTTTTTGTCTAGTATTATGTCCCCTGTACATGTTTTGGCAGGTTGAAGTGTTCAGTTATAATTTGGGTTACTTTATTTGGTCTTTGTCTAGAATTATGTCCCCCATAAAGGTTTTGACTGGTTGAAGTGTTCAATTATAAATGGGATAATGTACTTTTCAGGGAA
>VXBJ01007817.1:173101-187886 GCA_013400055.1 Nycticryphes semicollaris
TTCTTCATTTCAGTTAAAATGATTCTTAGACTATAAATATATTTGCAAAGATAAAAGGGGTGGGTCTATTTACTCATCAGTACTGAGAAGTGACCACATGAACAGTCTGATATTGCAGGTGGGAGTTGTTTTGAATTTTGAAAGAATCACATCTCTGAAATTTCTAGAACTGATATATAGCAAAGCTGGATAAAAAAAGCAAACATATAATATGTTTAAATACTAATAAAAAATAACTTAATATCTTGGTACAACAGAAAACTTTGTAATAGTATTTTATTTTAATTGACACTGTGTACCATAATAACCAGTACTTTTAAATTATTTTGGAACTGTAATGTGTGTATCTTGTAATAAAATTTTCATTTGGTTTTAAGCATATGACACTACTACCTCCCTAAAACAGACATGAAGTGTAAGAAACATAAGAAATACAGGTCATCAAAAAGGAACACTGTTGTGCTTTTGAAGAGCTCTTCTTTAAAATAGAACTTGTGATTCCTTCACAAGTTACACTTCAGGGCAGCCTACCACAGCATCTCACCTACCCTGAAAGAGCTGTTCTCCATAAATCTAAGGTCATAATTTTCATACATGCCCTCCGCATGCCTCTTGGTCAATGCAGCCAAGGCTTCTGTCAGCATTCAAGACCTCCAGGTGGCTCCCTTGTTTATGAATCCAAGTTCAGGGTTATTAAAATTTCACCAGGGGAACCAGGGAATACAAAAGTAGAAGCTATTTCAGGATGCTTAAAAAAAGCTTTGTCCATTTCTTCTTAGTAAAAAACACTGCCATAAAATGAAAAACACAGATGAAATTCTAAATCTGCTCATGTATCATTCAGTAATAAAATATCACTAAGGAAATCATTGATATCACAGAGAATATAATCTGAAGATGTGGTCATTTAAATTGAACAAACATTAAGGCATCATTTGTGTGTGTATATGCATACATATATATATATATATACACACACACATATACATATAGTCATTTGAGTAACCAATATTTTGTGAGAGGAGTGACCCACACTCAGCATTGACCTGAAAAACTCTGAATGACTCAATAACTTCAGTGGAACTGCAAGTTTGCTCTGAAAATCATCTCTAGGATATTAAAGGGATCCCTGTAGCAAGAAATTCCTGATTCACAAAAATATTGCAGGCAAAGAAAAGCATCACTGACTTGAAGTTACTCTGCTATGATTCAGAATCTTTTCTGCATGTATTTAAAATATTTTCTACCGCTGCATCTTTGCATGTGGACTAACCTCTAGGAAAGATTTTGTTGAAAAAAAATTAAAAATACACACTTACAATAAATGAAGAGAATGTGTTTTTCTGTTTAAAAGAATAAAATGATACATCACTCTTGCAGACTTCTTTCCAGCAGAGAAGATCATTGCTGTATACATTTTTGTTCGTACTGTGGGAGCTGAACTACTCTAAGTACCTGCAGAGAATATTCTCTTTAACCCCAGTGTGCTTGTAAAACCTGGAGAGAGAGGACATTGATGGATGAAGGTCTTTTGGAGGGTTGACGTTCAGTTTGTGAGAAGAGTGGAGAGTCAAGCAGACTGTTACAAGGGAGAACATGGAAGGAATTACTTGTTAGCCACAGTGGTGAAAGCTGTCTTAGATTAAGAAAGTTTATTCCAGAGTCCTAATCAGGAATAAGAACAGGAAGCCACAGAAATGAAATCTTAGCAATTTTAGCTGATATTTCTGTGAAAGTGTTTTTCTATAATTTACTTGCTGCTGCTTTTGTTGCCTAGTGTTATACAAGTGTGCGGTTTTAGAGCACAATGTTGGTCATTATCAACTAGAGGATTACATAATTGCTTTTGTTCTAATGCTGTGATTTTCAGAACAATGACCTTCTTAAACTTTCATCTTTGGGAGCAAATTGTTTCTGAGCATCCTCTCAGTTTTGAAGCATATTTCTGAGAAAAGATATTTAGCCACACTTATCTGCCAGGAGATTGAGGGAAACTTTTTTTTTGTTTCTTTTTTTCTTGTGGGGAAAGATAAATTCCTGCAACTCTTATTTGGAGAAGAAGATAGGGTAAAGATGAAATTTATAAGCAGAATATCTGTCAAGAGCTTACTTGCTCTTGTGACAAAAAAACCCCCTTAACTTATGTCAACCAACATAACGTTTACCATAACTTTATGTGTAGGAATTAAACACTTCCAGTGAGATGGTATGGTGGAAGTAGCACTTACATGAGTAAGTGCATGTTTAAATATATTCTTGAACAGAAAGTTTTGTTCATGTCTGTTTACAAAGAAAGATGGAATAATTTTAAAAACACGGAATTTTTAGAATTTTAGAAATCATGGAATAACTTTAGAAAGCAAATTTTTCAGACACTGTTATAAAATCATAGAGCAGTTTGGGTTGGAAGTGATCTCTAAAGGTCACCTAAATGAGCTACCCTGCCTTGAGGGGAGTGCTCAGAACCCCGTCCAACCTGACCTTGAATGTTTCCAGAGATGAGGTATCTACCACCTCTCTGGGTGACTTGTTCCAGTGTTTAACTACCCTCACAGTAAATAATTTCTTCTTTCTATCTAATCTGAATCTACTCTTTCGTTACCCTTATTGCAACAGGCTCTGCTAAAAAATCTGTACTCATCTTTCTTACAGGCCCCCTTTAAGTGCTAAAGATGCTAACTAGGTCTCCCTGGGGACTTTTCTTCTCTAGGCTGAAAAACCCCAACTCTCTCAGCCTTTCTTCAGGTAAGAGGTGTTCCATCCCTCAGATTATTTTTGCAACCCTTCTTTGGACCTGCTTCAGCAGGCCCATGTCTTTCCTATGCTGAGGGCTGGGTGCAATACTCACCAGAGTGGAATAAACTGGTAGAATCACCTCCCTTGACTTCCTGGCCATGCTTCTTTTGAAGCCAGGATATTGTTGGCTTTCTGTGCTGTGAGTGAACATTGCCAGATCATTTCCAACTTTTAATCCACCAGTACCCCCAAGTCCTTCTTCACAGGGATGTTTCCAATTCCTTCATCACACAGTCTGTATTAATACTAAAGGTCGCCCTGATGCAAATGCAGGACTTTGCACTTGGCCTTGTACAAGCTTACTTCTCTAGCTTGTCCAGGTCCCTCTGGATGGCATCCCATCCCTCAAGTGTGTTAACCACACCACCAATCTTTGTGTCATCTGCAAAGTTGTTGATGGTGCACTTGATCCCACTATGTCATTGATGAAGACATTAAAGAGTAGTGGTCCTAATACGGACCCTTGAGGGTCACCACACATCACTGACTTCCATCCAAGCATCTAGTGGTTGACTACTACCCTCTGGATGGGACCATCCAATAAATTCCTTATGCACTGAGCAGTCTGCATATCAAATACCTATCTCTCCAATTCAGAGAACAGGATGTTGTCAGAGCCATGTCAAAGGCCTTACATAAATCCTGACAGATGACATTCATAGCTATTCCCTTGTCCACTGGTGTAGCCACCCCATTACAGAAAGCCACAAGATTGATCAGGCAGGACTTGCCCTTGGTGAAGCCATGCTGGCTGTCTTGAATCACCTCCCTGCCCTCCATGTGCCCTAGGAGAATCTGTTCCATGATATTTCTGGGCACAGAGGTGAGACTAACAGGTCTGTAAGTCCCAGGGTCCTCCTTTCTACCCTTTAAAAAATGGGTGGAGTGTTTCCCTTTTTCCAGTACAAGGGAGCCTTCATCTCACTGCCATGATTTTTCAAATATCATGGAGAGTGTTTTGCCAACTACATCAGCTCCTTCCCTCAGGACTCTGGGATGAAAATCATCAGGTCCCAGAGTCCTGTATATTTATCTTCCTCATGAACCCATATAGTGGGAGGGACTTTGCTCCCTAAGGTGTTGTCTTGCGGTCCATCCACTCGAGAGGTGTGGGATGAGAGGCTGCCTGTAAAGGCTGAGGCAAAAAAGTTATTGAGTATCTCAGCCTACTCCTCATCAGTCGTTACCAGTTTGCTAGTCATCACCTTAGGGGGATTTATAGGTATATGCAGTTAAGCAGAAGTCATCATTAGTTTAAATAATAGTAAACAAAAATTGAAAAAAAAAATTACTTCAAGTTCGGAACTACTTAGGATTGAAATTTATAATTCAGAAAGAGACTTTGAGGAAAGCAACTGGCATCATGCTGGCCATGATTTATGCCTGCTTGTACTATTTGCAAACTCACGTTCCACATTGCATTAGAAACAGCAAAGCATTTCAATTTAAAGTGCAAATTTAGCACCATTTTCCCCTGAAGGAACGTTAACCCAGGTAGAGCCTTGCTTCTGAGCTGACAGAATTGTGAGAAGTAAAAATCTTACAAGAAACTAATTAGTCATATTTAAAGGGATGAAATACGCATCCAAGTAAGGTGATACTTACATTCTAGACTGATTAGCTGTTTTTTTTCATACATTTTCTTGCCACTCTAGCATTCTTTTTAGCAAGGGATTTTGTGTCATTTACTAAAATGTGTAGGGAACAAATGAGATTTTTCTGCAGGTCAGATATCCTAAGTATTGTCTCTGTGATAAAGGGAGGGAGGGTGTTAAACTCTGCTTAACTCAGTTTTCTTCACAAGTATGTTAATTACTAATTGTCTCAGATAACAAAAATCCATTCAACTTCACTGACACTTGCAACCATAAGAATGGCCAAATGCAGCAGTCAGTTGTTGGACGTCATTTGCTCCATTTCCATATTTTTCTATTCAAACACGGTATGTCAACAAAAAAGAATGTTTGGATTTGTCTTAGAGTGAAAAGAAAAAAAAAAAGGATTGTTTACACAGTGTTCTCAAAGGAAAACCACGGAGAATAAAATATCAGAAGCTAATAAGAAAAGATGTTGCCTTATAGAAAAGGAAAACGTAAACCTTTTTTTGATCTTGGCAGGAGAACAATTCTTAACGGAAATCAACCAATCCCACCTGATTTACTGCTGACATACTAACCTATTCCATTTCAGATCAGGAACTGACAAACATTTCTTCCTTTTTTGACTTTGACAGGTTAAGCAGCTCCAGAACTTTTGATTATTTGTTTACAACAAGATATAAGCTGAAAATAATGCTTTTTAAAAAAATATCTTATTTGAAAGCCATGACCAGCTTGGACATAATTGTTATTCTTTAAAGAACAGTGCTCCTAAGTAATGAGATAGGGAGTTTGTAATCACCTTGATAAGTCATCCTTAACCATCTTAATAGGGGGAATGTTGTGCCCGTACAGATGAGAGACTCAGCAATCCAAATGTTAAGAAGAGATCATTAGCTTAAGAAATTAACTTTTTCTCTTTGTATGTGTCTGTGAAGCTCTAAGTGATCTAAGAGCAAGATCCTGAAAGTTATAAAAATTAATCTTTGACCCAGACAGAACAAATTAATAAAACTATGAATTTAGAAACAGATTTAAGAAAACAAAAAAGTACATGTGCACACAAAAGAAAGAAAAGTTTTAAGTGTTTTTTCTTAAAAGAGTAGCTTTAATGTCTCTTAAAGCTGGAGATGACCTTAATCTGACTATGTTCTTCCATAAATTTCAAACAGCACTAAAGAGAAGATAGTCCTTTGCTTTGGCTACTTATCTAGTGAAGTGTACTGTAGCACAGGGAAATGTATTCAAGACTGTTTTCATTTTCACTAATATACTTTATTACTTTATTAGGCTGAGCTTCCTTGGATATCTTCTCAAAGAACTTTCACAGATCCTATCTTTCACAGATCCTATCTGCAGGACAGGTCCCCAGGAGTGACCAAGAAACCTGTGCAGGTTGGGTTGTCACAGTTTTCTCTCAACCAAGAAGACCACCCATTCTATTCAAAGATCACACAGAGCAGCAAGAAGAGAATTAGTAAGAAAGTTTTACTGTATGACAAGAAGAAAAAATGATTAAATAATCAACACAATTAAAAAACCCTTAAAATCTGGATAGAAACATGATTAAGATTTCTGCCATTAATTAAAATATCTAATCCTGTAATTGGAGGCTTCATAAAGGCTTTTGTGAAATTCAGACTTACTATATAAAGACTGTGGAAGGTTTAACTATAAATACGGGAGCTGCTGTCATGCAGTAGGTTTGATTCATTTATCTCAGGGAGGAGGTGGGGAATTGAGGTGGGTAGTCCAGTCTCTGAAGATTATTGATGTGCTCTGGAGCAATAATCAGATACAGATCCTGTTGTAGTTCCCAGCGCTTAGTCTCCAAGATGGGCCTTTCACACATGCTCGAGTGCATGCATGCAGATGTTCTGGCCCTTTGCACATTCAATAAGTCTTGATGTATGTGCGTACATATACATATACATGTACATTGTATACACAGACACACACAAAAATACCACTTATTTTATGACAAAAACAACACTTGACTAAATGAGTCTAAAAGCAAATCTTAGATATAATTTTCAAAGTTCAGACCTAAATTTTAGGTGGACTGTTAGATTTCCTTTCATTTTTGGTAATATTTTAAAGATTAAAATGACTGCTGTTAAAGAAGGTTATGACATCATCTTCTTGTTATTAAGTAGCTGTCTTCATCTTTTTTTTATGGGGAAGCTGTACAGTTTTAATGATGGAGCTGAAAACACTGGTAATAAATGGGGTTTAGATCCAAACACTGGAAAATTCCTGATGTAGTGAGGTCTGGGAGCTTGTACTGTATCCTCAGAATAGCAGTAAATCCGTTTATGCCTCCAGCTGCTTTCAGGTTGTCAGCTCACTCAGCAGCTTGCTCTTGTTTTTGTGTTGCTGCCGTGGTGAATTGCAGCAGTTGGATACTTTACAAATTCTTGATCATAGCTTGTATTAAAAAAGTGAGTGATAATGTATTTAATTTTCTTCCATAGTCAGAGGAGAATCCATTCTTCTGTGCCACAAAAGGGTAGTGGTGAGGCAGGGAGCTTCAAAACATGCTGGTGTTTGCATTGGACTGGGCAATACCAGTGAGTCAGGAGACTTATGGGAGGATTTAGGGCAGGCAAACTTTTCCTCAAGTGGCTTTCTGGTTTCCCTGGAAACTTGATGTCAGTACTTACATTCACTGACAGAAGCTGCACTCCTGGATGGCACAGGGCCACCCTGCAGCATCCCAGGGCTGGAGGACAAGGTCTTTCTTCATATACTGCCTACTCTCTGTACAAGACTGGTGGACCCTTCTGATCTGATACCCTGTTTGGGTCTACCACTTGGCTACGGAGAATATGTAGGCCTGGCTTGTACTCCTTGTGCTCCAGCAAGTATTTTGTATGTGGCTGGAGCTGCAGGGTGTGCTGCTGTGCTCTTCCAGCTTGCCTGATGATAAATGTTGGTCAATTGAAAAACTGAAAAACCTTTTTTCTTCCTGAACCTCATCTCTGACTCTCATTTTAACTGCTGAACCCTGCATTTGGCAGAACAAGCACTGAAGTGAGCCCTAGGGTAAGGAGACAGCCGTAAAGGTTTCAGAGCAGTGCTTGTGACTATCTGATGTTGTTTAGCTAATTAAAAAAATCCTCTGGGTTGAATGAAACAACTGTTGTCTGGCTACAGCTGCAGTATGTATCTCTGCTTGGAGATTGACAGATGCCTCCCTGGTATGACAGAACTAGCTTTACAGGCTGCTGCTGGTGCTCCCTGGACTGCAGTACGAGAATTGCTGTTCTAGCTCACCAGTCAGTAATCTTTATTATAATTCTGTTTTTCTCTTGTGCCTGTAAAACTCCAGCTGGCATCTGGGAGCTCTACATGCTAACTCCTACTACCTAGTAGCAGTCTGGAAACTAAAGATATTTGTGTTTAGTTTTCATTAAAAGAATGATGACAGTGCTTTAAGATTTTTTTTCTTCATGTTGATAATTGTAAATATGTGAATGATAGCTACATTACAAAAATCATTGATTTTACCTGTGCTCAAAGCAAAAACTGATAGAGGGTAGTCCAATACCATTTCTAAGAGTTAAAAAAATTAACTGTCTACTTCCTTCTGTGTACCTCTGGACAGTAGTTCCATCTTTGTATTTTTTAGACTATATCTTTACATAGGAAAAACTTGCTTATCCTTAAAGGACTGGAATGAGAATCAGAATTTAGATTTCATATTCAGTCTCATATTTCCCTTGTAATCTCAAGCAAGGAGCAAGTTGCACAATAAATTGCAGAAACAGCAGATGTAGAAGTGCTGAACTTCTGAGTGTCTTATTCCCATTGTGAAAGTCTGGAGTGGAGTGCTAAAAATCTCTGTGAAGTACTATAAAGTAATACCAAGTACATTAGGTACCCTGTAGCAGATTTGAAAATAATATGCTAAACAAAACCAGTGCTATCATCATATTTCTCTGCTTGAAGACAGCCAACAGGAAAAGTGAAAAGCAAATAAGTACTATGAGTCTTTGTCTGTTCTATATCAAGAACCTGAAATCCTTTCCAGGTGCAACCTTTCTTTCAAAACCACGCATGTTGCAAGGAGGGAACATGCTCTTTTCTCTTATATGATAGTCTTGTATTACAAATCTGAGCAAAATGAGTTAATTTCCAGTTAAGGGAATTAAAGCTTCTCTAGATAGAAAGCTATAGGCATGAATGTTATCTGCATCACTTGTTGAAGACTTGCAACTGTATTCAAGGTGCAAAAGGGGGACTTTTTATGGAGGTGGGAACTGGCTTTCAGTGCATGATGAAATTTATGTGTTTGTATCATGTCACAGTTTCATGGTAAATTTTCTGTTGCCTTTAAAAGCTCTGCCCCTTAGTATTAGAAATCAAGCAGCATCAATGCTTTTCATTCCTATCCTTTCACTGACCTGTTTCTAAAGGAAGGCATAGCTGGCTGGTAAGGGGTTTGTCCCTGACATGTGAGCAGTGCAATGAATGCTGATATTGGAGCACTGCATCTCATTTATGAATATGGACCATTCTTAAGTGTGAAATAAATTCAGAACTGTCCATACCTGTAAGATATGCTTCCAGGTAGATCCACAGAATCATTATGGATTTGATACTGTGAAGACTTCAAAATTGAAAAGTAAGATGGTGTTGGAGTTAGGTAGGAAAAGTCTTGAACTAAGCAAAATTTATAGGATTATCTTGGTTCTAGGTGTCAAAGCACTGCTATAATTGTGCTTTCATATGCTCAGCCACCTGATGGATACTATCATTTTGATTATGAATGGAAAAAAACTACAGAACATGAATATGTATACATCTATGATGAAAACACACATGTTTAAGACCTGTAGTTCACATGTATATGTACTTATCAAGAGACTAGAACGGGCAGATATATCTGTAACCAACACCAGTTCTCTGCATGGGACCATCATTAATTTTTTATAGTGACAGTAACTAGCACAACAGAACTGCACTGGTCAAAAAGGTCATCATGGCAACATAATAGCAGTAACAACAACCACCATAATAATAACACCACAAATAAAATATTACTACATTAGTTGAACCTTAAATACTCTCTACATTGTATTTGTATTAAAATAGCTAATAAAATTCAAGATCCCTGACTTTATTGCAATCCGCTTTGCTAATGTTTCTATCATGTATATAAAGTAGGTATTGTACTGTTTGTTACTTTTTAGGTCCTATAAGGAATTTGCATTTTTCAAGAGCAAGCCTTAAAGCACTATCTGATAGTTAGCTAACTGTAATTGATTTTGAAATATATTGAAAACATAAACCATCCACCTTTTGTTCAGCTGATGGTCTTTTGTTCTGCCTCTCTGAATGGCACTTACAGGCACTGGCAGCTGCCCAAGTACATTTGCATCTACTGCTGCATCAGTTACTGGGATATCCTGTATAATATTAATTACTTTTGCACTATATACAGTACATAAAAAGAAAAATAGAATGATTTTATACATAGCCTTATTACTAACTTGTCTGAAAAATATTATAATGAAGATGCATAATGTCAAGTGATATGGGTAGCTCATTTGTTCAGTTTGGATTGGATTCAGAGGGGATCAGGTGCAACTCTACAGCTACCTGAAAGGAGGTTGCAGTGAGTTGAGTGTCAGTCTCTCTTCCAAGTAACAAGTGAGGAAACAAAAGGAAATGGCCTCAAGTTGTTCCAGGGGAATGTTAGACTGCATATTAGGAAAATTTTCTTCACTGAAAGGGTTGTCAAGCATTGAAATAGGTTGCCTCAGGAAGTGGTTGCACTGAAGCAAATGAACTCCTCCTTAAACTGCCTGGGGAGAATATAACAGTGTTCTGATGCTTAAGGAATCTACACAAAAAAAAGAAACACTCTAATACATGATACCATCAAAACATATACTACCAAGCAGTCTGCATTTCTGCTTTTTTAATACTTCATTTGTTAATTATAGTTTATGGACTGCCACAAGTTCAAAGCAATCTCTGAAACATATAGAAACATAAAAGAAAAATTTTGCTCCTGTCCTAAAACTGTATAAAATCAGGCAGAACCTACCCTGTCAACATCCACAGGTGGAAGTTAGAATATTCATGAATTGCTAGGAATGTGCCCATGCATTTGTGGAAAAGTTAGTGTCTCTGCTGATAAAAACTGTTCTCCCTGTGCTTCCTGCCTTTTTGTGTGTGTGTGTGTTTTGAAGTTTTGGTAGTTTTGTGTTTTTTTTTTTCAAATAAAAGCTAAATATCAAATGGCCAAGGCAAGAGTAAGGGCTAAGATTACTTAATTTTTCATGGAGATATGTGGAATGAGCAATAAGAGAGAACAAACACAGGCTTAAATAATTTTTTTCTTCAATTGTGTGAATAAATCCAAGTGCTTTCTCAAAAAGTGAAAAAGTCATGAACTGATTTACAGTGAACGCTTTTTCTCCAGATTACAAAGTATCTTTTAAAGCAAGTTTTTCCTACTTATCACATGACTTTTTTTTTAAGGGCCAAAGTCTACCAGCTTCATTCATTTATAGTTACCTTATGATCAGCTGTTACTTAGGAAAGTCTTAATTATTACTGGGGAGAAGCTGTTTAGTGGGCTTCTAGAGTAGGTTTGGGGTACAAATGGGTATTCCTACTATGCAGACAATGATACTGTCATCTTACTTTGCATGTTAATACACTGCATCTTAAACGAAGGGCCTAGGTGAGTGACTGATATTCCCTCATGGGTAGGAGAATCAGCATTGTTCTTTTTTATGTAATATTACAAAATTTATATTTTTCATAGAAATAAAGACTTCTGAGGTACTTGAAAAAGGAAAATCAGATATTTAGTGATTTCTGAAGCCCATTAGGAGTTCAGCTGGATCACTGGTATGAAGTAAAATCTCCATACTGAATCTCGAAGTTACCTCATTATACCTTGTTGACTCTCAGCAGTGTAGCAACTGCACCCACAATACAATTCCTTGTATTGTGATGCCTGTTGCAATTGAAGAACATAGGCTGCCATTTTTTCCAAAGGTGAAGTCAGTCTACGTGCAACATTTAGATTTCTGCAAAACCTGCTTTTGAAGAACTAGAGGAAATAAGTAGCAAAAAGCTGTGTGTTTGCCTTTGTAGTTTTTTAAAAATGTTGTACTGATTGCCTCTGTTACCTGGAATAGTCCACATATTGGTTTATTAGTTTACTAGAATTTGTGTCATTAGTCAATTACTATATCAGTNCCTTCATGACTGCTATGTCTATTATATACATAAATTACTAATAACTTCTGAGCATCAGCCTCTCAGATAGATAAACATTTAGCTTTCCTGTCTGAAATAAGATATATACCTTGGTTTCGCACAGTAAGAACTATCTCTTTCCCTGAGCAGTATCTAATAAGCTAGGTGTATGCTTCTGTATTTGTTTAAAAACATATTTTGTTCAGATTACACAAGTGGTTTTAACCTTCTTAGCATTTTATTGAATTATCTAAAGGCATGACATACGTTAGNATCTCGAAGTTACCTCATTATACCTTGTTGACTCTCAGCAGTGTAGCAACTGCACCCACAATACAATTCCTTGTATTGTGATGCCTGTTGCAATTGAAGAACATAGGCTGCCATTTTTTCCAAAGGTGAAGTCAGTCTACGTGCAACATTTAGATTTCTGCAAAACCTGCTTTTGAAGAACTAGAGGAAATAAGTAGCAAAAAGCTGTGTGTTTGCCTTTGTAGTTTTTTAAAAATGTTGTACTGATTGCCTCTGTTACCTGGAATAGTCCACATATTGGTTTATTAGTTTACTAGAATTTGTGTCATTAGTCAATTACTATATCAGTGCAGAAGATGAAATACAATTAAGGAAACAATTTCCTTCTTCCTAAAAAACCCTCCCTCCACCGATTCCTACATTCATCTATATTTTGGGTCAGACAGCTCTAGATCTCAATTAGTATTTATATAGACTTCCAGAGCTAGTATATTAATTCTTCTTTATTTTAAAAAGTTATTGTAAAAACTCTTTTGCTGATGAAAAGAGAAATACTGAATTATATAATATATAATTATACAATATATAGTATTTTATAATATNATCTAAAGGCATGACATACGTTAGAATGAAATTTCAACAAGAAAATGATCTTATTTATGCGTGTTTTCTTATGTAACCTTTTGTAGAATCTGACAAAGCAAATGAATAGGTTTTTAAAACTTGGAAAAAATTATTCAATATATATTATTATTGGACATAGAAAAGCGTCTGTGAATTTCTGTAAATACAAACAAAAATCTAAGATCACACATTCATTTATGGGTGATCAGAAGTAGAATTCTGATCTTTCAGAAGACAGAAATGATTAGTGTGTCTTTAGTCAAAAAGAAATTTTTCCAGTGTGTGGGATGGGGTGTGGAGAGGTAGCTTATATATTTTTTTCTTATTTGACACTCTAAGTAACCAAGACCAGGAGGGCTTGCCCATTAACACTGCTGTGCATGATCTTTACAACAGTATTTAAATACCTACAGAAGGGAACATGATAAGATAACTTAAAAAAGGAAATGCCTGCAATCTGATCTTTCTTTTTTCATTGTAGGCTGAGTAAAGTTTATGGTGTTCAACAACTTCAGGAAGAAAAACAACACTTAGTTTTAAATAGTTTTTTAAAAGGAGATTTTTCAGTCTGAATTACTGAAAATGTTAGTGTATAGTATCCATTACAACTTATATTTTATAACAGAGAGACCAAAGTTCTGTAACTGATTGATTAACTGAAAACTTTGGATTTTTGCTAGGTTGCTCGCTATGAGGGTAAGTGATATAAAAGATAATGTGCAATTGGACAATGAAGCCAATGATCAAAGAAGGTAAGTGAGTGTTCAGGCCAACCGATGGTAAATAAATGTACAATTACACTGTAGACATTTTTGACTTGTTTGTCTGCTTTATTAGTAACTGATGGGCAGTAGGATAGCAGACCCCTTATGTTGACACTTGACTTTTAACAAAGTGACAGTAACCTGATTTTGATAGAAAAAATAAATAGAGAAATGTACAAACCTTTGTGCTCAATGCTTTCAATATTGCATGAATGTAACTGTAGTCATGCTATAATCTGCATTCCCCCATAATGAATCAACAGAACAGAGCTTTTATAAAAGAAATTGCAGACCAATACATTGAAGGAGCTTGAAATATCAAGAAAAAAAAAAAGGTAAGCCAGATGGTTATTGTAGGTCTGCTGAACTAACAGGTGATTAAAATTTTAAGCAAGGTATAAGGAGCATAAATATACAAAAAACCCTTTAGCTGCTGGTGTACTATCCTGTATGCACCAGGCTACACTAGGCAGCCCCAAAGCTGCCAAGAAATTGCTTTTTGTGATTGACTTTTCTTTATAATCATGGAATCATAGAATGGTTTATGTTGGAAGTGACCTTAAAGATCATCTTGTTCCAACTCTCCTGCCTTCAGCAGGGACAATTTCCACTAGACCAGGTTGCTCAGAGCCCCATCCAACTTGGACTTCAACAATTCCAGGGAAAGGGGCATCCACCACTTCTCTAGGCAACATGTTCCGATGTCTCACCACCCTTAGAGGAAAGAATTTCTTCCTAATATCTAATCTAAATCTACCCTCTTTCAGTTTAAAACCATTACCCCTCATCCTATTACACTCCCTCATAAGAGTCCCTCTCCAGCTTTCTCATAGGCACCTTTTAGGTACTGGAAGGCTACTATACGGTCACCCTGGAACCTTCTGTTCTTTGGGCTGAACAATCCCAATTCTCCCATCCTGTCTTCATAGGAGAAGTGCTCCAGACTTTTGGCTGTCATCCTGTCCTTCCTCTGGATCTGCTCCAACAGGTCCGTGTCCTTCTTATATTGGGGACCCCAGAACTGGATACTGGATGTGGTACTCCAGGTGAGATCTCACAAGGGCAGAGAAGAGGGGCAGAAGCTCCTCCCTTGACCTGCTGGCCCACACTCCTTTTGATGCAGCTGCAGCCCAGGGTACTTTTGGCTCTCTGGGATGCAAGTGCACTTTGCTAGCTGATGTTGAGCTTCTCATCAACCAACACTCCTAAGTCCTTCTCCTCAGGGCTGCTCTCAAACCATTCAGTTTGGTTTCATGCTTGGGTTTGTCATGACCTAGGTGCAGCACCTCGTGCTTGGGCTGGTTGAACTTCATGAAGATGCATGAGCTCACCTCTCAAGTCTGTCCAGGTCCCTCTGGATGGCAGTCCTTCCCTCCAGCATGTTGACTGCACCACACAGCTTGGTGTCCTTGGCAAATTTGCTGAGGATGTACTCAGTCCCACTGTCCACCTCACTAACAGATGTTAAAAAACACCAGTCACAATACCAACCCCTGAGGAATTCCATTCATCACTGGATTCCACGTGGAC
>VXBJ01007819.1:14447-24611 GCA_013400055.1 Nycticryphes semicollaris
GGTAGGGAGAGGGTGACAATGTTGGGGAGAGGGTGCCAATGCTGGGGAGAGGGTGACAGTGTTGGGGAGAGAGTGACAATGTTGGTGAGAGGGTGACAATGCTGGGAAAGGGTGACAACGCTGGAGAGAGAGTGGCAACACCGGGCACTGCGCCACTGCCCGAGGGGCCACGGGATCTCCACTCTCCACCACCGCCTGCTTTTCCCCATCTGCGAATGCCCCAGCACCATCCCTCTTCTTCCTCCTCCTCTTCCTCCTCCTCCTCCTCCTCCTGCTCCCCAGCCCCACCATGTCCCCGATGCCCGCTGCGGGAAGCACCGCGGGTCCAGCAGAGAGCAGTGGTAACACACCGCCGTCCCATTGCCCCCATCCCGGCCTTTCCAACAGATTTTCATTTCCCTGGAAAGAGAAAAGTGGAATTTGCTAAAAAATTGTGGGGTGGGGGGCGCTTAATTATAAAAAAAACCCAAAACCAACCCCAAAAACACCCACTTTTTTCCAGGTGCTGGAGGTGGAACGGGTGGAGCTTGCGGCAGAGATTTATGGGCTGAATCGAGACTAGTAATAACGAGGAAAAATTAAAAAAAAAGCAAAAAAAACACAAAAAAACCCCAACCCCCCAACAAAAAACCAACCAAAAACCAAGCCTCTTGTAAAAATAAATGATAAGCTTCACTATTAAATTATTCTGCCCCGCTGGAGCTGGACACCCGTTGCCTTTGATCCTCCCCGTCCCGTCCCGTTCCCAGCCCGTGGGACGGGGTGAAGGGGACCCGGATGGTAATGGGCACTGACAGCTTGGAAAAGCGAGACGGCCGCTTCGTTAATGAGCCCTAACGAGGCCGAGGGGCCCGAGGAGGCCGTCGGCGGGTTCTGCTGAGCCGGCTGCTGCGGGGGGGTGTGTGTGTTGGTGTTAAGGGGGGGAGCCGTGGGGTGATGCCCCCACGAGGCCTTGGGCTTTGCCAAGAGGCTTGAGGGCATCCCTTGTTTCTCCTTCAGGAAAAGAGTGAATGAAAGAAAATGTAACTGGAAATAGGGATTGGCAAGCTGGGGGCTGGGGGGGCTTCAGAAGTAGGGTGCGATGGGGAGCAGGAGAGCAGCCCTGGCTTGAGATGGGCTTGAAATGGGCTTGTGATGGGCTAGAAAGGGGCTTGAAATGGGCTTGTAATGGCCTTGTGATGGCCTAGAAATGGGCTTACAGTGGGCTTGAAATGGGCTTGTGAAGGGCTAGGAATGGGCTTGGAATGAGTTTACAGTGGGCTTGAAATGGTCTTGCGATGGGCTAGTGATGGGCTTGAAATTGGCTTGTGATGAGTTCGAAATGAGCTTGTAATGAGCTTGAAATGGGCTTACAGTAGGCTAGAAAGGGGCTTGCAATGGGCTTGTGATGGGTTTACAATGGGCTTGAAAAGGATTTGTAATGGGCTTGAAATGGGCTATTGATGGATTTATGGTGGGCTTGAAATGGGCTTGGAATGGGCTTACAAAAGGTTTGCAATGGCCTTGCAGTGGGGCTTGAAATGGGTGTGCAATGAGCGTGCAATGGGTGTGCAATGGGCTTGAAGGGAGCATATGGTGGGCGTGCAATGGGCTTGAGAAGAGCTTGCAAGGGTTCCCCATGGGATTGTGATGGGTTTGCCATGGGATTGTGATGGGTTCCCCATGGGATTGCGATGGGTTTGCAACAGATTTGCTATGGATCTGCAGTACTTTCTCTCAGTACCAGCAAGACTCACACATCTCAGGAAGCCAAATCCCAGCTCCCAATTTTTGCACCTCCTCCCCAAAATCCAGTGAGACAGAGGTTCTCCAACGCCCTCCCAATGCCTCCAGCTTTCCCAGGGCTGCCTCTTATTTCAGACCATCCACAGGGAGAGGTTTTATTTCAAGTCAACCACCCCCACCACCACCCCCCGGCCCTTTGCTCTGCTTTCTGTGATTTAAGGAAAAGCAGCCGGAAAAGTGGGAGATGAAAGAGGCGGCTGAAGCCGAGAGAGGGTGGAAAACCCCCACGGTTCACAACAAGCTTGCACCAGGCTTGTAAGGGCCTTACAATGGGTTTACTATGGGCTTGCAATGGGCTTACTATGGGCTTGCAGTGGGCTTACTATGGGCTTGCAGTGGGCTAGTAATAGGTTTGCAATAAGCTCACAACAGGAGGCTTGCAATGAGCTTGCAAGGGGCTTACACTGGACTCACAAGAGGCTTGCAATGGGCTAGTAGTAGGATTGCAATGAGTTTGCAAGGGGCTTACTATGGGCTTGCAGTGGGCTAGTAATAAGTTTGCAATAAGCTTGCAACAGGCTTGCAATAAGCTTGCAAGGGGCTTACAACAGGCTTGCAATGGGCTAGTAATAGGTTTGCAATAAGCTTGGAACTGGCTTGCAATGAGCTTGCAAGGGGCTTACACTGGACTCACAAGAGGCTTGCAATGGGCTAGTAGTAGGATTGCAATGAGTTTGCAAGGGGCTTACTATGGGCTTGCAGGGGGCTAGTAATAAGTTTGCAAAAAGCTTGCAACAGGCTTGCAATGAGCTTGCAAGGGGCTTACAACAGGCTTGCAATGGGCTAGTAGAGAATTTGCAATAAGCTTGGAACAGGCTTGCAATGAGCTTGCAAGGGGCTTACTATGGGCTTGCAGGGGGCTAGTAATAAGTTTGCAAAAAGCTTGCAACAGGCTTGCAGTGGGCTTGCAAGGGGCTTACACTGGACTCACAAGAGGCTTGCAATGGGCTAGTAGAGGGTTTGCAATAAGCTTGCAACAGGCTTGCAGTGGGCTTGCAAGGGGCTTATAAGGGGTTTACACTGGGCTTGCAAAGACCTTGCAAGGGGCTTATACTGGGCTTACAAGAGGATTGCAATGGGCTAGTAATGGGCTTACACTGGGCTTGCACTGGGTTGCTCTTCTCATGCAAGAGGGGTCTCTCTTCTCCCCCACCCTCGCCTCGCCCCATCTCTCAGTTAGGCCAAATATTTGGTGGCGTAAGGAGCAGATCCCAACTTTCCCACTCACCACGAGACCTTCCTGCGTGCTGGATTTTGGAGGGGGACGGAAATTAATGAGCATGGATTGCTCCATGCCCTTCTCCGCCCCAAGGGAGACACCAAAATCCAGTTTATGGTGGGATTTCTCCTGGAAAAAGCCAGCGCGGGGTTCCCAGCACCATTGCTGGGCAAGAACGGTGCTAAGACAGCAGAGATGAAGGCCAAAAAAATGAGTTTGCAGATCTGTGAAAGCCACCAACAGCGACCTCCAGCTCCATCTCTGCTTCTCTCATCACCTGAGGTCAGGATTTTTTGGGAAGGGCTGGGCAACGATGCTATTGTCCTGCTCGAGCCATCCTGGACTCACTCTCACCCACCACTGGGCATCACTTTGCTTCAATCCGTCCCCCTTTTTTTTTTTCACCAGGAAACATTAATCATCAAATTGCTAAGAATATATTTCATTTTTAATTTCGAAAGGAGGTCTAAATCCGCCCATAAATTGGTAAACTATTTGCATTTTTACCATTTTGGCAGGAATTTGATGCTGCTTTCAGCCTCTGTTATAGGTTTGTGTGGCAGATGGAGGAAACCAACCTCACTAATTGCAAAAAATCCTTCACTCCAAGCGTTTACTCCAAGGCAAAAATCAATAAAATCCCATCCTGGCCCATGTTTGATGAGCAATCCCTTGTCAATTAAACAAATTAACGTGGATTGGGGTGGGAGAGCTCCAAACCAGCTCCCAGCTCTGCAGCATCCCCTCCTTTGGGTCAACCCATCCATCCACTGACCCAACCTGAACCCCCACGTGCTCACTGTCTCTGTGCTTTTCCTGGGGCCTTCCTTTGGGGAAAAGGGGAAAAAAATAATCCATTTTCCCTTCAATAAGGATTTATTGCCTTATTCCTGATCCTAATTTGTGGCTTTTCTGCCTCTTGATACCGTATCACGTTGGGTACCACTGACGTAGTCATGATGCTGCTGAACCCTTCGTTCCTCATCATTTTACCCCAAATTGAGGACTAAATGCAAGAAGCAACTTATTTTATATGAAATCATGGATTTTTCTCCCCATATTGGGTATTTCTGATTTTTGTTCTCTTAATGTGTTACTCTACCAGTGGGATTTTGTTGTCTTGTCAAGCTTTTCCCTATTTCCAGTGGGATCTGATGGTGCTTCTGGTCCCCGTTTTGCACCCTGGGAGATGTTCAGCATCACCCCCTGAAAAATATCCATATATCAAGGTCCAAGATGTGACAGATCAGAGACGGAAATGCCTTTTACTCCAAATTTCCCCGACCATCACATTTGCAATTCCAAATCCTGGTGGCCGGAGCAAGAAGATGCAGAGATGAAAACACTGTGGAAGGGTCATTTTGGGATGGAGTTGGAGAAGGCATCGCACAACTGGTCCGAGAAGTTTCCAGCCCATCCCAACCACTTGTTTTCATCCCTGGGATCCAAAATAAAGGAAGAGGAGCTTGGGTCAGAGGGTTTTCACCCACGTTGAAATGCAGTGATTCACCCAGCCCCACAACCGGTTGCGTGGGTACAGTCACCCATGGGTGTGTGGGAACCTCCTGGGTGGATTTTTACCCTTCGAGAAACCTCCTGGAGAACCTGCTCCTGGTATTTTGATTTTTCCTAGGAGGAGCAAAGATGTTATCGCCGCTAAATCCTGGTGAACTCACCCAGCTTTGCTCCCCTCCAGCCAGAAGCACCTGCCAAATCAAGCAAAGGAGGAGATAACGCAGGAAAAATAGACACCACCACCACCCCTGCAGCAAAGTCCTCCTCAATTTATTTATACCACCAGGGAAAAGCTGGTGATGATGCTGAACCCACATCAGATGTGGATATAAAGCTAAAATCCCTCGATTTCTTGGAGGAGCAAATGGAGATGTGATTTTTTCCCTGCAGATATGGGGTGTTTATCCCCCCATGCGGGCAGTGAGCAGCAATTCCACGTCTTCCCTGTGCTCCTCACTGAGGGAGGAGCACAAATGATGCTCCGACGCCGCTGGAGATGCTTCATGCCCCTCGCCCAGCTCCCAGGCATCTCCCAGGGAGATGTCTTGCTGGAGAAACCACCCAAATTTGCGAAAAAATAAAAACAAAACCTTTTTTCTAGAGCAAGGATGAAGCGCCGCTGCTAGTTAGTAGAGGATTGGGGCACATTTTGAAGCACATCAGGACTTTGCTTGGCCATCCCGCTATGGGGTGGCTTTTGGGAGCTGCAAAACCCCTGTTCCCTGAGTGCATCCATCCATAATTTGGGTGCAATCATCTCTAAAATCTTTGCACTCCAAGACCTTGGCTCAAATAAAGATGCTACAAGCCCTTTAGAGTTGCTCTTCACCGGGAATTTCTCCTCCAACCACCTCCTGGATGGTCCCGCCACCCATCGGAAGCGATTTCTTGGGAAAAGAAACAGGGTGAGCTCTTCCCAGGTTATTCAAGGTGGCAGTGAGCCAGGGCCAGCATCACCTGAGCTGGTGGGAATGGTTCTGGATTCGGGCTCTTATCTCCAATTACAGAAGGTAAACAGTGGATCTGGGATGTAAACCAGGCTCAGGTGGGATGGGCCTGGTCATTAAGACTGGTGTTGGCATGATGAGGACATAATTAGCTGGAAATAGGTCTCTTGTCTACCATACAGCATACATGAGTCTATGAGACCATATCCTGTAGCCACATCCACCCTGGTTTCATGTTCCTTTGGGGGCATACAATGCAGTTTTAGGGCAAAATGAGCATGGTGTCACCTCCAGCTGAGTCACTCAGACGCATCATATGCATCTGATCCCAAAGCAACACACCATTTAAGCTCTCCCCTACAAAACCTTCATGGATGATGCTCCGATGTTCTTCCTGCATCTCCTCCAGCGTGAGATGGAGCTGGGACATGGCCGGAGCCATACTTCTCCCTCCATCCCTGCTCAGTTCCTCTCCAGATGGATAGCTTTTAGCCACCTTAAAGTCATTGACACAAAGTCTTCTACCAGCTCAAGTCCTCCTCGTTGCTCTATTAATAGATTTGGGAGCCCAAAGCTGCCTTAGTAAACTTGGAGCAACAGGGGCCACTTGGGCATGCAACGCTTCTTCCTCGCTTCAACTGGTGCCGAGCTGTTGCTGGTTGAGTTTCTTCTCCAGCTTCGGTTTCTGGTTGATATTAAAACTGTGTGGGCCACAAAGCCTCATTGCACCACTTCGAGTCACATGCAAATGAGAGCCAGGAACATGCAAAGTTGTGGAGCTCCCAATGCAAAGCTCCTGCTGGCTTTGCATGTAACTTGGTCCACCCAAAGTTGAGATCTCTGCCTTGGTCTTATCTCCAGTGTTAGCTCCAGCTCCTCCATTTTACAGCTCTGGTTCTCCAGTCCAGCCTCATTTCATCTCTTGCCCACACCAAGACCTTCATCTCTTGCTCACACCAAGACTTTCATCTCTTGCCCACACCAAGACCTTCATCCCTTGCTCACACCAAGACCTTAATCTCTTGCCCACATCAAGACCTTCATCCCTTGCCCACATCAAGACCTTCATCCCTTGCTCACACCAAGACCTTCATCCCTTGCTCACACCAATACCTTCATCTCTTGCCCACATCAAGACCTTCATCTCTTGCCCACACCAATACCTTCATCTCTTGCTCACACCAGGACCTTCATCTCTTGCCCACACCAATACATTAGTCCCTTGCTCACATCAAAACCTTCATCTCTTGCTCATACCAAGACCTTCATCTCTTGTTCACACCAAGAGCGTCAGGGGTTGTATCCAGGCAAGACTCAAACCATTCCCACCACTGTTCCCATGGGGTTGCATCCTCCTGCTTTGCTCTTTTGCCTGTGATTATTTGTCTAGCACTTGCCCTCTTCCTTTTCCCACCCTTTGAAACAAAGATTTTGCTTCCTTTTGAGTCAGCCTGGAGTTCCTGCGCTCTCCCAGCAAAGATGTGAGTAACGTAGGGTTGGATTAACCGTGCTGGTCCACAAGGGACAAGAGACTGAGATATCAACCAGGCTTTCTCCTCTGGCCAAGAGAGGTCTCAGCCCCAGGATCAGGGAAGGTGACAGCTCTTTTCTTGAGGAGCAAAGTGGCATGTCCAACATGATCCTAATGTTGAGAGTGTGGCCGGTCAAGATATTTGCCCCTTGGGTTGGTGCCACCTTCTTGTGACAATATGACCAGTTGTGGGACTCCTGGGTCAAGAGAAAGTGGATAAGGACCAACATGGGGTCACCAGGATGCCCAGATCAATGCACATTGGGAGCTGTGGGGGCGCTGGGCTGGGGGATGCTGATGAAGAGGAAGGTAAAGGGAGGATATAGCCACAACCACAGGGACATGGAGGGCATTCCCAAAAAGGATGGCACCAAACCTGCCTGAAAATCCAAACTTGCCTTAAAATAACCTTGATTCCAACACGTTCCAACACACCATCTCCCTAACGTGGGGCCACGTGAGCCCTGGAGATGCAGAATCCCCTCTGGTTTCAACCCTCCCTCCCCTCCACTCCCCTCTCCTTGGCGTTTGATCACTCGGTGCCCATAAACCCGCAACGAGACCGGGTAACCTCAGCCGAAAAACCCAGTGAATTATTTCGGCTCAACAGGTCGGAAGGAGGCCAAAGACGCCGTCGGAGCTGTCACTTTCTGTTTTCCAGCCCTTTGCACCAGGCGGGAGAAATTTAATGTAAATAAACCTCCCCCGCCACCCCCATCCATCCTCACCCACCCTATCGAGCGACGGCCGTCTGTCCCAACCGCAACATGGCTCGCATCCCCCCGGCTCTCATCAAGCCCTTGGCAGGGAAAATCCACAGCAAACACCTCAGCTGAGGGATGGTGTCCCTGTCCCGTCTCCCCCCCCTGCCCTCCCCATGCCCCTTCCCCAAAATAATAATAATAATAAATCCTTCCTGTCAGAGTTTTCCGAGAGGCGATACGGCCTAGATCAACATCCCGGCTACATGTGGAGGGGGAAGATGTCCAACGCATCAGTTCCACCTCGATGTTTAAAAGTGAATTAAAAAAGGGGATTTAAGTTGTATTTATGATTCTTGCAGCCCTGGGGGAAGGAGGGGGAGCTTTTAAATCCCCCAGCNGCTCAACGTGAGCCAGCAGTGTTCAGCAGAGGGCCACAAAGATGCTCAGAAGGCTGGAGCACCTCTCCTACGAAAACAGAGAGCTGGGGTTGTTCAGCCTGGAGAAGAGGAGGCTCCGGGGAAACCTTAGAGCCCCTTCCAGTATCTGAAGGGAGCTCCAGGAGAGCTGGGGAGGGACTCTCTGTCAGGGAGTGGAGTGACAGGACAAGGGGGAATGGCTTTAAATTAAAAGAGGGGAGATGGAGATGAGATGAGGGGAAAAACTTGTTTGGTGTGAGGGTGGTGAGAGCCTGGCCCAGGTTGCCCAGAGAAGCTGTGGCTGCCCCATCCCTGGAGGGGTTCAAGGCCAGGTTGGAGGAGGCTTGGAGCAACCTGGTGTGGTGGGAGGTGTCCCTGCCCAGGGCAGGGGGGTTGGAACTGGATGGTCTTTAAGGTCCCTTCCAACTCAAACCATTCTGTGATTCTACCTGTCTTTCTGTCTTTCTATCACCTAAAGCTGTACGCATACATATATATTTTTATATAGTATCTCCAGTTATAAATTTATGACCCATTTTCCCTGCAAAAGGGAAAGGGAGGATCCAGCCTCCAGCTGAGCTGCCTCCAGCTTAATCCCCCACCAGCTCCTGATGAAGAATAAACCCCTTATTCAGTAGATGGCAAAATAAAACTACGGATGCTGGAAAATATTTCCTGCTGGGGCACGTGCCCCTAAATCCCCCGGCCAGGTTTGCTGCTTAGCCCAGGTTTATCTTAATCTCCACCCGTAACGCTGCCCTGAAACATCCCTCAGCAGCTTTTAGGCTTGGTTTTATGGTTCTTAAGGTGAAATGAGGTGGGTTTGGGTTTGTTGTTGGATTTTTGGGGTTTTTTTTTCCCTACCTGGAAATGGGAAGGTGTGCCTGGGAATGGAGGTGGAAGCAAGAAATTCAGCACAATTTCAATTTTTTAAGCTGAGGAAGAGCTTCTAGAGACAAGCAATGGGAAGTCGCAGCCTTTTTATTTTTTAAGCAATGCATGATACATAAATTGACCCCTGCTTTTTTTTTTCTTTTCCTTTTTGCTTTTAAGATGCTCCCAAACCCCCTTTTTTTGATGGCCAGGAAGGCAAGGGAGGTGTGAACATCCCTCTCCGGGGTCGGTTGTGACCCCAAAGGGGGCAAGAAGTCCTGCTGGGCATAGGGAATCGGGGGCAATAAATTTTGCACCCCCACCCCCAGCTTTTCACAGGGGAGGGAAAAACGCTTTGCGTGGTCCAAGGGGAAGAAGCAAGGGAGCCCCAGGTGGGCAAAAAAGGGGTCCCAGGTTTGTGAAAGGGTACCCCAGATTTAAGAAAAACCACCCCAGGGTGGTAAAACAGGGTCCCAGGGGTGGGCAAAGCACAGGTTTGCACCCCAGGTTTGCTGAATGGAACCCCAGGGTGAAGAAAATGGACCCCAAGTTAATGAAATGGAGTCACAGGTTTGCACAGAGGGGGCTTGGTTTGCAAAAAGGCACCCCTAATTTAAGAGAAGGCACCCCAGGTTGGCTCCAGGTTTGCAGAAAGGGGCCCCAGTTTTCAAAACGGGGTCCCAGGGTTAAGTAAAGGCACTCCAGGTTTACAAAAAGGGCCTCAAGTTTGAGAAAAGTCATCCCAGGGTCAAGGAGAGGAGCCTTGATTTGTGAAACGGGACCCCAAGTTTAGGAAAATCACCCCAAATTTCCAACAAAGGCACCCCATGTTTGCAAAATGGGGTCCCAGATTCAAGTAAAGGCACCTCAGGTTTGCAAAAAGGCGCCCCATATTTGAGAAAAGTCACCCCAGGGTTAAAAAAGGAGCCCTGATTTGCAAATGAAGTCCTCAAGTTTAGGAAAATCACCCCAAATTTCAAAAAAAATACACCCCACGTTTGCAAAATGAGGGTCCAGGTATCCCAAATTTAGGGGAAAGGGCCCCCTGCTTTGCACAAAGGCACCCCCAGTTTTGGGTTGCAGTTTCACAGGAGGATTTCCCACCCCATCCCGTGCGGGAAATGCCCTTAAACCCCCAAATAGGCATTAAAAAGAAAATACTTTGGAAAAAAAA
>VXBJ01007819.1:59496-69866 GCA_013400055.1 Nycticryphes semicollaris
AGGGTAAAAAACACCCCCAAAACCCCCCAAATAACAACAATAAAAAAAATCCAACCCCAAAACCCCAACAACCAGCTTTATTGAACTCTTATCTGAACTAAATCCCTCATTTCCCTTGGTAGCTCTTCCAGCTCTTCTTTATAATCTTGACAAAAGCTTTGCCTTTTTTTTTGGTCTTTTTTGAGGAGAACGTTAGTCGTGGGTTTTTTTCACCCTCCAAAGCACAAGGACAAGAAACTCGGGCTTTTGAGCACTTGGCCCGAAGAGAGAAAGGCCCGATTCCCAGCAGGTCACCCACCGCTCCCCTCCCAAACCCCATGATTTTTGGGTGCTTGCTCTGAAGTCTGGGGTCCCAGGTGAAGTTTTCAGCTGTATAAAAAGACAGGGGTGCGAATTCCAAGCTGAATTAGGGGAGGGAGGGGGCCCAAATGGAGGGAACCCCCATCAACAACGTTGGTAATTCCAAGGAGCCCAACTCAAGGAGAGCCACGTGAGGCCGCGTAACATCCCGCCTGATGCCCAAAGGCAGCACCAAGGACAGCCCAGGTGAGGGCTGGACCCAGAAAACCTGGGTAACTACAGGATGTCCTCAGCACAGGAAGGACATGGAGCTGTTGGAACGGGGCTAGAGGAAGCCACGGAGATGCTGGGAGGGCTGGAGCCCCTCTGCAGTGAGGACAGGCTGAGAGCTGGGGGGGTTCAGCCTGGAGAAGAGAAGGCTCCAGGGAGACCTTAGAGCCCCTTCCAGTCCCTAAAGAGGCTCCAGGAGAGATGGGGAGGGACTCTGGATCAGGGAGGGGAGCCATAGAACCAGGGCGAAGGGTTTTAAGGTAAAAGAAGGAAGATTTAGGTTAGATCTGGTGAAGAACTTGTTCGGTGTGAGGGTGGTGAGAGCCTGGCCCAGGTTGCCCAGAGAAGCTGTGGCTGCCCCATCCCTGGAGGAGTTCAAGGCCAGGTTGGAGGGGGCTTGGAGCCACCTGGGCTGGTGGAAGGTGTCCCTGCCCAGGGCAGGGGGTTGGAACTGGATGATCTTTAAGGTCTCTTCCAACCCAAACCATTCTGATTCTGTCACTCTCTGATGTGGATGGCCTGACCGAGACCAGAACAGACAGGGGGAGGCTCTGTCAACCTTGGCAGGGTACAGGGGGCGAGCTGGTGGTTGTGCAGAGCTCCCGAGGCAGCTTTGTCCCCGGTCACTCAGGACCCAAGAGCGAGGAACTACGAGCTCAAGAGAGGTGGCAGGTGGGCACAGGCTTCACGGGACGGGGACGGTGCCGAAACGGAGTCAGGCACTGCTCCTGGGCCCTCTCACCAGAAGAAACCTACCTTTGGTAAATCCCTGGCCAGGTAATAAAGCATGGCAAGGGCGTGCAGGACCCTGGTGGTTTCCTCAGGCTGTTGCTTTGGTGCTTGTTCTCTGATGTCCAACACGGCGCTCAGCACTCGGGCGGCCTCCGCTCGCTGGGCTTCGGCTGCAAGAAGGAACCCATCCGGTTGGACGGACTCGGGCGAGATAATACCTCACAGAACCCTCCGGTTTATCTCTTCTGGACATCAAAGCATTTCTACCGCGAGCATCACGGCGGCATCCCAGCTCCACGCAAATTCCACACCCATTAACAGATCTCTTCTCATCCCGCCGGTAATTGTGTTGATGGGCCTTCGGTGAGGATGTGGAGTCATAACGAAAACACCCTGAAAAGAGCAACTTTCCTACTCCTGTCACAACCCCAGGCTGGTATCGCGCAGCCCTGTCTTGGTGTGGTTCCTCCCGGACGGAGGCAAGGCCGGGCCGAGGGATTTGTGGAAATAAAAGCAACTCTGACAAGGTTTTTTTGAGCATAAATGGTAGAAAAAGGAGAGGGACCAGCACATGGTCCCCTCCAGCGGAGCACAAGGGCAGTGCTGTCACACCGGCTCCCTTCCTACTGCTCCGTGCACCTTTACATCCCGGTGAGAGACTCCCCACCTTCTCTCTCCCGATAAATACATCCCAATTCCCAGCACGTGCTGTTCCATCGTGTCCTACTGCTTGGGGAGACAGAGCTGGGAACCCACCTATGTGAGACCGAAACCTCACTTTCACCTAAATTGAAAGGGAGACAAAAAGGAGCTGCGGAGAAACGAGGACGTTTTGAACGAAGCGGAATGGAATCCCGCAAAGGCAAGACCCCGCCTCGTTGCTACGGACCCTGGGGAAAAGGAGCAAAAGAAAAAAGGGCAAAGCTTCCGCGTTTCCCCGTTTGTCTCACCCAGCTCAAACCACCTGAGGGTCGCCAACAGAAATCCCCCTCACACACACACACCCCCCTCAAGGCTGTAAACGTGAGCGGTGGGACAGAGAGGGATTCCTTCACACCCTACGGTGTTTTTCCCCCCGCGCGGCAGCGGTGCTTACTCAGGGGCTCCTCGACGACTTCCTCCTCCCCTCTGAAGGGAGACGTTTCCGGCCGTGACTTGAGAACCCTCTCCTGGGCTTGAACTGACTTCAGGAGAAAGGCACGCCAGATGCCGGTTACCTATCAGGAAGCAAATGAATTATTTCTCCTGCATGAATAGACGGTATTTAGCGATGAGTTGTTCTATAAACAATAGTCCTGCGGTGCCCGGCCCTGCCACAATAACCGGGTGCCGGCTGGTTCCTGGGCTGGCTGCTGCCAAGAACTTTGCTCTTCGCCCAGCAACAGCTTCAGGTGGAAGCTCATCTCTCCATCTGACTCTTAATTTCCATCAAACTTGAACAAATCTAACTAAATTGATCGCCAAAAGGCAATTAAGAATCCTAGAATCATTCAGGTTGGAAAAGCCCCTCGGGATCATGGAGTCCAACTGTCAGCCCCACTCTACAAAGTTCTCCCCTACACCACATCCCCCAACACCACATCTCAACCACTCTGAAACACACTCAGGGATGGGGACTCAACCCCCTCCCTGGGCAGCCCAGTCCAGGCTCTGACCACTCCTCCTGGGAAGAATTCTTTCCTCAGGTCCAGCCTAAACCTACCCTGGTGCAGCTTGAAGCCATTCCCTCTCCTTCTATTGCTGAGAAGAGACCAGCACCAACCTCTCTCCAATGTCCTTGCAAGGAGTTGTAGAGAGCGATGAGGTCTCCCCTCAGCCTCCTCTTCCTCCAACTCAACACTCCCAGCTCCTTCCATCGCTCTCCAGGAGATTTCTTCTCCAGGCCCTTCCCCAGCTCCGTTGCCCTCCTCTGCACTCGCTCCAGCCCCTCCAGATCTCTCTGCTCTTGAGGTGCCCAGAACTGGACACCAGACTCAAGGGGTGGCCTCACCAGTGCTGAGCACAGGGGGACAATCCCCTCCCTACCTCTGCTGGTCACACCATGGCTCACACAAGCCACGATGCCCTCGGCTTTCTTGGCCACTTGGGCCAATTCAGTTTGGTTGAAATTAGCTGGGGGGGATGGAGGCAGGTGCTGCCAAAGCCTCATTTTCCACAGAAAATCAAGCTAGAGGAATGAAAGCTCTTGAGAAGGCTCCAGGGAGACCCCAGAGAGGGACTCTTGATCAGGGAGGGGAGCCCTAGGATGAGGGGGAAGGGTTTGACACTGAAAGAGGGGAGATGGAGATGAGATCTCAGGAAGAAATTCTTGACTCTGAGGGTGGTGAGAGCCTGGCCCAGGTTGCCCAGAGAAGCTGTGGCTGCCCCATCCCTGGAGGGGTTCAAGACCAGGTTGGAGGGGGCTTGGAGCAACCTGGTGTGGTGGGAGGTGTCCCTGCCCAGGGCAGGGGGGTTGGAACTGGATGATCTTTAAGGTCCCTTCCAACCCAAACCATCCTGTGATTCTACGATGAGCAAGGCTTTTCATGGATTCTCAGCCTGAAGTTGACAGGGCTCATCTGTGCCCCGTTGCTGCTCAGCAGCAATTCCCCAGCCATGGAAACTCCTTTCCCGCCCTCTCTGCTCTCTCCAGCCTCTGGCTCAGGTGATTTGGTCGCACAGATATTTTTTAACAAGCTTTGCCAGCCCAAATTGAGGACAACTTCAATCTGCACTTGAGTACAGAAGTCACCCCTCTCGGTTTTAACTCAGAGAAATATTAAAGTAGGAAAAAGGTTTCTGATAATCATCCTTAAAGGCACCGCTGGGACTTGGTTTGGTCACCCTCAGCCAGAAACAGGAAAAACATCGGAAAGAGCACAGAAAAGAAACTTGAGAAATATACAGAGGATGACCTTTGGTTTTACCAACCTCAGCATAGAGTGAGTTCGCAATGTCCCTTTTGTCCTGGCGGAAGAAAACATTCGCCATGTGGAAATACCCTCCAGAGGCCTCAATAGATTTTAGTCCAAAGGCAGAACTAGCAATGTAAATCTGAAATCCATAGTAAAGAAAAGAAAAAATAAAAAAAGAAGAAAAAAGCTGAATTTTAACGTTGATATCAAACCTGAGGATTTTTTTCCCTATGGATTAACAATTCTGCAAGCAGCCTTTTTTATTTTTTTCATTTTTTTTTAAATTGTGTAACTCTAGTGTTGAGTTTTACCCGATAATGATGGTCAAACGTGGTGCTAAAAAAAAAACTACCTGTATTTTGGGTTTAATGCAAAGGAACTCTCCCTCCCCCCCCTCACTCCCCCTCGATGGGGCAGAGGAACTTNCCCCCACCCCATCCCACCCCAATTACCTGACACCCTTTCAGGCAGCGGGTTTAGGGTGCCTAAAAAACCCCAGGGGCACAGCGGGGAACCTCCCCAGAGGTTTCCAGACTAAAGCAAACCAGGGGTTTATATATTATAATAGAAAGGACCCTAATTCTCCTCAGCTGTGTGTCATCCTTTACGCCCACACAAAGCTGCTATCAAATCCCAACAGCAGCCAGGAGGCCTCACTCGGCAGTGGGTAAATTTAGTCTACGTGGGACAGAAATAGGATGTCGCCAAGTTCATCTGCTTTTGGGGGGATCAAATGACAAGGCAAAGCATCCTCAGGAACGCAGGTGGCAGCAACCAGGTCAAACCCGAAGGGTGGCTAAAAAACCCAGTCCAAGCTGGGGGAAAATGGGGGAAAACGTGGTGGAAACAGACATTTTAAATAGTTGGGTGAGGTGGTTGATGAAATAATGGCTAGTGGGGAGTTTTGCTGTCTAACAGAAAAACATTGAGGAAGACAACAGCCAAAACAGCAAGTGACCTGTCTGTTGGATAAAAGGCAGCTATCCCAGGTTGGGGTAGGAATCTAAGTCCCTTGACAAAGCTGATAGATGGATTCCTCAGTGGATGAAGAGAAAAGAAGGTGTGTGTCACCTGAAGGGAGTCAGGGTAACTGGTAACACACAGCTTTGATAACGCAGAGACACACAGGTGCCTGAAACCCAGAGAGCTCAGGTGTTTGTACCCTCTCAGCCCCTCAAATCTAGGTGACAAATGTGCCTGCCGGGGTTTTCTTATCCGTCTGGCAGCGTCAGAGATCGAGACTCTGCAGTGTTGCTGTGTTTGAGCTGGCTTACATCGTTTGCCAGGTGATATAAAGCCTGTTCAAAGTTTCCTTTAGCAGAACAGAAGAGCCCCAGCCCGCGCTGTAGCTTATACTGAAGAGCGGCGCTGCAGCCCGGGGTGGTGAGGACAATCCACTCGGCCTGGGAGAGATACTTGGATGCCTCCAGAAAATGGCCGACACCTGAAAGGACACACAGAGATAAGCAGGACAGAAAGTATCCTTTTGTTTTGTTTTGTTTATTGTTATTTAGGAATTTAGAGCACCCTGCCAGCTGTCCCTGCCTGGCAGTTTCATGGAATCACAGAATGGTTAAGAGTTGGAAGGGAACTTAAAGGTCATCAAGTTCCAACCCCCCCTGCCCTGGGCAGGGACACCTCCCACCACACCAGGTTGCTCCAAGCCCCCTCCAACCTGGCCTTGAACCCCTCCAGGGATGGGGCAGCCACAGCTTCTCTGGGCAACCTGGGCCAGGCTCTCACCACACCAAAGAAGTCCTTTCTTTCTGGTATCTCATCTAAATCCCCCCTCTTTTAATTTAAAGCCGTTCCCCCTCATCCTGTCACTCCACTCCCTGACAGAGAGTCCCTCCCCAGCTCTCCTGGAGCTCCCTTCAGACACTGGAAAGGGCTCTAAGGTCTCCTCGGAGCCTTCTCCAGGCTGAACAACCCCAGGTCTCTCAGCCTGTCCTCACAGCAGAGGGGCTCCAGCCCTCTGAGCGTTTTAGCGGCCCTCCAGCTGGACCCGTTCCGACAGGTGGGACACGGACACTCAGTCTGTGGATTCCCCACCTCTCTCCCGAGGCGCTCCTTCTCCCAGCAAGTTTTCAAAATCCCCTTTACAGACCGGCCGAGCGGCTGGAGCCGCAGGAGAAGCAGCGCCTTGCGCTGAATGCCTCTGAAACACGTGTTCAAAAGGGGTTAGCTACAGGCAGCCACTAATGACTCCTTTATTATCACACTAGAATTACTCATGGGATTACTTTTTCCTCCCTCCCCCAACCCCCCCAACTTCTCTTGCCACACCATTTACAACAATCCCCGAGACAGCTCAATTCTGCCGGCAGAGCATTGTATTTAGCTCTGCCACGGCGATGATTTAAGGTGATTTCTCAGATTTACATTTGCAGCTGAGGAAGAGCAGGTTCTCCACGTGCAGAGCCCTAATTTGACTTTGTTTTTTTTTTAATTATTTTTTTTTTTTAGATAAAACATGCAGGCAGCAAAAGCCCCGCTGTGGGCAAAGAGTGCTTTTTGTGAATGAAGGGAGGCGTTCCCCTGATGCAATGGCCTCAGAGATGTTTGCCATTTCCCCAGAGATAAGAGAGCAACCCAGCACCCTCGGGAATTTCAAGCTTTTGAGAGTTATTAGGAAGCCACAGAGGTAAAGAATAGATTTTCCTGCTGCACCTCTCGTGGGAATCAGCAGAGATGGAGAAAATATTTCATTTGCTCTCATCGATCTCTCATCACCGATGAGTGATTCTTTTCCCCAGACTCACACGAAAACAAACCAAAAACCCCACAAAAGGGGAATGTGTGTGTGTGTAGGACTTCTCAAATCTCTCCAAAATGCCCTTGAGGGGAGGGCAGGGCAGAGACACAGCTCGGAGGCTGAAAGGCAGAGCTGGACCTTCCCTGGTGGTAAAAGGAAACCAGAAACCCGACCCAGGGGAGGTCTTACCCCTGCCAACCTTTCTATTTAGACAATACTCACCAGTGGAGGCCTCGGCCAAGAGGAGATAAGAGGGCACCAGTTGCAGGGAATTGGAGCCGTACACCTCGGTAGCGAAACGCAGCGCGTGCAGGGCAGCGGGGAGAGCCTCCCTGTGCTTCCCCTCCAACACAAACTCCCGGGCTGTGCGGCCCGCGAGGTCGATGAGGTATTTCTGCAGGGAAACAGCAAAGGGAGAGAAGGAACGTGAGAATAAAAGGGAAGGGGGACGGGCAGGGCCTGCTTCACGTTCAGGTTTGCAAACTGTACAGCGGTGACCGTGATGTTGTTTGTGTCTGTCAGCAATGGATGGAAACGAAAGCTGTTGCATTAGAGCCTGGCTTTCATCCCCACTTCTCGCAGGGAGAGCTTCGGACACCCTCTTAGGTCATGTGCTGTCTTATGAGACGAAGAATCCTTTAACGCCGCTGAAAAAAACAGGGGCTAATAAGGCTGCAGCAATAAAAGCCGTGAAGCACAGAAAATGATCATCACAAGACCGTAGGGGGAAAAAAAAACCAAGAAAGATTAGACAAAAGGAGCTACGGCGGGGCTCTGCTGACGGTAATAACGGTGACTCACAGCAGGCAGCGGAGCGTGGGGTTTGCCAGGCTGGTGCCAGCATGGCTCACCTCCAGCCGCAGGAGACATGGGCTGGGAGAGGGGAGAGAGCTCCTCACGCGGTGCTGCAGCTTCCCTCCCACCCTCTCCCAGCCGGGTCCAGGCCTGGTATTTTGGATGCAGAGGTTGGAAAGCCGGTCAAAATCAGTACACCCTAAGGCACTGCTGTAAACTCCTGTCCATCCATCGCCCCGGCCGGCTTCTGCAGGATTTCTGGTTGTTGTCAGAAACCGTAATGTTTTCCCGTATGTATAGTTGCTTCCTGCCTTTTTGCCACTTCTCCCAGCCCACACTTGGGGTTTTGGCCTTTTCACCCTTTGCAGCATTTCTGATCGATTCACCAGCCTCCGCTCGGGCGCAGAGAGGCTCGACGAACAACCGGTGCCCTCCCCAGGGGTCGCGGGACGCCGGCGCAACGCAAGCCGGGATGCCGTGCTCCTTTATTACTCTTTGCTTTCAGAGTTAAATGCTGCCAAGTCCCAACATTTCTGCCTTGGATTTTCACACGAGTGGTGCAGTGGGAAAGCTGCCTGGAGTGAAATCCTGTTGCCGGTGTGCCCAGGGGTGCTGCCACGGTAAGTCAGCGAGGCACTCGGTGTTCTCTTGCTAGGAGGCACAGGCAGGCCCGTGCAGCGAGTGCTGGCAGAAAAATACCATTTTATCTCTTGATTGCCTTCTGTTTTCCAGCTGTGGCTGAGCAGAGGGCAGAACCTCCAAATTCCAACGCTTTTGGAGGCCAGGGTTTGGCATTTTGCTGAGTTTTAAGCACTTAGAGAGAGGCAGAGAGAGCCACGCCACAGCTCAGGGGACAGGGAACCTCAAGGACGGGGAACCTGAAGGATAAGCTGTGGGTGTTTCCTGGAGATCCTGGCTGAAATCAAGGGACATCCTTTCTGGAGAAATGAGAGCTTTGAAGAACACACACCGGGCCACAGCGAGGAGAGCCAAGAGTTGGGATAAACAGTGTTCATCCCCTCTCTAGCCCAAGCTACCAGCGTAGCACCAAAAAAGCACCAAAATCAAGCCATGCTGGGGGAGTGGGTTGCGCCCAGGAGAAAGTCAGCACCCACTCAGGGCAAGGAACAGTAAAAGCTGCTATTTATCAGGCTATTTCTCTGTCCATGCCACCTTGTTGCAACCAGCACTGGCTTTGGTGCGCGGGGCATCCAGAAGATTCTCATCTGGGGAGGTGCTGGAGATCAGCATCATTCTTTTTCCACTCCTTGTCAATAGGATCATCGCTGCTTCCCACGACCTACGTTATCTTAAAACAACCTGCAGCGAGGACAAGCGAAGGGTTAGGCTCTTGCACGGCTCCCTGGAGGAGAAGAAAGGGCAGGAGAAGAGCAGAAGCCCTGCAGCACCGAATATTTAAGACTTGGAAGTGACGAGCCTTCTGGGGATCTCCTTGGCTTTGGCCCTCTGCTGTTTTTCATCTTGCCCCCCGTTAGCCCCACGCCCCCGGACCTGCACACTTTGGGCTCTTTTCATGTGTGTTGCAATTACAGAGGTTTCTCTGAAGATGCCCCCACGCAGTTTTCCCCCGGTTTGGGGTTTTTAAGGCGGCTGAGGACCCCAGGTGGGCGCAGGAGCGGTTGGGAACACACTCAGGGTTCGGTGCCACGTTGGCTCACTCGCTTGCAGGCACCAAAACCCGACGGAACGCTTGAAGAAAGGATGATTTAAAGAGGAAGGCAGGCTTCCAGTCAGTTTGAGTTGAAACCTGCAGTCGGCGGGGCCAGCACGGGAGCTGGAGGGCGGCTGGAGCACGGCTCTTTTCCCGTGCCCAGGGGCTGCGGTGAGCTGACATCAGGCAGGCAGGTGAGGCCATTCTACAAACAGAAACTCGGGAGTTTTGTCAGTTTGGAGGTAGGTGTCTGCAGGCAACCCTCCAGCTATGTTGACAAAAGCAGATTTCTATCAACAAAGCCCTGGCGTAAAGAGGAGGTAACTCATAACCTCCTGGCTCTCAGCTTCGCGCACCTTCCCCCAAGCCACGGGGCATTTTGATGTGCACAAGCCTCCCTGGGTGCCGAGCGAGGCTCAAGCTCCGTGTTTTCTAAACAAACACCACGCAGGAGTATATGAAGAACAGCAGAAATGTTCAAAAAATATAATAAACCTATGGGCAGGCTTTGATTTTTCTCTGTCATGAGTCTACGTTGCTTTTCCTTCAGCTCCAAAGACCTTTTCCGAAGCATTTTTGTTGGCTCTGCCGATGGGGATGTGATGAAACCCCCAGAGAGGGGCAGTAAATAATCTCACATTCTCCATTCCGCTCCTCCAAAGCCTGTCAGTCAGTTTGGGCCCAACATTTTCTGTCCCACACCTTGCTGTACAGAACAGCAGATTTCATTTGTGGGCTACGAGCCGAGCCCCCAGAGAAAGAAAACAGATTGTTTCCGCTCTTTCACTCTCTCGCTTAGGAGAGAAGGAAGACCAAGTGTCCCTGCACACACCGTTCCCAGAATCTATTTTAATTTAAATTGTCTGGAGGCAAAGGTCAAAGAACAAATGTAATAGGGTTGTTAGAGATCCTATAAAAGAATTCTACTTAAAAAAATAATAATAATAAATAA
>VXBJ01007819.1:85282-113703 GCA_013400055.1 Nycticryphes semicollaris
CCTGCAGCACTTGGAACCCTTTGCAGTCCGGTCTGGGTTAGAAATTGGGAGCAGGGTTTGTTGGTTTTCATTTTAATATGAATTAAATAGAGAGGTTTTGAAGACCCTCCCGTAGCTTAACAAGCTGTTGGATCCAGTGCAGGTGTCGCAGCCCTGACCACGCAGGAGACCAAAGGTTCCTCGTGTTCTCTCGGCAGATTAATTTCAACCATGCAAACGAGGGGCTCTTCATAACAACTCTTTGTTGCACAAACACAACGGTGCCAATGTTGTTGTCATCTATTTGCCTTGGAGACCATTGAATCTTGACACTTTTCCCAGTACAGAGTTCTCCTACCTATAGTTTTGGAATAAACGGTGAAGACCTGACAGCTTAATTCTAAAAGGATTTTTTGCTCCTTCAATTCATAGAATCACAGAATGGTTTGGGTTGGAAGGGATCTTAAAGATCATCCAGTTCCAACCCCCCTGCCCCGGGCAGGGACACCTCCCACCACACCAGGTTGCTCCAAGCCTCCTCCAACCTGGCCTTGAACCCCTCCAGGGATGGGGCAGCCACAGCTTCTCTGGGCAACCTGGGCCAGGCTCTCACCACCCTCACACCAAACAAGTTCTTTCTGGTATCTCATCTCAATCTCCCCTCTTCCAGTTCAAAACTGTTATCCCTCCTCCTATCTCCTCCAGGAGACCTTCAGACAGCAGGTCTGTGTTACCAGAAGCAGTCCTTAGCCTGGATTTATGGCTGGTTCAGAAGAATGGGTCAGGAACGCTGTTCAGGGAGTGGTTTCTAAGATCATATTTTAAGCAGCACTCCTAGTCCCTCGGTACCCATCCCTTCTCCAACTGCTTCAGGCCCTCGTGGGTTCCCCGACGTGCTTTTTGCACGTGGGATCCAGCACCCCCATCTCCACCACGGGCTGCGCACGATGCACCGGGCGCTGCTCTTTGTGGGGTAAAGTGAAATATTCAGATCCACCTCCCTCCCAGACAGTCCGTAGGAAAACAGTGAAGCTCTGCTTGTATGAGTGATGTGGTATTTTGTGCCTCTTATTCCAAAGAAAATGTTTATGTGATCGCCTGTCCTTCTGCTTACTCTCAATGCCTTTTTAATCTGTTGTTTGATTTCCACCGAACTGTATTAAGGGGTAAAAAGGTTGTGGATAACCAGGTTGGTGAAACTTAGCCGTTGGGTAGAGGAAAACGGTGGTGACAGCTTGTGGTTTCAGCCAATTTTATCAAAACCAGACTGACAGATGGCCCTTCCTCCCCCCAAAAAAGAAAGGAGAGGAAGAGGATAAGGAGATTTAGGAGTTTAGAATGAACTCAACTACTTGAAGGAAGTATTAATGCTGAAATTAAAGTAAGAAGAAAGTAGTGAAATAGACAGAATACATACAAAACTGTATCAAGCTCCCAGGATGAGGATCATGTCACCAGTGGCATCAGGAAAAGTCCCAGCCTGGACTGGGTGACCGACAGGAGCTGGGTTCCAGCTCTGGAGTCAGGAAGGCACGGATCAGGATCAAAGGCAGACNGGCTTTTCCCACTTAAAGCAAGGCAGGAGAAAGTCAGTTGAGATGGAGCCAGGTCCTGTCGCTTGTGTGGCAGGGAGGGTGGTGGGTGTGAGCAGAAACTTTGGGAGAGATCAGAAACTTTGGGACAGCGGGAATGGGGCTGAGATAAAACAACAGGGGACAGGAAGCAGCAGAAGAGCCTAAACGTTTTACGAGCTGTTGGTGAGCTCCAGGGCTGTTGTGGTGGGGAGCGTTTCGAGGAGCCAGAGCTTTGTTTATTCCTCTGCTCACAGAAAGCCTTCTCTTGCAGAAGCCCAGCTGAAGGAGGTGGAGGAGATGCTGGAACAGGAAGGCTTGTCTGAAATAGCTCACAGCAATGCCAGTGAACAGATTGCTTATTTACTGGTAGAAAGAACGACGCTGCTGGAGAAACTGGAAATGGCAGAGCAGAAGCTGAGTTCACCCGGCTGCATAGATGGGTACCTTCAGGTACCTGCTGCTGCTCAGGCTGGGGAAAAGGCTGTCTTTGAGATATTTGTTGTAAGTAAAAATATTTCTCTTATCCAGGAGGACACCGTGGATTCTTAATGCCGAAGTTGATTTCTTTATTGGTTTTTAAACTTGATTTGCTCCCCCGTCTTGCACAGGGATAGTGAATGGGATTAATTTGAACAGAGGGAGCTTGTGGTAAAGTTGGGCTGAAGATCTTCGCTGGGTAATGATGACTTTCTGCTAATCCAAATTTCCTGATGTGTTTAGTTAGCATTTAATTCCAGGTGACTGTGTTCTCCTGAAAATCATCAATTTAAGAAAAAAAAAAACAAAACCAAAAACCCAACCCTTTCCCTATACTTTAGGTGAGATTAAAACTCTTCCCTTGTCTTCTAGCTGCTGAGCTGGTGGGTGGAAGTTGAAGAAACCTCTGTTAGCTGAGTTGTGTAAATAAATCTCACAGTGTGACTCGACGATGGGCAGGTTAGAGAGGACCATGCACGTCTCCACTTTTTGTTTTCCGAGGTAGAGGTGCAGAACACTGACAAGTGGTGGAGCAGCAGCAGGTACCGCAGGTTGGGGAGGCAGTTTGTGACCCATCACCTCAACCAGGGAGATCTCCCTCCCACCAAGGCCACCGATTCCCACCTGCTCTGGAATATGGCCATTTCCTGGAGCTGGAGCCCAGGAGCTGCTGGTTCTTGTAGCCGTTTCTCCCGGGGTTGCTGTTCCTTCTGGCCTCATCCATAACTCAGTTCCAACAGCGGTGGCTGTCGGATGTACAGGAGCAGAAAAATTGCTGTGCTGGGTCAGGTCTAGACTCTGCTTTATCCTGCAGTGTTTGTGATACAGAGCATTAAGTTTTTCTTGTTTTTCCCAGTCTTCTTCCAGTGGCCAGGCCTGGTTGTCCCCAGGAAGGGAAAAGGATTGCTCCTGCCTGGGGAGATGCGGTGGGTGAGCTTAGGGGAGGAGGCTCTGAGGGGGACATGGGAGGTCCAGGAGCTTTAGCCCCCTGCAAAGAGCACCCAGCCAGAATTCACCAGGATTCACCCAAGCCTCCTGGGATCAGAGGGGACCGGCAGGGTTTGGTCACCTCCAGGCTGGAGTTGGCTGAGGCAGGAGCAGGTGGAAAACCTGCAGAGTGACCGCTTCATTGCTGCCTCATCTTCTGTCACTGCCTTGAACTTTCTGTGGTTTTTAGGGATTTTTTTTTTTTACTTTTTCATTCTGATAAAGCTCCTTGGCCTTTTTTTGGATGAGCTTGCTGAAGGAGGGGGCTCAGCAGACCTGCAACAAAGCTCAGCTCGGTTTGGACTCTGTCGCATCATCTGACCAGGAGCCAAACGGAAAACCTCAGAAGACGGCTTCGTAGGAGGGCCAATATGTCATGATAGTTCATCACAAATACTCCCTTTGCCTCCAGTGGTGTGTGGTGCCAGAACCAGAAGTGCTATCGTTGGGTCTAGGAGTCCTTGGTGTTAATGTTTGTCTTCCATGAATTCGGTTGCTTGTTAAACCCATCTCAGTTCTCTTCATATCATCATCGTGGAGTGAGGACTTCCATGGTTCTGCTGCTGTCACGTGAAGTTCCTTTGCCTCAGCCTGCTGTCTCCTGGCTCCATTTGATGCTCTCCAGCCCTTGCAGTCAGAGGCAGTGAACAATTGCCTTTTTATCTGCCTTTTTTCTGTGCCACTTGGGATTTTATCGACCTCAAGAGCATCCCTTTCTGGCTGGAGAGCCCTCGTCTGCCTGACTGCTGTAGGGCTGGGTGTCATTCAGGATTCACCCGTGGTACAATGACACCTTTGGGTGTAAATATCCATCTTAGGATCAAAGAACCTGTTTGCACTGAGGCAGAGAAACTTCCCCGATGTGCTGTCTTCCACATCTCTCTGCAAATCCTGAATATCCTACCCATGAATCCCTGTCATTTGGTACGAATGTTTGCTGCAAATAAACCCCTTTTCCTGCAAAGCAGTGTGAGAGAAACTCCACTGTGGTCAAAAAGGAGAGAAATAACCTTTCAATTACCAGAAATACCAATTAACCACATCTTCTCCCAAACCTTTACCAGCTGTGATTGGATTTGCTCTTCCCTTGGAGCCGTGGCTGAGCAAGGGAAGTGGGGCTGAGGCAAATGAAGGACGTGGGTACCCACGAGTCTAGCCTTGGATCCAAAGCCTCTTGCACACAGCTTGTCCTTCTCAGGGTGCCGCTGACTCCTAGCGCTCCCCTCTCGGGACCCTTCTTTCTAACGACCCTGTAAACGAACGTGTGTCTCCGTAACAAGACCGGTCCTGGCTGCTGGGTGAAGATGGAGAGGCCGTTGGTGCAGCTGGGCTGGGCGAAGGACGGAGCCGAGGCAACGTCTTGTGTGCGTGGAGATAACGTAGGGTTGTCGGTGTGTGAAGAACAAGATGAAGGTCACACAAACTCCTCCTGGTAGGTGGTGCCAGAGTCCTCTAGTGGGTAGACAGGGCTGTAAAAACCTGATTTTTACCAATTTTACGTGCAGCTGTTCAGAGGACTGAGACTTACTAATGGAAAATGCATTTGTAGAATCCTAGAATCCTTCAGGTTGGAAGAGAACCTTGGGATCACGGAGTCCAACCATCAGCCCCACTCTACAAAGTTCTCCCCTACACCACATCCCCCCAACACCACATCTGTAGAATCGTCGAAATTCTTACCTGATTGGAAGCTGAAGGCTTCTCGTCGCCAACCAAACACGACGTCTTTGCGGTTCTGATACTGGGCACCTTTCTGCTTTTTTTAAAACCCAGGTGAAAGACATAAGTGGAGGTCTGTTTTCTGGGAAAAACAGTTTCCTCTAAAGCGGGCTGTTTATTCTTCCCCAGATGATGTCATTGCTGTCTGCGACCGTGAACTGGAAACTGTTGCTTAAGCGCCCCATTGTTTGGGGCAGCATCGCACCGGTTTTACAGAATCATTAGAGCCCCAGCAGTGTTACAGGTTAATAGGTTAATTGCTCTTCTTACTCTGTTTACTGGAACGTGTAGCCTTTCTTATTCTCAAATGACCTGTTACGTTCTTGTTTCACTCTTAGACCAAAGGTCTAGATACGTTCCTGTCCATTACTGAAATGAATGCAGCTTTTAGCTGGACTGCTCAAGCAGAAGGGATTTTTTTCTTCTTTTTTTTATTTATATTTTTTACTGCGTCCCCCCGAATGCAAAAAAGCCAGGGTACAAACGTGCATCTTTGTGTAGCCCTCTCTGGTGTATACACTTGGGGAAGTGCTTTCTGAGCTCTGCGTGTGCGAGCACTGTCACCTCGCCAGAGCCAAGGTGTGAAAACTGAATCACAACCAGCCTCCCAAGAGTTAGCAGGTCCTCAATGCTGGTTCCTGTGGTGGAGCAGGAATCTGGTAAACTCCATAAGCGGTTTGAGAAACCCAAAGCCAACAATCTCNCTTCTTGTAGTGAGGAGCCCAGAACTGAACACAGCACTCGAGGTGATAAAGTGAGTCAAGGGCACTCAGCACTGACTCATTTCTCTGGGCAAAGCTGAGTCCACGGGCTCTAAAAGGAAGATGCCAAGAGATCACAGGTTTAAAACAAACAAAGGTAGGAAACCCACAGAGCTCCCAGCAGAGGCTGAGACAACTGAGGGATTTTCACAAGGATTGGGGATAACTCTGGTTGCAAGTGTCTTTTCAAATACGAGGTATGATTACAGACCCCCTTCTGATCAAGATACGTTGAAACTGAAAATCCTACACACACTGTCTTAAGGTTATGTGGCATCTGGTGTTGCATCCTGGTGGCGTTCATTTCTTTAAATCTCTTTCTGTGCCAGGATGAGTTTGATCACATCCACCCGATGGTAGAAGAGGAGCTCCAGCAGCAGCGTGAATCCGTGCAGCTTCCTGGAGAGGCAATGAATAAGGTATGAATGGGTTTGACATGTGTCCTTGCTGGTGACGTGGCACATCGTTGAGGTTTCAAGCAGTGGGTCCGTTCTTGAGCTGGCTGTGAGGGTTTTTTTTTTTCATTGTTTTTAGCTGATGAGATGTGAGTGAACTCTGAACTTCAGGCTGTGCACATCAGCCTGGTGCTACACGTGAGTTAGTCACCTCTCTGAGAGCCAGGGTTAACATCTCACCGGCTTTGGGTCACAGAATCACAGAGCAATAGAATGGGGTTGGAAGGGACCTCTCTAGTCTAGATCTAGAAGGGACTAGATCATCTAGTCCAACCCCTTGCCAAAGCAGGTCCTCCCAGAGCAGATCCCACAGGAACTCGTCCAGGTGGGTTTTGTACGTCTCCAAAGACTCACCACCTCTCTGGGCAGCCTCTGCCAGGGCTCTGCCACCCTCACAGCAAAGAAGTTCCTCCTCAGGTGTAGATGGGGCTTCCCATGTTCCAGTTTGTGCCCATTGCCTCTTGCCCTGTCACTGGGCACCACTGGAAAAAGACTCCCCGCATCCTCTTGACACCCACCCTTTCAGATCCCCCCTCAGCCTTTCTCTTCTCCAGACTAAACACACCCAAGTCCCTCAGCCTTTCCTTACCAGAGGAAGTCCCCTCTCCATCAACTCCCTGTCCTTCTGGAACTGGGGATCCCAAAACTGGTCCCAGTGCTCCAGATGGGGCCTCCCCAGGGCAGGGCATAGGGGGAGGATGACCTCCCTCCACCTGCTGGTCACACTGGTCTTGATGCTCCCCAGGATGCCACTGGCCTTCTTGGCCACCAGGGCCCATTGCTGGCTCGTGGCCATCCTGGTGTCCCCCAGGACTCCAAGGTCTCATTCCTCAGAGCTGCTCTCCAGCAGGTCCCCCCCAACCTGTCCTGGTGCAGGGGGTTCTTCCTCCCCAGGGGCAGGACCCAACACTTGCCCTGGTTGAACTTCATCAGGTTCTTCTCTGCCCAACTCTCCAACCTGACATCCAGGTCGCTCTGGATGGTGGCACAGCCTTCTGCTGTGTCACCCACTCCTCCCAGTTTTATATCATCAGCAAACATGCATTCCATCCCTTCATCCAGGTCATTGATGAAAATATAGAAGAGGACTGGAAAGCACTCTCCTGCCTGTAATGTTGTGTCACAGAAATGTCAGTGGAGATAAGCAGATCAAAGTCTAGGTGATAAGAAATAGGTCTTTTAGTCTTCTCCTGCACCCCAGGAGAAGGGCCAGAGGAGGTTGGTGGGGCCAGCTCTTACTGCAGCCATGGGACCACACGCTTGCAGAATCGACTTGTCCTCGGAGCAAGTTCTCACAGGGTGTGGTGGAGCCCTCTGCTTGGAAAACGCTCGTAATACGTGTCTGAAAACGTATCTTGATTAATGGCATTGTCTTAGGGAGGGTTAAACTAGCCCCTTGTGAAGGGGAACAGCCCCAACCTGCTGTTCAGCACCTGCTTTTTGGTGTGTGAAGAGGATTATCCACTGCATGTCTGTCTTCTGCCTCTGCATTGGCTTCCCTGAGCTCACCTGCTTTCTGGTTTTTTTCCACCCTTGGGGCAGGTCCGTAGAGCAGAGGAGGGGGGACTTCCTTTGGTGGCCTCTCTGGGAGGGTTATCTTGTTTCTGCTGGAACATTAGCCCTTGTGTTTCAGTTCTACAGGGTTGAGCTGGAGAAGGAACAAGCATCACGTGCACGCGTTGAACAAGATCTGGTTGAGGCCAAGCAGAGGCTGCTGGTGGCCCAGGAAGAGAACCAGAGGTTGGCAGAGGAACTGGAGCAGAGCAAAATAGGCAAGTGCTTCTCTTGTGGCCACTCCTAATGACGTAGCCCACCCCCTCCTTAGTGTCAGCCTTGGCCTCCTCACCCCGGGGGGGGGGAGCTGGAGTCAGGCTCCCCTCTGTGTGTATTGTGGGAAAATCAGTGTCAGGTGGGAGCCTGGTGCCTTGGAGGTCTGAATACAGTCATTAACAGTCACAAATCAATTAATTCAGAGTGGGGAAAGCTGGGGTTATCTGGTCTGTGATTACAGCAGTGATGTCTCTTGATTGACACCCTCTCCCTGGCTCGCATCAGGGTGGAATTTGTGCCTTAGGAGGGGATGGAGAGGAAACAACGACTTGGTCCAGAAACAGGAGCTAATGAGGTTCTTCAGGTGCTCTGTTTGGGATGCTCCCTCGTTATGAGGGAGCTTGTCAGCAGTCCTGAAGTGAGTGGTTGGATTCTGATCACTGCCAAGGTTTGTTTAACCTCCTTATTGAAATAACTGTTGTTGACAAACCCTCAGATATTATTGTGGGTTTTTTTTTAAATGCTAACTGTAAAAGTACACAGCTTTCTGGAGGGAAATCAAGCTACTCGATAGAGCTGCTACTGGAGGGGTCCCTAAACCCAGGTGCTTCACTGCAACCTCCCGCAGGAGATTCCCCCCCCCCGAGCCAAAACACTGGATTTGGGATGCTTTTTCTCTGGATTGCTTACATTATCCCAAAAGCCGTGACGTGGAACTTCAGTGGAGAACAGCAAAACCCCGCTGAGATAACACATTCCTGCCCCGTGTGCCTCTGCACAGACCCACTCCCTTAAGGAGGTGCCACCCGAGCGTGGTTTTACGTGCAAAACCCAGGTCCTGAGGCTGCACAGGGCTCAGGCTGAGCTAAACCTTCCAGCCAGCCCCCAAACCCCATCATTTGGAGCCTTCTCATCACCCGCTCCGCTGCAGGCATCGATCCATCACGCGTGTCCCTGGGGAGGGAGCGGGAGAAGAGCTGCAGCCCGAGGTCAGTGCTTGCTGCTCCACACCACGGCCGGGCTTCAAGCCACGCAACTCCTCTCAGAGCATCGCAGCCTGACGGGTGGAAATCCGTGGTTTTTATGGGCTTTTCAAGAATCAAATTAATATAAGCCTTTCCAAACGGTGAGTAAGGCTTTGTAACGCTCGTCGTGTCTGGGTGGTTTTTTACTACGCTGCGAGTCTGAGTGTGCAAAAGGAGCATCTGTGACATCATCGTAGCCCCCCCGTCCCTGATGATGTGTATCTGCATCTCCTGACGGGCCTCCGAGCCATCCGCTCTACGGATGAGCTGGGTTTCTAAGAAAAACCTAAAATGAACTCTCTCAGCCTTAGTAGGGCTCCACTTACGCGGTGTATTTCGGGTCAGAGAGAACTCGCAGCTGCTCGCTGGCACTGAAGAGAAAACACAGGGTTGCTCCTGGCCAGTTTGGAGCCCAGTGAACTGGGAATTTGGTGATGGTGATTAGAGATTTTCAGTGGTGTGCCTCGCTTTCATGTTTTGGGGTTTTGTGTGTATTTTTTCCTTTGGTTTTCCTTCAACTGAACTAAGGATGCTGCGGAGTTTGGCGTTCAGGAGGATGCAAACAGACTGTCACAAAACTTTCTCGTTATTATCCTTGTAGGATCAGCCTCTTGGTCGGCCCCACGAGTGCCCAAGAGCCGGGAAGAAGCGGGAAGTGAATGGGCAGAGAGTGGTAAGTCACACTGTTTACAAGCGGAGAAGATCCAGAATTTTATCCAAGCTTTCTTTAGGGGTAAATGGCTGTCCTGGTTTGAGGTTTCCAGCAAAATAAATGCTTTGGTAGAAGGTGTCCCTTGGCTTTCATTTGAAATTACAAACATGAAAATCATCGAATCACAGGGTGGTTAGATTTGGAAGGGACCTTAAAGTTAATCCAGTTCTAACCCCCCTGCCCTGGGCAGGGACCCCTCCCACCACACCAGGTTGCTCCAAGCCCCCTCCAACCTGGCCTTGAACCCCTCCAGGGATGGGGCAGCCACAGCTTCTCTGGGCAACCTGGGCCAGGCTCTCATCACCCTCACACCAAAGAATTTCCTCCTGAGATCTAATCTAAATCTCCCCTCTTTTAATTTAAAGCCATTACCCCAGTATCAAAATCCTTGTTTGAAACACGGGCTTGGGGTTGTAGGGTTGTTTTTTTTCCCAGATTGGGACCAAGAGAGAGAAGCTACGTTCTTATTTTTGCCTGAATAAAAACTCAAATTTAAGCTGAAAATCCCCATGCCCAGCATTAAGCTGAAAAGGGGGGGAAAAAAAAACATTATAAAATCTTTGTTCACCTTTTCTGTAAGGAAAACTGCCTTCTTGCTAGTTTTACTTAGATTTAGGGTGCCAGTGTGTACTCAGGCATGTTTCTGTCAGTGTGCTCCTGGTATGAACATCATCTCCTGCTCCTTGCACTTGAAATAGTCTGTGTGATGGCTCCAGGTTTTTAGAGATTTAGACTTCAAAGGCTGATAGCCAGCAATTCTTACTGTGCTGGCTGCTTTGTGATTATTAATTCTAGCACCGCGCCGATGCCTTAACTGGGATTGCCTTTCTGCTGGCAGCGAGTTGTGGGGTTTGTGATGAAAATAACAAACGTGGTAGGTTTGGGTTTTCTCAGAACTTAATCCTAACTGTGAAACCCTAAATGGCCGAGGTGAGGGATTTTCCGTGATCTAGAGGCAAACTGAGTGCCTGGAATATTAACTGCATCTCCAGAAGCAGAACCCTCTGCTGTTTGAGAAGGGGAATGTGTTCCCAAACTCCCTCTGTGCTGTCGCACGCGTCCACCTGGGCACAAAAGCAATACAATTTTGGAAACCTCAATCACGTCACAGCCACGGGGCTCGGCCAAGGGCCAAACCGGTGCTGTTGACCGGTTCTTTCTGCTCTCTACAGACAGGACAGAGCTACAGGAGGCCATGGAGCACAACAGCAGACTGGACAAGGAAATTCTGGCGCTGCGAGCGCGGGTCCAAACGCTTGATTTGGAAAGAAAAGCGTTCCTGGATCTGGTGGGTACCCATCTCCTGCTCTGCCGTGGCACCAATGAGCCTCTGGGTGGCTGAACATCCTGGGCTGGGTCCTGACATTCAGTTCTACTCCTGAGTCTGCCCTGTCCACATTGCCCCTCTCCTATCCATAGTGAGTCTTTCCAGAGCTGCCGTTCTGATGTTTCATGGCTCATGGAGTAATCAAATTTGGGAAACAGGCAGAATAAATAGGATCATAGAATCATGGAATGTTTTGGACTGGAAGGGACCTTAAAGATCATCCAGTTCCAACCCCCCTGCCCTGGGCAGGGACACCTCCCACCACACCAGGTTGCTCCANGTGCTGAGGACTCCAGAGCTGGACACAGTGCTCCAGGTGGGGTCTCACCAGAGCAGAGTAGAGGGGATGTTGGTTTTTTTCAATCACTTTGTATACATACACACGTGTATATATATTTATATATACATTAATATATGTCAAACAGGAGTAGATACAAACAGAAAATATAGAGATTCATGTAAGTTGTTGTTTTCTCTGTACAGAAAGGGCAGCCAGACCGAGATCACTTCCAGCCAATCCTGTTGTTAAGCTAAAAGCAAATTACCTTTATTCCTTAGGAACAAGGTTTAACTGTTGGCATAGAAGTTAGAAAAACCACATTTCTTTTTAATTTGTAGAAGCTGAAAGCGTGCATTATTACATGGCACGGAAGTTCTACACCCTGAAGTGGCTTTTTTTCTGCCTGGGAGCTCTCGACCTGGCAGGGCAAGGAGAGTGGTGGCCAGTGGGCTCTGGCTTGGTGGTCTGTGGACCACTGACCCGGTCCCTGCCCTCTGCCCCACCAGCTGGAGCACTGACCCTGCAGGACCCAGTTTCTGTGGCGGTGACCTGCCATCTGTCTGTCCTCTGCACTCAATCCAGTCCAGTAAAAGGGAATGTACGACCCATGCGTGGCCAGTAATTGAAATTAACGAAGAAAAATCACTTGCCCTTTAATTGTGGCGGGGCATGCCCCCATCTGCTGCTCTGTACCTCTCCAATCTGAGGCCACTTGGAAGCAGCCACACGATCTCAACCAATCCCTCAAGCCAAATAGTTAATATTAATATACCTGCAGTTTATCTACGGCGATTTTGAGTGGCATCTTAATTCCCAGAGGCAGCAAGATGAACATTCAGCCAAAATAAACCTTTCCTTTTGAAGGTTGAACAGCTCAAAGAGGAGATTTGTGAGTATCAGAAGGGCGAGAAGCAAGGACCTCCATTGCCTGCGCTGGCCGAGACCGAAGAGGTGGCCGCGTGCTTCCTGCAGGTATTCCCAAGGGCTTTTTGTTTGCCCTTCTAGAAACTGGGTCCACTCGGTGTTTCATAATGGCAGGAATGAGAACACATGGCTTGTGGGGCAGAAACACTTGTGTTCTCCTTTCTGTGTGAGTGTGTCCTCTGCAGGTGTGATGTAGGCACGGGCATGATGAGTACCTGGATGTCTGTTGGCATAAGCTAATACCCACTAGTGCCTTCCTGGTTTTACACGTCTTGGGGAGGTTTTGGCTGATGGATTATCTCAGGCAGACAGAGCAGCAGATGTAGTTCATGTTTTCTGGTTGTCTTGGTTATTTATGAGAGACCCAGGTAGCTTTGGAGCCACGTTGTGCTAAGATTTCAGTCCTAATTGTCTTTGCAAGGAGTTGTAGAGAGCGATGAGGTCTCCCCTCAGCCTCCTCTTCCTCCAGCTCAACAGTCCCAGCTCCTTCCATCGCTCTTAATGAGATTTATTCTCCAGGCACAGGGAGCACACATTGTAGAGAGGTTGGTGCTGGTCTCTTCTCACAGGGAATCAGTGACAGAAGGAGAGGGAATGGCTTCGAGCTGCACCAGGGTAGGTTTAGGCTGGACCTGAGGGAAGAATTTTTCCCAGCAAGAGTGGTCAGAGCCTGGACTGGGCTCCCCAGGGAGGGGGTTGAGTCCCCATCCCTGAGTGTGTTTCAGAGTGGTTGAGATGTGGTGTTGGGGGATGTGGTGTAGGGGAGAACTTTGTAGAGTGGGGCTGATGGTTGGACTCCATGATCCCAAGGGTCTTTCCCCACCTGAATGAATCTAGGATTCCAACTTTTTGTTTTCTCTTCAGTCCCAGGGCACAAAGGATGAAGGGAGGGTTGAAGGAGACCACTCTTCAGTCAAAGCTGGCTCAGATGAAGACGACAGGTATCAGAGCGGTGAAACACTTCATAAAAGGTGAGGGATCTAGAAATCCTTCCCCTGTTGTATTTTCATGGTTATTTTCATGGTTATCCAGAGCTCTGCTTGCTGGTGTTCTGTCTTGCAGAGGGCATTGGGTTCTTTCGAATACTCTTGGGTATCACTTTAGTTCCTCTGCTCCCAAATCTGAGAGTTTGGAGGTGATGCAGTCCCGGGTGGGTCTCTACCCCTTGGTATCAAGAATGTGGGTTGTTTTCTGGCACTTTCTCCTCTTCGTTGCTTTTCTAAAAGAACAGGGTTGGGATTTTGTGGCTCTCGGCAGACAAAAGTGTTAGTTTCAAAACTGTTTTGTTGCTGGGGAGATTCCTCCAGATTTGGTTGCTGTCCAAGGGGTGCACCAAGACAACTTGGCTTTCAGACTTAAATACATGAACTGTGATTTTTACAGCAAGTCGAAGCTTCATTCTCCAGTGGCCTGCTCAGGAAGCTGCTGCTGCACCTCTTCTGGCAGGTTCAAGGAGAAAAAGGTGTCTGATCCCATCCTTTTATCTCTTTTTATATCCCTTCAAATGCACAACCTGTTTCTCCACCTCCAGCAGCTGAATTTCCTGTTGCCTCTCTGCTGTTAGCATCGACGTGCCTGACCGCTTTTCCCCCCAGACCTTCGCTATTACTCGTGTAGAGCCCGTCACCACCAATTCCCATCCATCCCCACCTAAATAAAAGCAGGAACAGGGAACTTTGGTCTTGAAATTAGCAGGACAGAAATATCCCACAGTGAAAAAACACACTGGCTCTTCCTCCCCAGTGGTAAGAGGTCGGGGTGCGTGTCGGTGCGGTTCTACCCGTGGTGATGTCTGTCCGTCTTTGGCGCGTAGGTGCCGAGAGGTGATTGAAAACATGGAGGGCAGGAATTCTCAGCTCCTTCACAAGCTGCAGAAGCTGGAGCAGGAGCACGAGGACTTGGTCGAGCGCAGCGAAGAGCTGGAATCCATTCTGGGAGAGACGCAGATCCACGCCAGGCGGGAGAAGGAGCAGTTTGAGAGTAAGGAGGAGGGACTTCAACAGAAAGTAAGTAGAGAATGGCAGAAATATGGGTTGATTTTGTTTAATTCTAGCTGCTTTTCTTGCTGCATGTTGATTGGTAAGATAAAATTATGTTTGATCTAACCCTGCATGCTGCTTTGTTTATTTTGACAAGAAATACAAGGAGTAAAATCTGCCAGTTTCAGGAAAGAGGGGGAAAAGGAGGAAAAAAATAATCCAGCAGCGAATACATGGCACTTGCTTGGAGGTGCAGATTCCCCCAGTTTTACAGCAGTGTTGTCTTTTCCAGCTCCTGTCCTCCTCCTTGGTGCCTGGGCAAGCGGAGTTAATGAGCTAACGTTAATTAGCATCCACCCTCCTTTCCTGTGCAGCCCTTCTGTATGCCTGGGCTGTGGCACCCTTCTGATTTTTGCTTCAGCAAAGCCTTTTTGTTTCAAAATTGAGTAGTGTCTTTTTTTCCTCTGGAGTGATTTGTTCCAAACCTCTGGTAGCTTAGAAGCTCTTCTTTTCCCTGAGACGTTGTCCTCGATGGCATCAGTGCTCCTGGTGGAGTTTGGGGTCTGTCTCCTGCAGGAACTGCTTCTCCATGTTTGGACAGCTGTTTCTTCAGCCTGTGGTTTCTGCTGAAAAGCAAGTTCCAGGAAGCCTCAAGTCCTCTTGAGGCTTGGAAGAGAGGCAAGAGGTTTTCCTTGAAGCCAACGAGTTGTCCCTTCAACCTGGAAGTCCAGGCTTTGACTCAAGTCCAGAACCCCTCTCCAGACCTTTCTGACAGCTGGAGATGGTCAAGTGTGGGACACTGATGGTCACTGATCCCAGGAAAGGCCACCAGTTGAGCGTGCTGGTGACACAAGGTCACGCTTTTGGCTTTTCTCTAAGCATCTTGGAGACCCATCAGCCCGTGTGGCAAACACCGAGGCGCTTCAGGGTGTGGGGGGCCAGGACCTGCACTGCCTGGGGACATCCCTGCTGCAAATAACAAAATCCAGGGGACAGTGAGTCTCTGTCATCACTGGCTGTCTCTGCTGTTGGATGGGGCAGGCGTGGCTGGAAACATCTTTTTGAAGAGCTGATCTGTCTGGAGAAGCTCTGCCCCATCTTGATCCAAGACGTGATCTCACCGGTCTCTTCCTTACCTGTGTCCCACTGGATTTTGGGCACCCTCAACCGAGGACAAGGTGGATCTTCTCCTGCCAATAGGACAAGCCCATTCAGATCACCCTTTGACTTTAGGAGGTTGATAGAAAGTCTTTGTTATTTCTGCTCATTTGCATGTGACTGGGAACCTCAGGAAAACTGCAGATGTGAAGCACCTTGTTGATTATCTTGGTTTACCAGAACCATGGCGACAGTAGAGGCCTCCTTGCAGCTCCTGCAGAACCATCTCCATCCACATTTTGAGCGAGGATTAAGTTATTGCTGAAGTTTCTGAGCCTGATGCTGCCTTTGTCAGAGTGGTCTTTCCCCTTGGTTCACTGAATGGACTCTCCATCCCTCTGAAAGTAGCTCCATGAGGAGCATCTGCGCTTAGTGACTGGTTTGGCACTGCTTGCCTCCAGGGAAAATGCCATTTGCAGCATTGCTGCCAGGGGGTTTGATCCCTTACAGGGATCTAAAAGCTGAAGAATTTATAGCCATACAGACGAGAGGAGACCTGAAGCTGGTCTTGCTAGTGGGCAGGTGGTTTTCTCCCCAAAAGCCTGGCTGTAAGGAGGTCTTTTCCTTTGATTGAAGCCTTGCTGTTTCCTTCCTTGGGAGAGTTGTCCTCTCCCCTCTGTGATTTCAAGGTGCTCTCTGTAGTGAGATTTGAGGTGAGAAGGAAGGGCACATGCAGGTCTTCAGTCAGGAGTGAGCAGTACTTGGATATAGAATCATAGAACGGTTTGGGTTGGAAGGAAACTTAAAGCCCACCCAGTGACACCTCCTGCCCTGGGCAGGGAGCCCTCCCACCACACCAGGTTGCTCCAAGCCCCCTCCAACCTGCCCTTAACCCCTCCATGGATGGGGCAGCCACAGCTTCTCTGGGCAACCTGGGCCGGGCTCTTACCACCCTCACACCAAAGAAGTTCTCCCTGAGATCCCATCTCCCCTCTTTCGCTGTCAAACCCTTCCCCCTCATCCTAGGGCTCCCCTCCCTGATCCAGAGTCCCTTCCCATCTTTCCTGGAGCCTCTTTAGGGACTGGAAGGGGCTCTGAGGTCTCCCCGGAGCCTTCTCTTCTCCAGGCTGAACCCCCCCCAACTCTCTCAGCCTCTCCATACACTTGCTGTTGTGTTAAAACGTGATGTGGGAGATAGTGTGAGTGTGAAGGCACATCCCACATGACACATCTCCAAGAGGATTTGTTCAAAGGAAGAGAAGATGAATTACTGGTCAGTAACCTCTGGCTGAGAAGGAGAAGCCTCTAAATCCAGTGAAACGGGCTGAAGGCATGTTCACATATCTTAGGGAAGGATTCCAGCAGACATCATGGTTCTAAGTGTGTAGCAGAGGAGCCCAGGGCAGGCTCTGTGGTGGGAACAGCGAAAGGTCTGTCTGCTGAGACCGTGCTTTTGTTTAAATTGGGGCTTATTCAGCAAGTGCTGAAACGTCTCCCCTTTTTCTCGCTGCGGGAGAATACACACGACCCTTCCACGAATCAAACATGAGGCATTTTTGGTTTGGAGAAACCCCTTCCTTTGCTCAGTGCCTTGCTAAACAGATCCCTGGGGGATACGGGGGGGAGCACCAGGTAGCCAGGGAGATGGAAGGCGCATCGTCTGGCATGAGCTGGGCACCCGATGTCACTGGGAAAGGGACAGAAAAGAGGACAGGAGGAGAGAGAGGTGGTTTGTTGGGGTGGAGGAGGAAGGAGGTGGGTTAACCCTTGGTTAAATCCAGTGTCTGTGTTGATGGAGAGCAGCACCCTTCACCTCCAAGAGGCACTTTTGGGTGACTGAGGGCAGGACCATGAGGGCAGGTGCCCTGGAGCCTGGGGAAAGCGGCGCTGCTGGGTGTCTGCCAGGCTGCCCCGTGTGAGAGGGACTGGGAATTCTGTTCTGTTTTGGCACACCTACAAAAATATTGGCTGATTAGGCCACTGACTCAGAACGGGGGCAGCGGGATACAATGTGAGCATTGTTCTGCCCTTGGCAGGGGACTTGCCTGTGCAACTTAAATGCCTTTGGAGGAAAAAATAAGCAAAACGATAGAAATGCGTAGCTGGGTAACACCTTCATGACCAGAGGTTGGCTGAGGGGTGGGGAGGGGAGGAGGTGTGTTTTGCCTTTTGAGATCCCTTCCAGAACTCCAAAGGCTTTACTGAACCCCAAACTGTCATCTGGAGATCTTCAAGGGGAGGCTCGAGGAGACAACCTGGTCTAGTTGGGGGTGTCCCCGCTGACTGTGTGGAGGTCGGACTAGATGACCTTTGAAGGTCCCTTCTGGACCATTCTCTGATTCTATGAAGAGGAGGGTTTATTCCCTTCTAGCTCTTCTGAGTGTTTTACCCCCCACCGATTTGCTTTTGACATCTAGGTTGGGCATCATCATCTGTCCTGAAAAACAGTTATCTCAGCAGCTTTCTCTGTCAGAGACCGCTCCCTGCTGGGAACTTCAAGAGAGCCACCTTGTGTGCCCACAGCCCGTCAGTGGAGGCAGAGCTCCTGGGCTTTGCCCTGCTGTTTTGCAGGCCCTTTAAATGGACTGGGACTGGCAGAGACTTGGCACTTCTTCGGTTTCGGCTTCTCGTTTGGAAAGGCACAAAAAATCATCTCCAAATAAGCTCAAAGAAAAAGCAGGGTGAGAGGCATCTCGCGTGCTCCTGCCGTGCCCTCATCCCTGAGCGGAGCCGCAGGGGATGCTGCGACGGATGAAGCTGGGTATCATCTGTCTTCAGTTGAACATCACCTCCTCCCAGTGTCCCCACTCGCCTCGTTCAGTGACAGCCCAGCTCGGGGAAGGGGCTGCGTGTGTGTTTAGCAATAAGAAAACCAGCCCAGACTTTCTTTGGAGCGGAGGAGCTGGGGGGAAAGGCTGCTGGTTGCCCACTGGCTGGTGGCAGAACAGGGCGGCTGAGGGTGCCAAGACTTGGATTTTGCAAAAGGGTCTGCAGGAACCATAATCGGGAGGAGAAGCTGGACTGGTCCCAGCTCCTTTAAGCTCTTTAAAACTGCAGGACTCCCAGGAGATAACCCACAAGGGGAGACCTTGTGGCAGGGGGGTGCTGGTGCAAATGCAGAGTCAGAACTTGTCCAGACGAACCCTGTCCTGCCAGGAGAAGCTCAGAGGCTGGTGTTTTGCTGGTTCAAGTCGAGAGTCCTCAGAACCTTGCAAGGGGAGGGTGTCACAACCTTCTTTGGGCACTGGGAAGGACCAGGATAAGTCTTAGTGGACCAGGTCTGACATCTGCTTGGAGGAGATCAGCTGTGGGAGAGTGGATGCTGCAGCTGGGGAAGGAGATGGCGAAATAAATCAGGGTCTTGTGGGGTCCTCCGTGTTGGGAGAGCAGCGGGAGATGGCCCACAAGCTGCGGAGACCTTGAATTTCCACCATTTGTCTGGGTGGTTTCACTCCTTTTTGTGGAGCAGGGTTCTTTATTTTCTGCCGTGGCCGTGGATGGCTCCGTCGCCCTCTGAAGCCGCGGAATGAAAGACGTGAGCTGGAGCGAGCCCACGCTGGCAGCTCTCCACGTCCCCTCCTGCTCCTCGCTTCCAAACATGGGGCTTGCTCCGTAAGAGCGGCACAAGGAGCGAGGTAGTAGTAGATGTGCCTTTAGTACTTGTGGTGAGTTCTGGTTTGGCTGCAACTCGTGGTTTGTCTGTGTTAAGATCACAGGTTTAGAGACAGAGTTACCCGAAGCGCAGAAGAACGGAACGGAGATGAGTGGGGAAGAGCTGGCATCGCCTGGAGCTCAGGAGGTGCAAGAGGTAAGAGGTGTCCCATGGGAAAGAGGTTGTCTTGTTCAGAAAGGTATTAAATGAGTATCTCTCTCCCGTGGATGATCTTTGTCACCTTCTCCTGGGAATTTGTGGCCCATCATCTGGATGCCTTTGGAGGAAAGCAACCACTATTATCTCCCTGGTGATTCATCTCCCTCATGAGATGGTCCTGCCTTCAGCAAGGATGAAGGGTTTACATCTGTAAAGGGGCTTGACTCTTGTTTAGGGCTGGGTGAAACCCAGGTATGTGTAGGTACGTTTACAGAGCTGGTTCCCACTTAGTCTAGGGCTGACTTTGCTGTCGATTTACTTGCCACCAGACAATTGGATCTGCCGGGTGTATAAGCCAGATGGAGCTTATTACAGGTGGGAGAAGGACCTTCCCAAGGTATCGTAGGTCTGGTGGAGGCTCCAGGCCTTCAGAGATGCCCAGCCAGCCCTGGGTATCAAGTGCAGGAATCCTCCTGGCAACTTCTGAGAACAATTTTTCTCCTTGATTTCTAGAAGACACATTTTCTTTTGCTAGAATAAATGATGCTGTAGAGGTGACTCTTATTTTCGTTCTTTCCAGATGCTGGAAACCTGTCAGGAGACAATAGAGAAGTTGGGAAGTCAGCTGGGAGAGCGGAGAGAACGGAGGAAACAGCTCGCGTCTGAGCTTGAATTGCTCCGGGAAGACCTGAAGGCTGAGAGGAAGGTTTTGGGCAGCCAGGTACGTACAGCTCCTGCAGCAGGGCTCTTTGCAGGAAGGTGGTTGCCTTTGGATGACTCCATAAAACGTCCCCAAGTTGCCCATCCCCAGGTGCATTTCTCTACTCCAGCCAGTTCCAAAGCTTCTTTGGCAGATGGTTGTAAATCCATCTGCTTGAATGGAACTGGATCAAATTTATTTTTTCCTTTCACTGTGCTTAATAATAACAAAAAACAGTCATTCAAAGTCTGTAGCCAAAGCCCCTTTTCTCTAGAGGGCAGAGTGGGAGCTTTCAGACCTGAGTGTTGCCACAAGGCCCGTGATCAGGAGCCTCTTGGTGTCACAACGCAGCAGGCCGCTCGTAGATTTGAGCCAAGACCTCCCTGCAGAGCGGCATCACGGTTACATCACGGAACCTTCTTAATGCAGATCCCCTCTCCTGTCAGTAAATTTTCTTTCTTAACCACAATATGGCACGATGGGAAGTCAGAACACCTAAGAGTCAGGGAAGTCTGCGTGAGCAGCGTGCTGGGATCCCGCTAAACGTGCCCAAAGGGCCTCAGCACGCTTTGCCTGAAGCGATTTAACTGCTAGGTAGGACGCCTTGGTGGGTTTATCTCTGCTTTGAGAATTGCTGGTGCTCTCTCTTCCAGTTGGCCACGGAGGAGAGACAGAGAGAGAGAGAGAGCGTGTGGCACCAACAGAATTGCACAAGGGCTGGCACACAGACAGGACGGGGGCTAAAAATTAGGGTAAAAATTGAGGAGAGCTGCAGATCTGTGGCCTGGATCAGGCAGACACGGGGGACCTGAGGGAGATTAGCAGAAGGGGGGGGTTTACATCTACTATAAACCCCTTTTTTTAGCACTCTAAAAGGCCTTAAACCATACCACTGCCTTGAATTTGAGTTAAAAAAACAAACCAAAACAACGAAAGTCCTGAACTGTTGGCTCAGCTTCACATACACAAGAGCTGTACTGGAGGAACAGTGGCATCTAGAGGACAGGACTTCTGTTGTGTTCTTAGGCAAGAAATTCATGCTGCAAAAGCTTGGGCTGCAGACCAGGCCTTGGCAAAGAGGGGTTTAGGAAGGGACTAGGTCAGCCTGGGAATATGCACGTGAAAAGGATTTGGGGGATGACAGGGAAAACAGGAAGAGTCAGTCTTTAACCTCCTCATCTCAATAGTTCAGTCTCCTCGTGGTCCAGGGACTTTTTAATCAAAATCATACAACCCTCTAAGTGCAGTTTTAATTCAGCCACCAGTCAGCCAGTGGTTTCCCTAAAAGCACAATTTTTTTTCCACCAAAGCCAACCACAAGATGAAATCCAGTGGCCCGTGTTAGACTTCAAAATACAGGCCGTTGCCTGTGTTTGGAGGGGGGGGGATTCCTGACTTCACAAGTGGGTTCACTCCCTTCTGACAGAGCCCATTGGGATGAATCCTTTCCCCACAGAGAGCTGGAAACGAGCTTGGCTTGAAATCCTGGGGTTCTCCTGGGCGGTTTCACACCTGGAGGTCAAGATTTGAGGTTGTTCAGTGTCATGTTTGTGTGGGCGAGTAACTTGTATAGAGTTTTGGGGTTTGCAAGTTTGAATGATGTCCTATGAATTACTGATGCCATATGAAGTATGTAAAGAGCTTTTTGCAATCGTTTGGAATTCTCTTCTTGTTTTTCAGAGGGTTTTGGACATTTGGGAGGAGAAAGCTCATAGCTAGAATTGTATTATATCCACTAACCCTGGTTGTTTCCTGACCAGGGGTTGCCCGACTCCAAATCAGGGTTTACAAGGCCTTGTAATAACTTTCCAACTCTCCAAAGAACACGAGCAGGCAGGGCTCTCATTAATGAATCCCATGAGAAGCTACGAAAAGATAATACTTTTTTAGTTACAGAGGTGGGAAACGTGGAGAGATCTCCGCTCTTCTGGTGTCTGAGGTAGAATGAAGCCCCTGGGGTATATTGCTTAAATATAAATAAAATCATCTTGGCGTGGAGAAGATGACTTGGAATTGAAATATTAGTGGTAGCATGCCCTCAGAGAGAGCTATTGATTAAAAAGCTTTAGGAATCAAAGTAATTGCTGGCATTTAGTGGACTTCTAATAGCATTTTTCTTGGAAGGATTTGCTTTCTCCGCTGCTTAGCAGGGGATAGGAGACGAGGCAGATTGTGGTTCCCATCCCATTTGGTGTCCCCGTGTCCTTGTGCCCTCCTCCTGCCTCCCCTTATCACCCGCTTTAATTTCTCGGCATCTTCTCCTTGTGTCTCAGGTGTGGGGTCTGCTGTTGCTGTGTTAAGGCATTAGGTGACTTTGGAAGTGGAGAGGGGCCACCCACAGGTTGACTTGGATGGAGGACGGTCTGTGTGAGGCAGCTGAATAGAATCAGAGAATCATGGAATCGTCCAGGGTCGAAGGGACCTTTAAGATCATCGAGTCCAACCATCAACTTAACCCTGATAAAAAACCATCACTAAACCACGTCACCAAGCACCATGTCAACCCATCTTTTGAATCCCTCCAGGGATGGGGACTCAACCCCTTCCCTGGGCAGCCCATTCCAAGGCTCCAGAACCCTTTCTGTGTCAAAATTGTTCCTGATACCCAACCTGAACCTCCACTGGTGCAACCTGAGGCCGTTTCCTCTTGTCCCATCTCCTGTTCCTTGGGAGAAGAGACCGACCCTCCCCTGGCTACACCCTCCTTTCAGGGAGTTGGAGAGAGCCAGAAGGTCTCCCCTCAGCCTCCTTTTCTCCAGGCTGAACACCCCCAGCTCCCTCAGCCTCTCCTCACAAGACTTGTGCTCCAGACCCTTCACCAGCTCCGTTGCCCTTCTCTGGACCCTCTCCAGCCCCTCAATGTCTTTTTTTGTGGTGAGGGGCCCAAAACTGGCCACAGCCCTCGAGGTGGGGCCTCACCAGTGCCCAGTCCAGGGGAATGATCACCTCCAGAGTCTTACTCCCTGCGCAGTTCCTGACACAGGCCACGTTGTCACCACTTTGGCCACCTGGGCACAACTGCTGGCTCACGTACAGTCGACCAACAGCCCCCCTCTAGTACAAACCTTGCCCTCTTCTGTTTTTCCAAGGGTTTCTAGTTTTGTAGAGAAACATGGCACATGGTACAAAGCCCTGAGAACTACAGACGGGCAACGGAAGAACAGAAGGAGCTTCAAATCACAATTCCTTATCTGATGTCACAGTTTACACGCAGCTGCTTCCCAATGCAGGAAAAAGAACCTGCACATGCATCTTCGAAGGTGAAGAGCTACAATAATTTAGCTACAGAATCACAAGCCATGTCTCGATGGAATCCCTGCTCAAAAGGTTGCCATGAGCCCAAAGAAAATCAGGGTCGTGGTGTTTTCTGACCTTACAGGTCTCTGAACGTCTGCAGGAGAGAGAACAGATTAACAAACTTGAGCAGAAACGTGAAGATCTCTGTGCAGATGAGAAGACCATCGAAGAACAGGTGGCTGAAGTAGTGTTTTTGGAAGAACAGATCAAAAACTTGAGAGATGAACAAGAACTGCTCTGGTAAACCTTAACGAGACCTGTGGTATTTGCTGCTCCTTATCTTTGCTGCCTAATTTTTTTACTCTTTTAAAAAAAAAACCCAACAACAAAAAAACAACTAGGTAGTGCTGGTTGTGGCAAACATGGGCACAACAGCTTTGTGTCTTCCTTCCTTGCTGTGGAATCAGCTCTCCGTAGAGATTTTGCTGAATAAGCGTTTCCCTTGGTGATGTCATGATCAGTCAGGAGTAAACCCCTTTTTTTTTTTAACGTTTATTTGGTTTTTGTCTGTTTTCTGTAGCTATTCCAGATTCTGAATGGCATAAATGAGAGCTGCCCTCAGGGAGGAAGCTTCTCCTCTTGGAGTCCATGGTCCCAAAGAGCCCCCATTGTGGGCTTGGGCTGCCCTGGGAAGTGGGGGGAAGTGATGATTCCCATCCTGCTGTGGGTTCCCGTTGTCCCTGGGGTGCAGCAGGTGGCAGCAGGCGTCAGGCTTGTAAATAAAGCTCCTGCAGGTCCCCCAACTCCCCTTGTGAGCACAGACCTACTCACGTGGCCCCGTGCAAGGCTTTCCTCAGCCAGCAGTTCCCAAACTCACAAATTGCTCAGAGCTGGCCCTTCGGACACGCATTTGCTTTGTGGTTCAGTGTCCAGGGGAGACTGATCTTTGCCCAGAGCTTCTAGGCCCAGGCTGAAGTCCCCTTTGGAGCCTCCTGAGATAGTCGAGCGTTGCCTTGAGTCTTTCTCGGGTCTCTCATATCCCGAGTCTTTTCCCCCTTCAGAGGGCGGTTTCCCTTGGATGTGGATGGTTACCTCTCTCCTTCACTATTTCCCCTTCAAGTTCTGAATTACTAGAAAGCAACAAGAAGAGGGAGGAGCTAGAAAAGCAGCTAAAAGAGAGCAATGAAGAAAAACAGTTGTTACTGGAAGAGATTGCCCAGCTGAAACAAGACGTCCTGGCTGCCCGGGAGCAGGGCAAGAGCACGCCTGAAGAGGTTCTGGAGATGAACCAAGGCACAGCGCGTAGAGAGAGCAGATTCCCTGAGTCCCAGAGCTCCACAGGCAGTTTAGATGGGAGCATTAAACAGGTATGGGAAGCTTTGCCATCTGCACTGTACTTTTTTTGTTGTTGTTTTTTTTTTTTTCACTAATTTAGTGACAAAACCTAATTAAAATGGGACTGGAAGCCAGTCCTTTAGTGTGAACGCACAGGAAGAGGATGAAGCTGGCTGATTTCCATGGGGAAAATGTTTGGAAATTATAAAAGTCACCATTTCATAGCTGGGGAGGAAGAACCCCCTGCACCAGGACAGGTTGGGGGTGACCTGCTGGAGAGCAGCTCTGAAGAACAAGACCTGGGAGTCCTGGTGGACACCAGGATGCCCAGGAGCCAGCAATGGGCCCTGGTGGCCAAGAAGGCCAATGGCATCCTCGGGGGCATCANAGAAGTTCCATCCCAACCTGAGGAGGAACTTGTTTGGGGTGGAGGGTGGCAGAGCCCTGGCAGAGGCTGCCCAGAGAGGTGGTGGAGTCTCCATCTCTGGAGACATTCAAACCCCACCTGGATGAGTGCCTGTGGGATCTGCTCTGTGTGACCCTGCTCTGGCAGGGGGTTGGACTGGGGGGATCTCCAGAGATTCCTTCCAACCCCAGATCATTCTTTGATTTTCTTCTGGTGTGTTTTTGGATGTTGTGGGAACTTGGATAAACTGAAAAGCCCCCTTAGTTCTCATCAATAAATAAGTGAGACAGTCCTTCAGTGACGTTCTAAACCTTTTTGGAGCACTTTCTGAACCCTTTCTTGGGCTGTGAGTGATGGGCCTGGCTTGCTGTTCCCACAGCTGTCTTGTTCTTGCTGTAGGCAGAAGCTGTTCCGCTTCCCTGCTTCTCCTTGTGCTTTTCTGCTCTTACACCCCAGTGCTTGACCTCATCCCACCACTGCTCCCCCATCCCTGTGTCTCACTCCCTGCTCTCCAGCTGCTCTCCCAGCTGGCAGGCAAGACCCATGTTTAACACTGTATTTTAAATGCAATTTGTTCACCTTCCTTACCATGGATCTAAAAAAAGAAAAGGAAGAGCAGCCAGCCCTGCCAAAAGGGGAAGAAATGGTGAAGGTGCCCGGGATGGGGAGTCTGAGGAGGAGCAGGGATTATAGGCAAGAGTTTGGAAGAGAAGAGAGGACGAGGTGACCTGTAGCAGAAGGGAGAGGATCGGAGTCATGCTGATACCACGAAGCAGCAAATCTGTAGAGCCAGATCAGACCAAATGTGTAGAAGGGACGCTGAAAAGGATCCCAATAGAAGCAGGTGGGGGAATAACCCCACAAAACCTAACTGATCTCGAGGACAGATGACATTGCCAGATCCCACAGTGCTGGATCAAGACTTCTCAGCTTTGGAATTGACCTCAGAAGGGAAGCTTGACCTTCAGTGGTTTTCCTCTGGTCCCTAGAACAGAGGGTGAAGGCGTGGAGTTGGGAGTACAGGTTGGCAGACGCCCGAAAGCGATGCTGGGATGAAGGGCTTTGGTGCAGCAGACACGGGAAGAGCTTTTGATCTGTGGCACTTGAGAGAAGAAGGGTGAACCAAAGAGCTCAGCTATCTTCTGAACGCCATCGCAGCCCGTCGGGGACCACCTCCTGGTGTCCAGGCTGCTGTCACGTGGTGCCGCTGCCGGGACTCACCTCGGTCCCGCTGCGGGAGCCGTGGCTGGACTTGCTTAGTTGCCTTGGTGAGACCCTGGCAGGAGAGTTAGGAGCAACCCAGGTGGTTTGGCTTTTTCTTCAGTGGGTGAGTTATAATTGGGGTTTGTTACTACATCTTCTCCTTCGACCTCAAGAGTTGTGTCAGCTTCTCTGAGGCGATGGACGGGGTAGGGAGCAGGACAGAGTGTGGGGGGAGAAGAAACGCTTGCCTGGCTTTACCCAACTTAAATGCCCTTAAATCCTCCTGGTCTTAATTACCAGCCTTTATCTTGCCTTGAAGTTAATTTCTGTGTAACCTGTGTCGTTTTTCTGTTCCCACAGAGTCTGTCTGAGGAGAGATTCCAGCAGCAAGAGGAAAAAATGCAGCAGCTGCGGCAGGACCTGCGTCGCGTTCAGAACTTGTGCAGCTCGGCTGAGAGGGAGCTGAGATACGAGAGGGAGAGGAACGTCGACCTACAAAAGCAAAACTTCTTGCTCCAGCAGGAATGCACCAAGGTAAGAACAGAGCGGGGAGAACTGTCTGGAGACGGCACCGCGTCGTTTTACAGGCTGTGGGAGGTCTGATGTCACAAGGTCACACAGTGCGAGGGGTTGGAAGGGATCTCTGGAGACCCCCCCAGTCCAACCCCCTGCCAGAGCAGGGTCACCCAGAGCAGGTCCCACAGGAACGTGTCCAGGTGGGGTTTGAATGTCTCCAGAGACAGAGACTCCACCACCTCTCTGGGCAGCCTCTGCCAGGGCTCTGCCACCCTCACCCCAAACAAGTTCCTCCTCAGGTTGGGATGGGGCTTCCCATCTTCCAGTTGGTGCCCATTCCCTCTTGCCCTGTCACTGGGCACCACTGGAAAAAGCCTGGCCCCATCCTCCTGACACCCACCCTTTCAGTATTTCTAGGTGTTGATCAGATCCCCCCTCAGCCTTCTCTTCTCCAGACTGAACACCCCCAAGTCCCTCAGCCTTTCCTCAGCACAGAGATGCTCCAGGCCCCTCAGCATCTTGGTGGTCCTTTGCTGTCCCCTCTCCATCAGTTCCCTGTCCTTCTGGATCTGGGGAGCCCAGAACTGGTCCCAGTGCTCTAGATGGGGCCTCCCCAGGACAGAGCAGAGGGGGAGGACGACCTCCCTCCACCTGCTGGTCACACTCTTCTTGATGCCCCCGAGGATGCCATTGGCCTTCTTGGCCACCAGGGCCCATTGCTGGCTCCTGGGCATCCTGGTGTCCACCAGGACTCCCAGGTCTTGTTCTTCAGAGCTGCTCTCCAGCAGGTCACCCCCAACCTGTCCTGGTGCAGGGAGTTCTTCCTCCCCAGGGGCAGGACCCTATACATGCCCTTGTTGAACTTCATCAGGTTTCTCCCCACCCACCTCTCCAGGTCCCTCTGGATGGCATCCCTTCCCTCCAGCGTGTCAACCACCCCACACAGCTTGGTGTCACCGGCAAACTTGCTCTCCGATGATCCTGTTGCTCCTCTCCTTATCAAAGCATATCAGATGTCGAAATGCAAACTTGATTTTTTCCTTCTTCTGGACCTCAGGTCAAAGCTGAGCTGAAACAGGCCAGGGCAAAGCTCTCGGACACAACTGAAACGTGCTCCTCCCTCTCAGCCCAGTGGGAGAAAAGCCAGCAGAAGGTCAAAGAACTGGAACAAGAGCTCTCCAAGTGCTCCCAGGCTGATAAGCTGCAGAGCAGTCTGCAGGAGAAAGTCACGCAGGAGAAATCCAAAGTATGCGAAGCACAAAAGAAGGTAACTCCTCAGCCTGAGCCAAGTTAACAGGAGGGATGTTTTTTAGCAGCTTTATGCAACTGTAGTTAAAAATAATAATAGTATTAATAATAAACACATGAGTTAATTCCCCACAGTCCGTTTTGAGATCACTTGGCTAAATATTTTAAGGAAAAATTGGGGAGTGTCGTCAAGGCAATGGAAAGCCAAATCTGACAGCTTCAACTGGGTTTTGAGGTTTAGGGGGGGGGTCACATCAGGTGCAAAAAGGGGTTGTTGCTACTTCATGGCGTAGTGACCCTTGGAAAGGTTTTACTTTTAATGGACTCTGACACAAAGACACACAAAAGTACTTTTGAGTAGAAGGAAGATTTTTTTTTTTGATTCCCATGACCCAAGATACTGAAGGGTCGAAGGGATCTGACTCCCTTGGATTCAGTGCTGGCCTGTAAATTCAGAAAGTTTAACCTGTGTCCAATTTTTAATCCGAGATTTCAAAACTCCAGCAAAAGCTAAAAGATTCCCAACACCAACTCCTGCTGGCAGAGGCCCATGTTTCAGACAAGAAACTCCTGGAGGAGGAACTGAAGGAAGCCCGAGAAAATGAAGCTCGTGTGCAGCAGGAACTTCACGAGGAGCAGCTGAAAAGGTACCACAAGCTGGGTGAGGATGCAGGGGAGGTGTGTGTCAGCAAATGCTGCCCTGCCAGCCACTCCTGCAGCTCCCTGTCCTGGCAGAGCTCCACAGGATCCCCTCTCTATGAGATTTAAAAGGCTTTTGGAGACTTCAGCTGCTTCCTGCCAGCCCAGAGATGTGATTTACCCTGTAGATGTTAGGAGCCCCCTTCCTTACGCAGCTGGGAGTGATGATTGATTGAAATTGAGAGCAACCCTGAGGAGA
>VXBJ01007820.1:0-83377 GCA_013400055.1 Nycticryphes semicollaris
TATTATTCAAAACCCATATTTTGCAATACATTATATATTTAATAATATATTTAATCTTTTAAGTTATTTATCCTGAATTTTTATTCATCTGGGAGCAAAACCTCTCTGTAGTCCTCTGGGGCAAGATGGCCAAGGCACTCTGCCCAGCAGCTCCACCCTAAACCCAGAGATGCTTGACTTGACTAGGGAGATACCATTCTCTCGGTGTAGATACAGCCCCTTCCAAGATTCCACAAACTGGATTGCCTACAGTATTCTTAAAGAGATCTGCAAATACAAACCTGGTATACCACAGATACATCCCCTCCAGAGGAGGGAACGGCACAAAGCTTTGCCAACACATGGGCTGTATTTGCCCAAGCCTTTGGCTGGCTCTCGTGGTGCATCCTACACACTGTCAGGAGCACCAACATGCTGCATCTCACACCCAGAGCAACATCTCTCGCTCACCCTTGGCTCAGGAAATCATCGTTTTCTTTTAAAGCACAGGTATCTACACACTGAGCTGTCAACACGCGCCAGTGTTCAGGAGCACAAACACAAACTCCTTCAAGCATCAAGTCCCTGCACCACCCTGGATTTGGGCTTTTCACATGTCATGTTCCCTATGAGGAACAAGCTACTGTGAAAACTTTGGAAACAGCTTTGTAAAAACAAAAACCACAACTGGCTTTTAAGCAATCTTATCCAGGCGGGTCTTCTCACACCCCAGATGTTGCAGCATTTATCCTCTGAGCCACATTCCTGGCCCACACAGAGCAGAAGGTTCATGCAAAGATCCAGGTTAGGATATGGCCCCGCGGTAGGGCATCCTCCAGCACACCCTGTGCATTGATTGAGGAGCACCCCCGAGCATATGGGCTGGGGGTAGGTTGCTGCTTTTTGAGACACTGGGGTTTCCTCACTCCATGAGCGTAGCAAGGAAAGAAGTGGGGGGAAAAGAAGGGAAAATAGAAAAGCTATGCTAAGGCAGGTCTAACCTCCTGGAGCTGGATTAACAACTGAGAAATGCCAGGCAACATTCCTCGCTGTCATCAGTGAGCATCAGCTTCACTGCAGCTGGGGATCTGCTCATATGCACTTCATGCACTACCTGGAGCCTAGAGACTGACCATAAGTTTACCACATAGGATAAAATATTTTTTAGAAGACTTAATTTGAAGGTTAAAAACCATTGGACCAAAGTCACCTTGAAAGTAAATAACCTGGCTTGTGCTAAAGTCAGGCTTGAAGCCGCCCAGCATGGAAAGTGCCAGAGGCAGAGAGGGCTCTCGGCTTTCGCTGGGTGTTGAATCGCTCAGCACTGCCCGCAGAGATCCTGCTCGTGGGAGGAAGCGATGCTCCTGTCCCTCTGCTGCCCACAGAAACCAGACGTGACAGAAAACCCTCTTGCTTCTGGCAGTTTTGCTGGCAGGAACAGGGAGGCCCAGCACTTTAGGTTGCTACCAATTAGAGCACACACACCTTGCAAAGCCATGGCGGCGGGGCGGGAGGGGAACACAAACCAGCTCTCGTTCAAACCTCTCCCAGCTCCTGAAGGCCTGACCTCAACTGGGTGATGCACAATCTGCTTATTGCAGCACCTTGTGCATCATCAGCGCTTCTTATGCTATCAGCACTTCATTTCAGTAATATGAAGTTATCCTGCCTGAATAATAATATTTATCCAGGCCAGAAGCGGGCTCCTTATTGGTTTGATGACGTGCATGTCTATGATTGGTGAGGGAAGGTTTTTTTACACTTCTCCCTTCCTTTGCTTTCTCTTCTGCTCTATGCATATCCATGAACACGTATATTTGCACCAAATGTTTTGATGTTGACAGCATTTCTTTCAATAGCAGTGGCATTTTTCACATTCCATCTAAAACCAAACCCATTTTCCAATTCAAAAATTATTTACGCTTTCTGTTTAAAGTGCTCCATTTTTCCCTGAAAGGATGACAACTTGCCAGGACCCTTCATTTCAAATGGCAGATATGCCAAACGGAGATTTGCTTTTTATTAATCTTTACCAGTGAGGCCCCAAGTTCTTCAAACATCTTTAAAACTTCAATACTGTGTTGTAAAAAGGCCCCAATTTCCTCTGCTTTCCTAGAAAGCAATTTCCGTACACAGCAGTGACAGCTTTGCCATTAACCACTTTCACATCAGGTTTCTGATCCCATTGTAAAATAACAAATACTGGATATTGAATAAGAATCCTCTAAAATATGAAGCATATTAAAGGTGAAAACTTTGGCCGGCTATACCGAGCTCCGCCATCAGCTAATGATACAAGACTGTTTTCCTAGAAAAGATTCTAAGAACCAAGTGAACCTTTTAGATTGATTGAACCTCAAGTAAAAAAAAAAAAAAAAATGAAAGCAAGATGCCCGAGTTTGACATTAACTGGAAAATCCCAGAAACATCAGGCATTGCTAAAGTAGAGTTCATTGAACTGCAGCTGCTATTGCACCACCAGTTACGAGGGTCACGCCAAAGGTGGCTGCCACATCGCCCCCTTTTCAGACCAAGATGATCCTGCAACACATCTACCTTATTTATTTAAGACTTTTTGGCTATTGTATCATGAAGTAACTTTTAAAGATATGTTCTACCAACTAAAACATTTCAAGAAAACAGGGGAAGCTTCTTAACCAGAGAATAAATATTTAAAGTATTTTTATAACTAGTTTTGATTACTACTTTATAGGTTTTATTACTTCACTACTATACTGAATTAAGGCAGGAAATCAAAGAACTGAGTTCATAGCCTTCCTCACAGAGCTTTTGTTCTTCAAACAAGTTTGACTTGAGTGAAGAGATGCTTTTGCTTTGAGTGTTTATTATGCAGTCTACAGAAGGATATGCCACTGAGACAGAGCCTACCTGTGAAGTTACAACCCAGATTTCAAACAACTTAAAAGCTTTTGGGTACTTAAGGCTTATTCTAGTGCAGTGAGCACACAGCAGGGCTGTGAAAACAGGACAAGGAAAACATCATCCTTTTCCATTTGCTTGGAGCATCAGCATTTAAATGAAGGAGGAGAGAAAGCACGCTGAGTTTTTAATACTTCAATAAGATCTAGAAATTAGGCACAGATCCTAGTGAGTTTTCAGGACCATGTAGTTGGCAGAGGAGTAATAAATGGGAGAGGCACAGTAAGGAACACTGAGGCTTACCTGATGCACACAGGATTTGGCATTCAGAAAGAACAGCTCGACTGTAGTTTTGTCCTTGAGAAAGGAAATGCTTTCAATGTAGAACCTGAAAATTAAAAAAAAATAAATAAAAATCAAACCACCAAACAGTTACTCTCTTGAATAGGTTTCATCTTCCTCCCAAACCATTTTATTTCCTCAGTGTTTTGTTCTCTAGTAATAAAATAGCACAGAGGAACTATGAGTTACTGCACTTAATTTCCTGCCTCTTAGGAGGGAACAAGTGGAAAATCACAGGCCGACAGCACATAGGGAACGACAAACTCCTTGTTCACTAGATTGTAGATATCCGATGACTTCTCATCTCATTTGAAAACCCAGTCAAATGTTAAAGCAGCAAAGCCCATCCCTACTACGCAGATAAAAACACAGAACTGGAAAAGGTGACTCTAAACATTGCGTTGCAGGTTGGGAAGTCAGCCCAGTGCTAATGATCATCCTCACACCAGGGGTTTACATGGAAGGGCTACAAACTTCCACAAGTCTTGCATCGCTTGCTGCCTTTCTCCCCTCCCACTACCAACAAAAGCAATCCCATTACGGGTTACTTTGGCCCAGCCAAGCTTAGCAGATGGGTCCCAGTTTGTTACAGAGCTACACCAAACATCGTGTGTGCCACTAGCACTCTGCAAAATTGCACACAACCCGCCTGTGCACTTCTCTGACTCACTCAGGGCATCAAACCAAACAGCGCTGAGATACATTAAATGGAGTGGAGAAAACACATTTATAATTTGAGTAGTGTGGAGCTGCCAAATCAGTTTAAAGAGAGGCAAATTTGTGTGAATGCGGTCCTGTCAATCCTCCTTTAGCTCAATCTGAAAAACCAGGATACCTGTGCTCCAGCTTCTTAAAGAAGATGAATGTGTTGGGTCCCGACTCTCCCACCCAGCACTAGACAGCAGGTACAGGTTTTTTTTTCCAGCCAAGCAAAGACTTGGGCCATCACCACCACTGCCCAGGCAATGCAGGCCACACCAGTACTTCTCCATGTCTTGTCTATGATTGCAGGAGGATTGGATGACCAGCACAGGGCATGCAGCCCACTGTGTTTATCAGAACCAGGCTAATCCCTCCCACAGCTCCACAGTGCTCCTAAGGCTCCTCACACCATCACACTCCAGCCGCTGATCTCCTGGTGAAGATGATTTGCAAGATATTGGACGAAGTCCCCAGCAGTAGCACAGAGCACATGGTAGGAAGCAGTAGAGCTAGCACTGGCTGCACGTTAGGAACGTATGTGATATTTAGGTTGTGACTTGAGACGAGCAATACATTAAACAGTAATTGTTTTAATATTTCACATTCCTACAGTGCGTTCCATCAAATTAATTTTAAAGCACTTCCCAGAAAACCTGTGCAGGATGATATCATTTACCCATGTTACAGGCATGCAGCCTGTCCAAGGGGCAGACCCAAGCCCAGCAGCCTGCTCCAGACATTTGAAAGGCTATTTTAATAATATTTCTATGACTCAGCTTTCACTGAGTACTGTAGGAACCACAGGTATTTCCACCCTCTCTTGATCACACCCGATCCAATTTGTTTTTTTCTAACAGCTTTGTGCTAAACTTCACTTTAAGTATGCTTGGAGTGTTTCTTTCTGGAAATCAGAGGGCAGGAGCTTCACTCTTTGTCCTCTCCCAAACTGCTGCCAGACTAGTCCTTCACAGCACAGACCTTCCTCAGCCTGCTAAAGCCTTCCTCCCTCTGCTGCACCAAAAAAGGTTGTTTTCCTCAACTAATGACCTGATTTGCACTTGTAGTTTCTTTCAAAGTGGCTGACTTATCCTCACAAGCAGGATAGTAGCCCTGGCTCTGAAGAGAGGTAGCTCCCAGTTACTGCTGGTACAGAGTCTAGATTTAGGGAGAGGTCACTAGGGAGGTGTTGTCCCTGCCCCAGCCAGGTCTGTGTGCTCTCTTTCTCCCCTGGTACAAGCTGTATGCTTTTATCGCCACAGTACAGATGGGGAACACCAGACCACAGAGATAAGGATGGTCAGAAGATGACAGGCATGTTCAGGAACACCATAAACTACATGTTCTGCTTTTATTTCCGATGCTGTCAGCATCCTTGAAAATTAGAATGACATTTTTATAGGTCCTAAAACTGCATGTTCTAAGTCTATAAATCCTAAACAAGCTACAAGTACCATACTTACCTACCTGGATTTTTATTTATGCCAGATGAAGAAAAATAATTAAACCCTGAAAGCATTTATCACGTGCTTCATTTCTGAACGACAAAACCTCAGGGCTGGGGAGCTGTAAGCAAAAGGAAGGTCACAACCAGGTATCTGGCAAGGCACCCCATTTCTAGTATTGCTACTGGAAACTGGCTGGTGCGGTACTGAAAGAGACCAAGAACTGATGCTGCTGCATGTTTGCCACTTGTTATGAGAAGAGCAGCTCGGTGCCCTGCTTCCCTATACTCACCCAGCCCCTCCATCCCACTTGCCCCATGCCTGACTAAGCTTTTCCGTTTGAGCCACAGGCGTACACAGCTACAACTCTGTATTTCGGCTGCTCTCATGGGAGTTGAATTAAGGAATAGGCTATGACAAAGCAAATGTGTTCACACAAGATAAGTGTCTGCCCTAACCACTCAAGGCACAGGCCATGGCAAGGCACCAAGGCATAAGAGCAAAGGCCTGGAGTTACTTATCCAAAAAGTTGTGACAAAGTCTTGATGGTTTTGAAGTGGCTTTTCCTGCTGGAATATCTATTTTTCACAGATGAGACAGTTTCTGTATTGCTAATTATTTCTGTTCCCTCCTCCTCCTGCTCTGGTTCTCCCTCACTGCCCACCCTCCCTGGCTCCTAGTTGCTTGGTTTGGACCTCACAACCCTTTAAAACAACTTCTAGGAGTTGATCTTTCCAAGCCCGCCCTTCACACATGAGCTCTTGCTGCCCAGGTCTCTGAAGACCCTGTCCTGTAGAGGACCATCTCACAACAGACAGGGCCAAAACAAACATCATGAGCCAACAGCATTAATCCCATCCAAAGAAAAGTTAAAGTCACATGATGACCTTCACAGCTTTCTCGGGCAGTCCTAGATTTTAGTCTCCAAGATTCTCAAACACAGTGAATATATTGAAGAGCCCATACTGGCCCAGGTTGCCCAGAAAAGTTGTGGATGCCCCATCCCTGGAAGTGTTTAAGGCCAGGCTGGATGGGGCTTTGGGCAGCCTGGTCTAATGGGAGGTGTCCCAGCCCATGGCAGGGGGGTTGGAATTCTATGACCTTTAAGGTCCCTTCCAACTCAATCATCTACATTACTACGATTCTACCATTTCTTTTAAAACGTATTTTTTCCCTTCCTTTTAAAAATGGGAAAGGGAAAAGAAGCTCTGAACTCCAACACAGATAAACACATATTCAACAAAAACAAAGTGCCACTTGTTTGAATCGTTCCCTCATTGACCAGGGTGCAGAGGACATGGCTTGATGACAGTGCCAACCAACCCAACTATACCAAAGGCTCTACCTTGGAAGTGCTTCAAATAATTAAGCACACAAGGCATAAATTTACTGAGATATGAAAAGCAAATGAGGTCAGTCTCCTCTCATCCTCCTCATTGACCACAAAGAAAACAAAAACTCCAACAGTGTTAAGAATATGATGCTTGGTCTTTTCTGCCAGCACAGCTCCATCCCGTAGGACGTGGGTTTTTTCAGGCCCTTAACCAGCAGAGCTTTGCCAGCAAAAGCCCTAAAGTAATGCAATTACATTGGCCAAAAACATCACTTTGCCAGGGATTTTATTCTCTCCTGGGGACTGGCTGAAGCTGTGTGAGCAAAGAAGCCACAGGCAATCCTTTTCAAGTACAGACAACCCTTAAGTAAACATAAGAAGAAAAAGTAAGTACGATTGTTTAAACAAACTGTTTTAAAATTTAGCACTGTTAAAGACAAGTCAGGCAAAGATGGTCTTTAAAATATGGGGTTTTAAACAAAAAAAAAAATACCCAAATCACAAGTTAGGAACAATGTATCAGTAACAGTTTAAGAAGTAGCAGGTTCCAAACTAGTTTTTTTTTCCATAGTTACATAAAAGGGAGAACAGCACTTATCCAGGATCTAATCTCCTTCTAAAAATAATGTATCGCTTTGACATTTATTTCCTTTATCAAATCCGTAATCAGGTCTTTTAAACAAAAAACCCCGGTGATAGATAAAGCCCAGGGGTAAAGCTTTCTTTGTGGAAACAATTGCTCACCTAACGGCAAAGTACAGAGTTGCCGGGCCCGGTTTCTTGGGCAAGTCATGGTCCAGGACTCGGTGATCCAGCTGCAGCCAGACGCTCTGACCTCTGCGGAAACAGGTTGGGGAAGTGGTTAAAAGCTGGGACGGGAAATACAGAAACAGGCTGTTTTCAGTGCTCATGTGTACTCCAAGTGTTACTTTAAAAAATGCGAGATTCAGCTCCTAAGCAGACAAACATCTTGCTTAACGATTTCCTTTTTTTTTTCCTTGAGATTTTCATGCAATTCACTTTTGAACATTAGAGAATGCTCTTTGCAGTCATTTTTCCAGCTGCAGCACAAAAGTCATAGCACAGCACCCAGAAAACCTAAATATTATTGAAATACCCTCCTTTGCTAGAGATGGGGATGCTTTCATTGACTTCTGACTGCTAGTGGGGGGATCTGATTGGCAGCAGAGGCTGGATGGTTGCCTGCAGCAGAAATGGCTCTGATCTCTTCTGCTGCATGGGGATGGCACAGCTCAGAAGGATTTACTGCAGGCACACTCATTAAATGAGGTAGGTGTGTAAGACACAGGTGTATAAAACACAGTTCTCTCTGCAGCAGCTTCTCTGGTTGAAATGGGAAGGAAGCAAGAAAGAAAACTAAAAACCCCCAAACCCCAATTACTTCCCTGAGGGCTCTGGGGCTACACAGGAGCCTGTCGCCGCCCCAAAAGGCTGGGACATGGGTGCCCTCCAGAGGCCACAGGCTCCCTCCAAGCACCCAGCCCTGCCCCATACACCCAAGGCAGCTTCTGGATCCCCACTGGTGTTTCTGGGGATGCCAACAGCTTTCAGGTAATCCCCTGGCAGCACTTTAAAGTTCACATGAGGGAGCGCCAGCAACCAAAACCTCCAGAAGAATTTCGTGGCAGCTCTTCCTTGGGCGGGGGGAGGAGGAGGGGAAGCCAAGCACAAACAGCATCCTTAAGGGATTTTTACAGAAGAGCTGGAAGAAAGTATTGTCCAGCACTTGAAAGGACAAGGATGTGGCAAAAATATTCTGAGGAGAGCTCAAGGTGAGAGTGGCTGGTAAAAATAACACACTGCTGTGGTGAGGGCCCTGGAGTGAGTGGCTCCATAAACACCAGCCCTTTTTCTGGAGCCAGTCCTGGACCTGCAGATGGGAACTGCCTTGGCTGGGGTCCCAAACACAGCTCCAACGTGATCTGTAGGCAAAGGCTCCCATCCTGGACACCATAAAAAGCAGCAATGGAGAGCAGCAGCGACTAATAATATTCCCATTAGACAAGAGGAGGTTTATTTAGGGGTTGTATCAATGCAAACTTCACTTCCTCACTGCCCTAAAGCAGCTCTGCTCCAGCTCTTTGGGGAGCTGAAGGTGACTCCTCATGACTTCTCTGGAGATGCTGGTCCTGCCTGCAGGCTTTGGTCCAGCACTCGGACAACATGGGGAAGCATTTCAGTGCAATGCTGCCAGATGAGTCTAAACACCAGCCAAGACTTCAATTAACCCAGATGACTCCAGGTTAATGCCACGGAAACAGATTTCCCACAGCGCTCCAGAGCCCGGCCAAAGCATCTCACCCAGCTTGGTGGCAGGGGATGGGCATCGCCAGTGACATGCTGCACCCAACACTGCCACCCACTTGCATTAATCCAGCTGCTGGGAAGGGAGAGTTGTGCATTTTGAGCTTTTGCTGCTTCTGCAGCTCTTCCTGGTAGTCTGCAGAACAGCTGGAATACCTAAAAGCGATAGGGAAGCTGGAAGAAAGCTGTTTACAAGGACTAACTTCATATTTCACCCCTGCTAGGGAAACTTGGGTTTAAAAGACACAATAATACATTTGAGATTAAAGTGCAAAGCAATAGGAGCAATTCATTTTGAAAATAAATGCAAAACCTTTTTGTTGTTACTAAACGGGCAAAGAAGGAACCGTTGAGGGTGTTCACGTGGGAAATTATTACTGAATCAATTTTTTCCACTTTGTGAGACAAAACATGAAAAAGCGAAAAGCGTCAGGAAGGTATTTCACTAGTATTCTCTGGTTTGTGCCCAGAAGATATTTTCCAAATATTTTCTGTTTTGTGCCTTCTCTTTTCCTCAAAGCACAAGGTAGGAAAATCCTTCTTTTTCAAAAGAAAAAGTAATTTTCCCATCACACTGAGCTGCCTCGGTGTCGGGGATAAGGTTTTGCACTGCAGTAATCACACAGCTATTCAACATAAATGAACATACTTACGTATCGTCTATAAACGTTATCCCAAAGTACTCCTTTTCTTTCAGGTTGAAGTGGGAGGCCACCAGATCCAGTAACTCCCGAGACAAAAGTTTGGGCTATTGGAAGAATAAAAATAATGTAATGCATTTCAATCCAGACTTTTCATACCTAATAATTTTTTTCTCTGCAAATACTAACTTTTAAGTACACTCAACCCAGTTAAAACCCTGTTGTACAACTCAGTACAGAAGTGGCTCCATGATATTTGGGGCAGTCAGGTACGGTGTCTTCGTGGAGCACAGAGAGGCAATTACCTACTTCACCCACCACATCAAGCTGAAGTGCACAGACTGACCATTGCTTGTCTCCTCTTGGAAAAATGTGGAAGCTCAGGCTTTCCTGCACTTACAGCAGGAGGGATTTTTTGGTTAAGAAAATAGCAGGTACTGGAAGATCTCATACTTTGGATCCTGTTAGGGGAAGAAAGCACATCCCCAAAAACATAGACTTTTCTTCCCTTCTAAGTTACAAAAACACACCACCACTAGGGGTGCATTTAATATATACCTTATGAATTTTAGCAAAAGCTGAATGCAGAACTGATAGCAGACATTTTGCCCGCTGTGCGCCAGCAGCCAAGGGAAACCCTCCTGCTAATTCAGGTCTGAGGAGGGGCGTGCTCTTTTCTTCCACTTCTACGAGTTGCTCTAGTAAGAGCTAGAACTTTCTTCAAACGTCACTTATGCATCAGCCCCCAGTCACCCTACTAAAGAAAATAAGTGGAGAAACCTGGCACTGAGCTACTGGTTCCCAAGAAAGGTGGTGTCTTTACCTGAACCAGCAGCTCCAAGTTCCTGTCATCGAGGAGGTGCACCTGGCAGTGCCGGCCCTCTGTCATCTGCAAAGACAGCAACACAGCCTCGTGAAGAACGGCAGGGCCTGAGCCTTTCCTATCTTGCACTGACCCACCTGCAGCTCAGGACAAGGACAGCACATAGCAAGCTTTTAATCTGCACTGATAAGGGAATCCGCTCCATACCAGAGCTGAGCACCCTCCTCCAAGGACTCAGTCTGGGGAGCTGCCTCAGCATTCTCCACTCCCATCAACATCAAGCCAGAATTAAGGGTGTTTAGCAGCACTCGGGATCAGGCAAGCGGCGTAAGTGCTGCAAAAGTTTAATTTGAGGATTAATTTGAGCCTGGCTAGTACCATAGCCACTTCAGCAACAGCCTTTTTCTCCATTGAGGAGCAGAGATAAACCAGAGACCCATAAACCCCTCATCTACCCAACCCTCCCTGCAGATGGGTCAGCCTAGATTTGGTCTGTTGACAGAAGACCTGGCCACTAGAGATGGAGTCTCCACCAGAACACTAATGCTCTCCCTTGAATAACTGTTCACACGCATTGGAAGCTATTGCCTCCATAGGACTCATATATAGGTGGTTGCACACACCAAGTCAGGTGCTTGAATAAACGATTAAGAACAGGATGAGCTTTGCAAACCTTTGACATTTTATCTGGACCACTTCTTTAGCATCACATTTATCTCCTACAAACAAAGTGTCTTTTTCTCTAAGGAGGACAGCAATTCAGAAATAGCTATGTATTAGGCCCTTTTAATATCTACCCTTTGAAATCTAACACATTTCCATGAAAGATTTTACATTATTTGAAATTTGTTCTAATTCTGGACCTCTTGCCAGTTTTAGTGAGGACCAGCTTTGCAACACACTCTGGCCAAGAGCTGGTGAAGGAAACCTGGCTTCTATATTTATTCCCTCATCTTCAGAGTAATTAATTTTCCTGACAGCACAAGCTTCTCATTGACTATAAATTCTGATCTGTGAGCAGTGGCTGAGGATGGTTTGCTTAGATAGGGGCTCCCAGAGGGGTTAAACAGCAACACACAGTGGTTTTTTCTTTCACATCCTCTGGCTCCACAGGGATGGGGACAAGGACAGGGCTGAGCTCTACTGCCACCAGCACCACCAGGATGCCACACATCCAAACCTTACAAAGACTTAAAGATAAATACAATTTATACCCAATTGCAGTATAACTGAAAGGAAACTTCCCACCTCCCCCCAGAGCTGCCCCCATTTCAACGCAGGTCTGTTTGCACAGCGAGGGCTGCTGAGACACAGCCTCTTCTGTCACCAGTCAGCCACAAGAAGCCAAACCAACAAAGCTCCGTTGTTTCAACTAATTGAGCTCATTTTGACCCAAACCCAGGAGAGAGTCCCCTCCTGAGGAGCTCTACAAACAGGTCAGAGATGAGCATGTCTGGGCACAACTCTGTCTAGCGTCTGGGAAGACACAGCTACGGCAACTGTGGCACCAGCGCTGGTTATGTACGGCACTCACCAAAGGCGTATCATCACATCACTCATCAAAACAGCACTACTGGTAAAAGGACCATTTGCAGAGTGAGTCTAGCTGGAAGAAGCCCCTTCCTTTTCTTTTCTCCTACTGCTATGAATGTGGATTTGTAGAGAAGTGCCAGCTGAAGACAGACTTGTGCATGCAGGGGTACAGAGCAGGGGTACCACACCATCAGGGAGATAGCAGAGACATCCCCACAGCCTCACCCCATGGTGCTGCACCCCCAACAGGCATCAGCCTAAAGCTGCATCAGCTCCAGGCCCATGCTCCCAGCAGGGTACCACCTTCCAGCATTTTATCCCTCAGGTTTTTGGGAGCAAAGCTGCAGCATCCAGATTCCAGCTTCCAGCACCCTCCCTGCCATTTATCCACTCATGAAACACACCGCCTGGAGCCCTTAAATCCATCACAATCTGATCACGGGTCCATTTGTTCCCCGGAGCTGCAGGTCTGCCATCACAACGTCATAAATAAGTCGCACGTTACCATCAATTATTCATGTCATCAGCGCACCCCTTCAAGGTGGTGCGTATTTCTGGCTCTGACATACTGTTACCAATCTGCCCCTGTTGCGAAGTGTCTGATCCAATAGTGTTTTTAAATCATTCCCCATCTGTTGCTCTGAGATAGCACAAGGGTTGCCATTATTTAATTGCTAGCTGCTTTAGCTTTCACCCAGTGAAATCACATTAATCACTTCTGACTGTTTTAATTGCCTCAGTTGCCTATTGTTAAGTAAAAAAGGTTTCTATTATAGCAAACATATCCACAAAGCCTTGTGCTGAGGAGAAAGGAAGGTTGCCGGTAAGGTTAAAACACAAAAGAAATACCAACCACCATTTGTGCTTCTATTCAGCTATCCAAGGTAATCACAAAGCACTTTAAAAGTAATTAAACCCCCTGACAACCCTGAAGATAGGCAAGATATAATTATCCCTGATTTTATTGATGAGAAAACATAAGGACACAGCTTAAAAGTCTGATTTACAGATATAGATACAGATAACATTTAGTACCCCGAGTCTCCAGGAATCTCATCTGAGAAGAAATCATGCAGCTGCTTCCCAGAGCACTGGAAAGCTCAATCAAGAAGATGCAGATGATGCCGGGTTGTTTGGTGACAAAGCACAGTCAAATGCTCTTCCTGAGACAAACCTGTGGGCTCCCATGCACATTCCCACATAGCGATGGGCTCATGTCACCCCAGTAACACTGTCATGCGGTGGGACACTACACCATTGTCCAGAGCCATTAAATGGCTGTTTCTGCCTATAGCTCAGGGAAGGTCATCATCTTTGGAGCCCTTTATTTGCTGCTTTTACCTTCCTTTTCCCCCCAGCCCATGCACACGCACCTGAGGACTACATCCCCACCACCATGCCTTCTCCATCTGGGCTGAGGGGCTCAACAGAGATACTCACAGCTCAGTCGAGGAACGCAAGTCTACCAGGGTGACTACCAGCTTTGTACTTGGAGGCTCTAGTCCCTAAACAAAACTGTGTCAACTAGGACGGTCCAAAGATCAGCCTTTATCCTCTTCTCACAGACCCAAGGTTTAAGCAACCTGGTTTCTGCAGCTGTTGAACAGTTCACTCCAAGTATCCCCACCCCATTCCAAATGGGGCAGAGAGCACTTCATTTGGCTTACTCCATACTTACCAACACAATCAAAAGCAAATCACTCCCAATCACAGAGCAACACAAGCCCATCCTGCATCAGGAATGTCACCCACCAGAGAGGTCATCTGCTCACATGGACCTACCCCTCTGTGCAGACAGGGCTCTTCTACACAAGACAGCACTCGCATTTGCCAAGCCTCATTCATACAGGGGGACAGAAGGAGGAGCTTCAGAGTTTATCACAGCTGCAAGACCACCTCACAAGCTTTGGAGTATCAATGACCTTTCACCAGCACCATATTGTCCCAGCACAGTGACACAGAGGTGTGATGTAAGTGCAGTGCAGCAATGCCATGTGCTCCAATGTGGGTACCAATGGTCTGGTCCTCTCTTCTTACCTGAACAGGAGCTGGGGGGATGCAATAAGAGGATTTCACCACCACAGCATCACAGCTCAGCAACTGGAGCCCCTGAGCTCCTGGAGCAGAAGCAGCACAGGATTCACTCCCCCAATGACACGGGTGTGATTTATTTCCCCACAGCACAACCGCTCACAAGCCTGTTTCCTTGGGCTCTGGGAAGGGACCTGTGTCTGACTTCCCAGCTCTCAGTTCGCTGGGCTCCTCCTCAACAGAGCCCCAACACTCGAGAGCCCCTTGCAGATACATTTTCGTCTTTAATTCAGAACGCCTCGCTAATCTGAACAATATAATTGATTTTCTATGTAGCTGGACCAATCCATCAGGAGATGAGCACAGCTGCCTGGCTCAGTTAAGAGGCAGCGTGAGCAGTCTTGAGATATATATACACACACTTCTATGTTTTCAGTGTTTTCAGCTTATTCTCATTGATTTTGCATTGTTTGTACAAATGAACAGCCTTGTTATGTTTTTGCAACATGTCCCCAAGCTGGTCTTTTCAGCAGTTATTTTTAAAAGCTTGCTAATATTTAAGCTATTATCCAGTAGAAGTAGCAGCAGCATATAATTCATAAATTCATCTCATCTGATTCCCAATAACAAGTTAGCAGAGCAATGTAACACACAGCCTCCTTTTTAGCAAAACCATACAGAGATACTGGGTAAAAATAAGAATCCAGCATCCCAAAGTCACTTCCGTGTTCTGTGCACAAGTGAGCAATATGAAAAAAAAGAGGACAAACACCATCCCACGTAGTATTTTGGTACCACTGTGGTTCTACAGCCCTGCTAACTTACAGGCTTTCAGCAAGAAGTGATTTACCCAAATAAGCAGCGAGAAAGGAAGATAAAGGAGGAGAAACTCACAGTTGTCAGAATCTGTGTGTGGAAATTAAAGCACAGGGCGAGACTGTGTTTCCATACAGCAGGTTAAAGTGTTCAGAAAAGTTTCATTCAGCTGGAAAAATACCCAACATTTTTTAACTCCATCTCAACTTGTGACAAAAATTAAGACAAATTCTCCACCTAAAATCATGGAGGCATTTTCCAAAATATCAGCCCTTTCATAAAAAGAAGAAAACAATGAGGCAGAGAACAAAAAAACCTATTTCTTGGCTACTTAAACCAATTTGCTGTGATATCCTGAGCCTGGATGTTTATTTGAAGGAAAAAAAAGCAAGCTTTTGCAGGATATTTATACTATTTCTCTTCAGCAAAAACATCCTCCTTATTCGAAGGTGGTTGTTATACATAATATTTTTAGACATCCATGTGTGTCATCCAGTTAGGAAAAAATAAGAAAAAATTAGGGTGTAAACAGGAAACTCAAAAAAGAAAAAACCCTAAACAACTTCATGCCAAAAAAAAAAAAACCCAAAACAAATGCAAGCAAAAAAAAAAAAAAAAAAAGCTGACAAAATTGTGTAACTCCTGAAGTACCTCTTCAGAATGGGAAGTCAGGAAAGGTTCAGATCAGAAGCAAACCTGAATGCGTTGTGCTCCCTCCAGACCAGATTTTACCTCCAGGAACTGGGCAAATGACAGAGGGATGGCTTGGCATAGCTGGCCATGTCTGTCACTCCCATTTTTAAGCCTTTTTTCTTTTAAGGCCTGGAGTCTTTGCTACCAAGGAAAGCCCCCCCCCCAAAAAAAAACCCAACCCTAACAATTCTGTGGGCAGAGAGAATTATACATAAGATGCATAAAATTGAGACAAAATTGGGAACTGTTTCTGCCATTGAAATGCTCAGAGGTCTGTGCACACATCCCAGCTGCTCTCCTGTGGGATGGGCCATAATTTGGGCCCCAGCAGCCCACATCCACAGGCTTCTGACATAACCACATTGCACCAATGGGTAATTGCGACCTGCCCAGGGACAGGATGGCTGTGACAGGGTCCTGCATCCACGTAAATACTGGAAGCTTTACAATTACCCCTCCACCCAGTGAGGATTCACATCTTTAATACCCCAAGCTCCAAGAGAAATCTTTTGGGAGTAGAAAACCTCTTCCCCCAGCTCTCCTTTCCATTGCCTCTCAAGATTATAGAATGGTTTGGGTTGGAAGGAACCTTAAAGATCATCTAGTTCCAGGCCCCCTGCCATGGGCAGGGACACCTCCCAGTAGACCAGGTTGCTCAGATAAACCTTTTAGCTCAGGCATGGGTGTTACTGAGCACCCACAGGGGCTCTGCCTGGAAAAGACCAGAATGTGGTACCAGAGATCCAGTTGCAGCTGCATAGAACCATCATGCATGTTATTTCCATAACCTTCTCCCAGGGCAACAATGGGAAATTAAATTTCACTGGCAGGTGAGTAAACTCTAGAAGATATTTTACAGGATGCATCCAATGGTGAGAGAGAGAGGGGAAGAATTTTCATTAAATAAATAGCCAGTACACAAAGCCTTAAACCTGCAGTTTTAAAAGTGAAAAAAAAAATCCAGGCTGCAGTGCATCGTTAGATTGTAAAAACCATCTCATTTATTCCTGAAACAGGCAAATCACAGTGACTTTGCTGAATAAAATCATACGGATAGCAAAAAATAAAGACCAATATTCCCACTCACAAGGTGCAGTGGTCATGTGGGACACGCTGCCCCTTTGCCACAAAGGCCCAGCCTCCGCAAAGCCTGCGGAATGGGAAGGGGGCCCCCCAAAATCCTGCTGTCCTGCTTTTGACCAGTGACTCAGAGGCAGCAGCGCTGCTTTGCAAGTGGAGGAGGCCAGAGAATCAGCCTTGCACTTAAAAAGAGAATTTCATCTCAAAATCCCTACCTGAGCTGCAGTTAACCAACTATAAAGCATCGCTAGCAATTTCCTGTAAGGGTTTTTTCCCCCCCCGAACCCCTCTTCTGTAATTCATAAGCCTGTAAGAGATTTCAAAGCTTAATATTGAAGCCCCTACACTGACCTCAGATTTTCATCAGCATTTAGGTGGGGTTTGTTTTTTTATTTTTTCCTGAAGGCATTTAGGATCACATCCTCAGCTGCCTTAGATCAGCAACGCTTCATTGATTTTGATACAACCGTCTGGCTTGTGCCTGGCCTATAAACGTGCACAGCTTGATAAAAATATGAAATAAGATGCAAGAATGTATTGCAATATGGAGCTGCCCTAACTAGGCACATCTCAGGAAAATAAAAGCCTTTGCCTGTCCTTCTGGAAGGAAGGGGCCTGCATGCAGCTGGGGGGGAAGAGGAAAAAAGTTATAATGCTTGAAATGACCTCAGAGTTTCCTGGTGTGTCTATTGGGAAAGCAAAGCCTCATCATGTTCCAGCACTCAGAGTTGCTCAAAACTTTAAAGAATAAGCAGAAAAATAACAAACAGAAGTTTGGTTTTACACCAGCATTTCTGTGGAAGCTTTCTGAAGCATCTGCATAGGTCTCCAGAAGTGCCTTGATGCACAATTCTTGTCAGCCTGTCTGAAGCTCACCAGTCTTCCCTGACCCAGTGTAGGTGCCCATCATACAGTGTCCCATGGTGGGAACAGATGGATGAGGGGTTAGAAACGCTCCACCCTCCCATGGGTGAAGATCTGAGGAAGGGAAACCTGTCCACATCCCACTGCACACCTCTCCACTACCTCCTTTGCCAGCAACGGGCACAGCCCGAAACCCCCCAGATGTCTCCTCTGCATAGTCACTCTCCCCTCAAAGTCTCCTGGACTTCCTGATACCTTCTGGAAAACACAAAGTGTTGGCTCTCAGTCCAAAAACTCAGGTTTTCCCCAGGTCTCTGCACACACAGCCTGGATGTGCACCACAGCCTGGCTGATGTAGACACAAACTTGCCCTGACCCCTTCCACTAGGCTTTCCAAGGGGCAGACCACATCTCCAGACGTTGTGCCTCTCCTTCCTAATCTTCAAGTCATAAAGAAAACTTTGGCTGAAGTCCTGGCTCCAATGTAGTCAATGAATTTTGCCATTAACTTTAATAGGGACAAGAGTTTTGCTTTAAATCATTTGTTATCTTGCTATTAACCTTAGCAGAAGCCAGGTACTACTTAATGTTAAACAGCCAGTGATGCACTGAAGTGAATTGCCGTGTCTCCCACCCTTTATGGGCAAGCCACCTTGTAGAGCCCATCTCACCTCGCCAGAGTGACTCCAAGTGCCACCCCTGCTCTTCCCAAGGGCTGCAGAGCCCACCCTGGCCCATCCCAACACTCATGGGATATTTACCCACAGCAATTGCAGGGATTGTACAGAGCCATTCCCAATCTCAGGATGTTCCTGTGGCTTCTTGTCTCAGGATCAGCCAGACAGGGACAGACACTTGAAGACCAGACTGAATATGACATACACAGAAATAACGTTTTAAGATGAAAGAAAACTTACTTAAGTGCAAGCTGGTATAAATGCCCCTTTGATGATGCTTTCCAAGGAAATGTTGGCTCTGCTGAAGTTTGGCAAAGAGCTGGAGATAAAACACAGTGCCTGGAACAGGGGGCTGAGAGAGGCTCTCTGGGTTGCATGGCACCTTCCTAAAATAGCCACATAAACTGAAGATACGATGGAAAAAAAAAAAAAAAAAAAAAAAAAAAAAACAAAACTGGCTCCTGCAGAGCATCAACTGACTTTCATGTAAGCCCCACCAGCTGAGCCAGTAAGAAAATATCTGGCAAAGCAGCAGCCCCAGTGCTCTCCTCGCTGCAGGCACTGTGGCTTTTCAGGGCCAAGTGCCAACACACTTCCCACACAATTCTCCTTTTCCCCATTTATTCTACTATTTAGCCTCACAGGGGATGGCAAATCTAAGAGACTCTTTCCCTTGTTTTGTTGATGGTTTGCCGATTTGTACAGGACAACAGGCACAGCCTCTTGTGGTCACTGAAAGATTTCATTCACTGGAGCGGGTCGTGGGGCTCTAAATCTCACCCTCCTCTCCCAGAATGCTGAAATGCAATACTCGGAAGTAGCGATGATCACACTGATAAAGAAAAAAAAAAAAAAAACAACCAAAAACCAGTGACAAATGAAAATCCAGGGAACAAACTAATTCAGACTTCCTCAAATATAACAAATACAGTATCCCAGCCAGGAGATAAGGCCCTTTGCCAAGAACAAAATATAAACAGGAGAGTTGCTGCTTCTTGGTCTCTACCAGGAGTGTGTAATGTACAGAACTAACCACTCTACTACTCACAAGAAAATTTTGCAGTGTAGCTGCCTTTCCTGATGCTACCCATGGTGGTTTCAAGTACCCACTGCTGCTCCTTCCCACACGAGGGTGCAGGGGGCGTTCACCAGTGCACAGATGACGAGAACGCAGGCAGCATCGGTTCCCACAGTGGGATGTATTAGAGTCATTCAAGTTGGAAGAGACCTTTGGGATCATAGAGTCCAACCGTCTCCCAAAATTCTCCCTACACCATACCCCCCAACACCACATCTAGATTATTCTTAAACACATTCAGGGATGGGGACTCAATCCCCTCCCTGGGCAGCCTGTTCCAGTGTCTGACCACTCTTTCTGTGAAAAATTCTTTCCTAATGTCCAGTCTAAATCTACCCTGTTCCAGCTTTAAGCCATTTGCTTTTGTTCTATTGCTAATTACCTGTGACAAGAGACCAGCACCAACCTCTCTACAATGTCCTTTCAAGTAGTTGCAAAGAACAACAGCCGCAGTTCCTTCAGCTGCTCTTCATAGGATTTATTCTCCAGGCCCTTCACCAGCTTCATTGCCCTCCTCTGCACTCACTCCAGCACCTCGAGATCTCTCTTGTGTTGAGATGCCCAAAACTGGACACAATACTCAAAGTGTGGCCTCCCCAGTGGGGATGGCCCCCCTGAGTACAGGGGGACAATCACCTCCCTATTGGTTCATGGCTCTGCTGGCCCCACACTTTCCAGCTGACAAACAGCATCCAGACAGCATTTCACCTCTCCTGACACTGCCAAAGGCCATGGGATCTTTCCAGCAGTGTTATCAGTAGATGCTGAGTCCCTCTGGCAGAGGTGGGGGGGGACAGGTCAGTCGTCTTCTTGAAGGAAGAGCCCCCCCTTGTTGCATCAGTATTCTTGTAGTAAACAGAAGTGTCTCATACTCGGAATTGAGATCTTTCTCCAACAGGTCACATCATTCCACAAGTGCTGATGCTGCCATTCCTACCACTTTGCAGTGTATTTAAAGTTACAACAAGAAAATAATAGGCAGGCAACTCTACAGCTAACCCTAAAAATCAGGAAAATTAATAGGAAACAATCAGTGCAAATCTGCCACAAACATCAAGTCAGTGAAATACTCCATCCAACATCTGGTTTCCTTGGCAGAACACAGCTGATAAATTAGTGTCTGGTGGAGACAGGCTTATCACCAGCAGAGCTGAGGCACTGCAGTCGGGTCATTACCGCACACAAGCCCATGGTGATGTTTTGTTCCAGTGCAATCTCCTGGGAACTTAAGGGCTGGAGAAAGATCCTGTGGGATCAGATAGCTTTCCTGTTGCTACCCAATGGAGCAAGTGTGCTGTTGGCCCCAGAAAAGGTACTCTGGGGAGGCAGCAGCATCCTCTGCCCTTGAATGAGTAGTACCCACGGCAGGGCAGGACCAGACTGTCCTCCTGTGACCTGCTCTGACCTTCATTCCTCAATCAGGAGGTTGTAGGCAAATCAGTTAAGCTCCTGCTTCTTTGCTTAAGTCTCTACAATGCGAATCTCAGGAGATATTCTGTGCAGAGCTGCTAGTAACTTCTCTTGTGTTTTACCCCACCCCAGAAGCTGTCCCTGACCCACCTGAAACAGAAACTCAGCTTTTCTTGTTATGGGAATAGTCACAGAAGACTGAAAAAAATCCCCTTAGACAAGAGTTTCCCTAGAGACCCACACCCTGCCCTTGATGCTTTACCTCTGCCCAGCCACGATGCTCTCCCCTGTCCCTTCGACAGCTTCTCACAGGCTGCTCCCTCCATCCCCTCCCACCCCACTTCTCACTTCTCCACCATCCCCATGCTCACTTCTGGGTTGAGTTTTTGAGGGAAGACTCCTGAGGCAGGAGACATTAGCAGAGCAAACCTTGACCAAATATCTGCCATCCTTTCCAGGCAGCACCACATACTCCAAGAGCATCTTGCACCTCTTCCCCCCCCGGCTGCTCCGATGGGGTCCTTGCACCCAGCTCATCCGCCATCCTGTCCCCATCTCCCCTTGGACTTTTTAAGGTACTATTATTAACATTTGACAGCAGTCCCTACGTAAGCAGGTGATGAACAATAAAGAAAAAAAAAAAGAGGGGGGGGAACTACATCACAAGTCTATCAAAATTGCCTTTAACTTCTGCAACTCTTAAAAAAAAAAAAGATGCAAAGAGCAAACAAATAAAACAAGCAAGGCCTGAAATCTTAAGCTCTTTGGAAGAAGTCAAAATAGCAGGTATGCTCTGGGTGCTCAGCAGCGTTTCTGCAGTGAGGAGCCAGCCTGCTCTGCCACCAGCACCTTGCCAGGCACTCGGGGAGCGGGGACATGACACAAGAGGGCTGACAGACTTGGACCACTCCACTTTTGAAGAAAAACAAGCCCTTCGAATCAAAGGCTCTTTCTCCACAGCCGTTAACAAGCTCCATGTGCAGTGCTACATCACCAGTGCCAACCTCTTCATGAGGAGGGCTTTTTTTTTTTGGGCAAGAGGGGTGGGGAACTTACTGATGAGACATATAATAGTTACATGCTGAAAGGAGCTACTGTACCAGGCACTGACCGCCTTTTCTCAGGACTTATGAATCTGTGCTTTGTTCCGTTTAAATCATATCTCAGAGCAGCCTGTAAGGGTAACCTCTGAAAACGGGTTTTCTCTGTAATCAGACATTACAGACCTGCCCTCCAGCTGCAAAGTTACTGGAATCATACTTGGATTTAGCACTTTCCTAAGGCAGCCAAGGCAGCACTTCCCACAAAGGCAGGAAAAAGCAGCTGTAAATGCTGGGAGTAAATAAACAGCCCCTTATCTCCACAATGGAGTACAAAAAGATGCAGAGAAATTTTTATGGACTGATCTTCCAGGGCAAAGAAAAAACAAGCAAGCAGAAAGGTTTCAACCTGCACTTCCCAAGTATCCCAAAGCACACTTGCTTTGTCCCGTGCTATTTTCTGGCTGCCAGCTCTCCTGCACTCACAGCTCAGTGTTCAGGTCAGGGGACAACCTAACAGCACTAAACAATCTTATCTGTCACTGCTAAGCATCAGAAATTAAAATATAGCCTCTTACCTCCAAGTCATATGCCTTGCTGGTTTAAAAAGACTGGAGAAATGCAAGAAGTACTCAACAGCATGCATGTGCTAAGCCTTCACATTTTCTGTACATGCAAGCTGGGGGAAGAAGGGAGACACGATCCCGGACTTCTTCCGTTACTATATAATCTCAAGGAAATGACCTTCACATTTGTTGCTTTGATTACAGATTCGGAAACAAAAGCCTTTCCAGCGTGAGTCAGGGGACACAAGAGGCTGAAACGTGATTGTTAAAAATGGAGGCGAGCTGGGAAAGCATTACAATTATTCCTTTTTTCCTTTGTAATATTAACCCCTTTATTATGGAACAAAACCAAGATTTATTTCTTTGTTTTATTAAAAAAAAAAAAAGCAGTTACCAACCTAAGGTGTCAGCTGTGGGGTAGCAAGACACCTCACTGTGGGACAATGGGTCCCTGCCACCCCCTTGTGCCAGGCCAACCTGCCAAGGACTCCTATGTGTGTGCTGGGAGCTGCCATCACCCCCTCTGGCTCTTCCTCCCCACCCATGGGACAGAAGGGACCTTTATGCTAAAACTTGGCACAGCACTAAGATTTCAAGCTGCCTCCACTTTTGACCCCTGGGAGCAGGGGCTGAGGCCTGTAGCAGTGGGGAGGCTCACCTACCTGAAGACCTTCAGGTAAAGGAAGACATTCCCTGCTGTGACAGGTACCCCCAGGGACTGTGTTTCACTGCATTTCACCAGCGCCTTTCCAAAGCACACTTTGGGCCAGTGCCTCCTTGTGAGGGCTCCCGCACTTTAGGGAGGGAACCAGGAGTGTGAACAGAGTTTATACCCCCTTGGCCATCCATCTGAATTTGTTCTGGCATCAGAGTTAGCCTTCAGGAGTGCAATTTGCTGCTGGTAGCGGTTTAGAAAGAAGTCATTTACCTACTGTTCGCTTCACAGGGCTGCTTTCAGTGTGTAAAACATCAAGTTACGCTTAAAGGACATCCAGCTCCTCTCCCTGATTCTTCCTACTCTGGTGTATCGACCTACAAGGCTTCACACACCACAACAACGCTAACTGCATCAGAGCACAGGGATCACATGAACTCACAAAACCTGAGCTCTACTCCAAAAGAGGCATCAGAGGACTGTATAACACTGCTTTCACTGAAAACAGAAGAAACAAAACAAAGTGCAAGAACTGTGGACCCAAACCCATGATGTTATAACATTCAGAGCTCCAACCATCCAGGTAGGTACACAAGAGGCACAGAATCTCAAATTCACACATGCAGCTACTTCAAAGACTAACGTACAAGGCTGTTCTTCCTTCACAAACACAGCTCAGCGTTATTAATCTCCTTTTATGTCACTTGAGTATGTGTACCCAAGCTTTTAAACCACACCATTGACTCCCATCCTCTGGCCACGTAAATTACGAAGGGAAGACTGATGCCAAGGCAACAATACAGCCCAGAACCACAGCATCTAACATGGACTGGAAAATACAGGCCGGGGGGGGAACATCACAAAACATTACTAGAGCAGGAAAAAGCTCTGGATACACACCAAGACAACTTCACCTGGGAGCAAAGACAAGCTCTTGCCATTAGCTGGATGCTCTCCTTCGGTAATTTATGCTCCCAACTGAGCAGCCACTATGCTAACAGAGGACAAGCCATGAAGACTTTCCCACCCCAATTTTTAAAATCCATAGATCTATTTCAATAGAAAAGTTAAGTTCAACACCTGAAACAAACCTCAGGGGCAAACATTGGAAAGCAACACCTGATGAGAGAATCATGGCTCTGTTTTAGCTGGACCAAGAGGGCTTGGTACTCCTAACTCCTCCAAACACGAGGCTCCACATAACAAGCATCTGGGGACAACACCAAGCCCCATATAAAGCCAGAGCCCTACTGAGGCTGCAGGGAAGAGAAGCAGGGCTGTCTGGTCCATGGGATCAAACAAATGAGTCAGCCCTACTCCCCCTGCCCGGGGCTGCCTCCGTGAATTACCAGCAATCCAGACACCTCCAGAGGGCAATGCACCTCAGTTACCCCAGACACTCAGGGTGCAGTGAGGTGCCAGAGATGTCTCACCCTTCTTGTTTGATGCAGAGACACTAGCTTTGATCAAATATCCACCTTTTAAATAGCTGCAGACAGAGACTTGGTGTTTTTGTAAAAGCTAACATTCTCATAATTATGAGACTACAAAAGCTCTCCACACAATGCTCAATATCACAGGTTTCATGAAAAAAATGTAATCTGGTCCCACATCAGGCAGAAAGATGCCAGGTCAGGTCCAGCTAGCTGGTCCAGTCTGCACCAGCAACCTAAGGGGTGGCAGCCAAGACAGTTTTGGGTGACTATTTCAGAGCAACAAACTTGCATTCGTCTCCAACACACAGACTCCAAAACCCCAAAATAAGACAGAAAATAGACAGTGAGTCATTTTTCCTTAGAGAAATGACGTGAAGGTTACCTGGGTGGTGCCAAGTCTTGCCCTGCTGGGATAACCATAGGGACAGGAATAGCTGGAGGAGGGGAAGAACACAGCTCCTCAGTGAACCTGGAGCCTCCAAACAAATACATATCTAGTCTCTGTGCAATTCAGTACAGATCTGGGCCACAATTTTTCTACAGAAGAAAAAAACCAAGAATTTCAAGGAAATACAGCATACCCATAAGAAGTTACAGCACTGGGAAGCTGTTGGAGCAGGGAACATTGAGCAGGGAGAAGCCTCTGCAGTTCAGAGGCCACCAGAAGAGCTCTGAGCTGGGGCTTGGGGGGATGGCAGTGCTGTGACTCCTCACCAAAGGGTACGCAGCCCTCCAACAAATAGCACAGTCCAGCCTCTCTGAATGAGGTAAACAGATGCAAAGAGCTTGATATTAGAGAGGAATTACTTGCTCCCACTTTCGCTATGGCTTAGCAAACACTGACTTACTTGCCTGCTACGTGCACCTGCCCAACCAGATTTCCAATGGGCTTCATCCACACCAACATACCCGCTCTCCCAAAAGAGCTGTGGCATGTCCAGTCCAGCATCAGCCAAAGAAATCTAAGCTCAGCATGAAGGGGACCTCTTTGCCTAGGGCAGCCACCTTCACCTAGACAGATAAAGTTTTTCCCCATCTATCTACAACCTCAGTTTTCCTTTCCTATTGCACTCCTTGCTGCCTCTTTTTTTCCTACCTGTTTGTTCCCCCCACACTCTCTTTCAAGCTTGTGGTCAGTTTGGACATTGGGAGCTTTGACATACACCTGAGCAGGGTCAGCATGATTACTCTTTTACTCCCTGGTCTCTCCCCTCTCTTTCCTTTCTTGCACAGCCTGGACTTTTCATACTACGTAATTCTTGTGCTGCCCTCTTCCTGCTCTTCCAAGCTTCTTCATTCCCATCCTCCAGTCCCTTTGCCATCCTCACCCATACACAAGCCAGTAACCTGCTGCGTGACATACCAACAAGCACGGCCTTCTCCACGCCATACACCTTCTGCCCAGCCCACAACACCCTACCTAGAAACCACCGAAAGGTAAAACCAGCACGCTCAGAAAACAGCACAATTAGCAGTGGCTACATGTTATTAGTGGTGTATGCAGTAACTTCTCCATCATCACTCCCAGCTCTGCTGGCATTGCATGTTTGTGCCTGATGGGGAGCAGGAAGATGAAGACAAGGGCACCCATCACCAGGACAGCATCTATTCTACATCAGCTGGAAAAACAACCACAGAAACATCAATCTAAAATCTAATGTTGCTTGCACTGTCAATGATGGGGTTTAATGGCGAGAAACACATCCAGGCTACTCTCAGCATTTCAATGACCCTGATGCTCCCCATTTCTCCTTCCCCCAACACACGGGGTTGATGCATGTTTAAATGAATGGCAGACCAATTAGCAGGGAAAAGTGTACATGTGCATTTGTGTGTGGGAGGGTATTTAAGCTAATATATTCCAGCACTGATAGCTTTATCCTCTTTGCAGTCTCTGAGAATGAACTGGCCTCCATCTGTACAGAAGATTAGTAGAATTACTAATCACTAATTATGACTCAGAGGTTTTAAAAGCAATACAGACTGTACAAGGGTGGCCTGATTTTTAGAAAACGAGGAGACAAAGATAGCGCAGGGTTATTTTAAGCACATGGACAGTCCATCCAAGACTGGAAAGGACTACAATAACAGCTCTAGCAAAAAGGAGTGACAGAAAGCTAAACACTCAGAAGGGCAAAAAAAATGAAGCATGGAAAAAACAGCATGTGCCTGAAACACTTTTAATTTACCTTTTCATAAGCCTCCTGTCCAGTCAGAGCAGGCTGGCCAGTCTCTGCACAAGACTGAAATGGAGACTTATCCAGGGAAGTTCAGGCAGCAAAACGTTTGTGCAGGAGCCTTGTTCTGAAAAGTGGCGCCAGCGACATTTGAAATCTAACGTATTTTGTGAGCTGCGTCATATTGAAAAAAAAAAATATTTATACAGGCCACAGAGGGTAGTGAATAGAAGGCACTGTTTGAAACTGGCACCACAACACCCTGAAGGAAATGAGATGAAGCTCACAGTCTGGTTGTGAAGTTTGCCTGCTAGGAAAGAGGGAGGAGCAGTAGAAAAATCGTATTTTTGTTTGAACAAACTCTCTTAAACAGAAAACACTATATCATGAGCTCAAATGGAAATATGTCTGGCAGAGAGCTTTGGAAAGCTGCTGTTGGAAGCGTGTAAAGCCAAGCTTAACTCTAAGCTGTCAGGAAGCAGTGCCCGGAGCCAGTCCTGTTCCCAGCTCTGCAAGAGGTTCCCTCAAAGCCTTAATCCCAGTGAAAGCCTCCACGTGCCATGTTTGATTGGGACACGGGTTTCAAGCAGAACCAAAAGCTCCCCAGGTGATGTACAAACAGCATTGGATCAGATCCCTTCAAGAAGAAAAACAGCTGGGTGAAAGCAGCCAGCGCAAACCTTTTTCAGAGCAAGTGGTAATCCCCAGCTCCCAAGTTTAAATCTTTGAAGGGGCAACATATTCAGCATCCTCTAAAACAGGTTGTCAAGCTTACTTGGGAAAGCCCTCACCCACATGATGCTTGAGATACTTCCCCTGAGCATCACTCCTGGGTTCTGCCTGGTGCGGAGAAAGGAAAGCTCTGCCCTGACAACACAGCACTCTCCCTTCATGCTCACCCTCAGCCCTCCAGCACCACTTTTCATCATGGTGAAAAAGAATAAATAAAAAAAAACCAAACCAACCAAACCAAGAAAAGACATCTCCCATTTGTCATCAGCATTTTTCATAATGAAAAGTTAAGGTGTGGTACCAGAGGAAACGTGGTCCTCACTATCCAAACCAACTACATTAGCACCATAGGAAACAGAAGTCAACCGCTTCCTCTCTCGCTCCTCCACCCTAGGTACGTAGAGGACGGGGACACACACACAAAGCTCGATTACTGTGCTTCATCAGCAATTTTTTTTTTCACTTCACACAGAGGAAGTGACCTTTGAGAGGTTAAAAAGCACTTTGTCCAAAAAAAAAACCCACATGAATTTAATGAACACTTCTACAGCAGAGATTGTTAGCCAAATTACCAGAGTAACTGATCGTCCTGATGGCAGAGATGCTCCCATATCTGGTCTCACATCCAGCAGATACTAATCACAATGTCATTGTATTCTACAAGGAGTCTGGGGACAGTTTGCCTAGTTTCTCCCCTTCATAGTAAGGAGAGAGACTGACGTGCACTTTAACACTGACACTAAAGCATTCACTTGACCAGTTTTTAATTTATAAAAAGTTAGTTGCATTAGGAAACAGATTTTGAGCAATGTTTCTTTCATGCTTAAAGCATAGGGGCTGATGAGGAATGATTGATGTGGGACGTACAGGTGAGAACTGGTATTCAGACCTCAAGGGAAGACAGGCATCAGAGCTCAGTAGTGTTAATATCCCAGTGAAAGTCAGGCCAGTGGTAACACAAGTAACTGAACACAGGATGGATGTTGATCCTGAAAGATTTTGGTTTTGCGGCTGTTCATTAACCTCATTTGTACAAAATTTTCACTTTCTATTTTGCTGTCCTATAATTAGATTTAAGGCAGGTGGCCTATAAAACCAGCACGTGGAGAGCCCTGCCAAAAGCTTTTTTTTTTTGGAAGAACTATCAGGACACCTAGAAGAGTCCCACTCTCCCATTGTGGGCATCAGAGGACGGTTTGGGGGTAGTGGGGGGGGGACGGGACACTGTTCTGGGAAGACCCCAAAGCCTGGCCAGCAGGCTAGAGCACTACATGCCAGATCTCTGCAACAAAATACAGCCCTTGCTCCTTTCCCTCATAGGAAAGGGGTACCTTCCACAAAGGCATCTATGCTGAATTCCCACCTAGAAGTTCTTCCAAGCCCTAATAGCATTAGCTTGTATTGACTTGCTGTAGTTCGAAAGAAGATCTGTGCCAGCCCTTCCATCAGCTGTCCCTGAAAGTCTCTGTTTTTTCTAGGACAGGCTTTCAGATGCTCTCTGTCACAGACAAGGCTATGTTCCCCGGCATACAACCCAAGTGCTCACTGAGAGGATAAATCCACATACTGTACAACTCTCCCACCCTCGCACGGGCTCTGAGATTATTTCAGAGTGAAATGGGACACCCCACCAGCACTTTGGCTCACAAACTCCTCCAGATGAATAGGCTCTGGGCAAATGGAACACCCCTTCTCCTTTGGCAGGCAAGAGTGATGACAGTGAACACCTCAGGATGGTCCCCGAGAGACCATCTCAGGGAAGCACCTGAGCTGGGGCTGAAGTCCCTGCACCAGTGACTGGGTGAAACAATCCCCAGTAAGAACTTTAAATCTATTTCCTACACACACATGCTAGAAACAGGAAGGCTAAAGAGAAGGTGACTGACAAAGGCTGGTTTGTTCTTGTTGGTTGGGTTTTTATGTACTCAAAGCTGCTAAAGCAGGTAAAGGCTTTATGCTGGCAGAGAGGATTTCAGTCTCTGCCCACGTGACAACCTCTGCACCCACCAGCTTCAGAAGGCGCAGGTGAGAGACGTCTGTAGAAGCATGAGGATGTCAGTGGCTTCTCCATTCTGGGACTCAAGCTCAGGTCTCCCATGAGGCTAGCAAGCATTTTTATATTTAAAATAAAGACAGACCAAAAAAACCCTGCCACCACCACAACAAATTTAGCAGCTCAGGGAGAAGCAATCCTACTGGCTTTCCTTTCACCACAATAACGTACTGATGATTAAAGAGAGACCTGCCAGCAGTGTCCAACTCAGCCAAAAATACCCACTGACCCACAAAACAACATGAACCCCAATTATGGATGAAAGCGAGCCAAAGCCTCCAGGGCTGACCAGCAGCACAAGTGCCTGTCACCTCACCCTTCCCTGCATGTCCCTTGCACGTAGCTCGGTGACAAAGTTCTGACCTGTTTCCTGGTCTGTTACACCATGCACAGCCCAGGGAGGCCTCAGACAAGGCAAAAAGCACACGTTTAGTCAAAAGAGCCTTTATATTCAACCTGTGGCATTTTTCACACCTGGAATAAGAATATGAAGGAGTTGTTGCAATATGAGCATTCTTGATGAAGCCAAGGTGAGAAAGGACTTTGTTATCTAGGTGCCAATGTTAATAAGAACACAAGGCAAAGCCATGCTTTCATCTGGCTGCACTAACTACAGGAATTTTCTCAGTAAAAATTTGAGAAGATGAATAGCATCACAGGCAGGTAAGAGAAGGCTGCTATATCCATTTTACAAAGAACAGGGCCACAGAGAAGGAAGACAATTTGCCCAAGGTAATGCGGGATCTATGGTAGTGAGAGGACACAGAATCTCATGTTCAAGATCAGAGCCTGGTCCCACAGACACTGCAATGTCCACCTCCCCAGAGGGACAACCCCACAAAGAGCTCTGCACTGTGTTTTCCTCTTGTATCACTCCACTGAGCCTGAGGGTCAACAAGGGTAACACAACACAGCTCAGAGCACATCTTTATACACAGGTGTCATCCAGCTACTGTCCCTAGATGATACCATAGCCTGAAGTGTTAAAAAAATAAAAATATTATTTGCTTCAAACTCTTACAGAGCTCTGATGTCCAAACAGATGGGTGACATTTAATACTGTGTGCTCAGTCCTGTGCCCATGGGACACAGCTGGGATACCACCAGTGGTTTGACGAGCAAAGAGCCAAGACTTCAGCACAAAAAGCAGTGTTACACAACCCAAGGAAGAGCTGCAGGGCATTCTTTCAGTCTTCTCTCTTTAATACATGCCAAGTTGCCACACTAGGAAGTTCCTGACATTAAAATGTGAGAGTCACCTTCTCCCTGCCTGGTTTTACCTCCCAGGGAGGACCCTTGGAGCAGCGAGTGCGTAACAGGTCACTCACTGTGTCCCCAGCAGCCTGGCTCCTCTCTCTCTGGGGCTGTGACAAGCTGTAGACAGAAGGGAGAGGGGAAAGGGCACTCCACAGCCACCACCCCGGCTCAGGGACTGGCTGGAAAGATGATAGAAAGACCAAATCTTCTCTTTTTACCTGTTTTCACATATCTGCTTTAGAAGGCAGGCACAAGTCAGTAATGTTTTTCATAGGGGCAAGACAGATTAATCCACCACCAGCCAGTAGGAGACAGTAAGTTTGGGCAAAGACACAGTTGTGCTTTGTTTTGGAAAAAAAAAAAAATTCCTTTCACTTTGAGCCAGCCATTGGAGAATCTCAGCAGAACAGGCTGAATACAGCTGTTGTCAGAGCTGGTCCTTACTGAGCCACTGCCCCAACCCTGGAGGGATGGGGATGCTCCATGGGGATACAGCAGGGAGCAAAGGCAGCCCGAGCTCCTTACACAAATGGACTCCAGAAGTAACACCCCCACAGCACAGGTGTAGCTGGATTTTATTTACAGAGAAAGGAGGGAGCCAGGGCTGTCCCCCACATTTCCTCAGGTCAGTAAAGGTGGGCAAATGGGGAGAGACGATGCCTGTACTCCTGCATTCCTAAATTTACATGATCCACATTCCTTGTGACACACACGTGTCATACACATCACAAAGTGTTTACATCCATCATCTGTATAAGATGTCAAGATGCATTTGAGCACATGGAAGCACCTCTATCACCATAAAGCTGTTCTCCCAACTCCTGGGCATAGCTTAAAGCAAAATAGCAACAGATCCCTTTGGGATTAAATAAGCACAGGTGTCATTTTAGCATTCCTTTCCCATGGAAGTTATATCCTAATGGTTCTAGAGAGCTTGTTTGCTACAAGCTGTGTCATTATTCTCTGTATTGCAACACACCAGGGAGGGGGGAGAAGCAGTTTTGAAATATTTAACATAATCTAGCATACACGCACACTGACTCTGCAATGGGGCACACAGCACAAGTCTGCACATGAGACAAAAATAAATGCAGATGCCAAAAAGAGTGACAGCACATGAACTGCAAGTGGATACCTACCACAGTAACTACAAGTACCGTGCTGTATTTTTTCCCCTGCAGGAAGGGGAGTACCACAATTGTTGTTTTAAAACTCACAGCCCCCCCCAAAATACCAATCCCTTTACAACACAAAGTACTCTCACGTTACAGTCCACTGCTATTCAGTGACACAAGCAGAAGGAAAAACTACAGCCGGTCTCACCCGTGGCAGCATCGTGCCCCGAGTGCCCGATGGCAGTGCAGGCTGAGCTCTGTCACCCAGATCCCGACTGTGAGGACGGGGACAGCAGTGAAAGGGGCTCCCTGCAAAACAGGGGCAGGCAGCTGCCAAACCAGTTTTAGGTAAAGTGATAAAAAAAATAAATAAATGAAACACATTTAACATAAATATCTCCCCCAAACCCTAAATTTGAAGCAGATGCACAGCACTGGCTGTTTGAAAGCAAACATAAACCTGCTGAGTATCTTCACCTGAGCTGGGGCTCCAGCACGATGCTCCTCACCTCATCCCATCCCGGCCACCTCACCTGGGGGTGTGCACCCCGAGGTGTCACACAGGTGAGCAGGCACTTATCCATCAGGTGGCACGATGCTTTTCTAGCCAAACCTGGGGCAAACACACTGGGTTGTTTTTATTTACCTGGTAGACATCCCGGAGGCCACACCATGCTCGCAGGGCTTGCCGACAAGCCCGCAGCCGGGCAGCGTACCACCTCCTCACCGCTGCCACCGTCACCGTCCAGACGAAGCGGCTGCCGCTGAAGAGCAGATCTTCCACCCCGCACATGAACACCGAAGCCATGAGTCGCTCCGCTGGTAAGACAAAATCCCCCGTCCCCTCTGGCTCCCGATGGCTCTCCCTCCCTCCTTCAAACGCCTGGCATGACGGCAGCCTGGCTTTATAGGGCAGGCGGAGGGGCAGGGGTGTTGCACAGAGCCAGGGTCAAGCCTTCAAACAAACTCCTCTTTCACGGCGCTTCCTGGGCAGATTCCCAGGCATATCCCTGCTGCCTGAAGCCCAGCCAGCGCCTGCAGTAGCTCAGCCCCACCAGCAGCTCACACAGCAGCCTTGTCCTTCTTAGCGGCTTATATAAATCTCCGTTAAGCTCCGGTAGCCACCACGATGTTTTCTAATTCAATTTTAACCCTTTTTGCCATACCCCCTGACAACCACCCCGTTTAGAGGCGGCGGGAAGGGAAGGAAAGCGCTCGCCAGCGCTAATTGCTGCCGCAGGTTGGAAAGCCGGGCAGGGGCTTCGCACGCAGGTCCCACCGAACACCCAGTGCTATCTGCCTCCAACACCTCCTTATCTGCCCGACAGGGAACAAAGCTGTCATCGTTTTCTCCCAGCCAAACCCATGCTCAAATTATACACTAGAAGTTCCTTAAAAAAACAACAACAACAAAAAAAAAAAACCCCAAGTGGAGAAAAGCAAAAAAAAAAAACCAAACCCAAAAAAACCCAAAAAACCAACACCACCCTGATGAGAATAGTCCTGCAGAAATAGAGGCACTAACTTCTCTTCCAGCTCAGATCACAGCGGATGTCCGCAGCACAGAGCCATCTCCCTGCTCCACACCTCCTCCTTGGCTATTGCATCCTACCAATTAAATGCTCAACACCTGCTAAATAGATGATTTTGCTCTACTCTTAAACTAACATAACTCCATTAATGCAGCACTTGCTGGAGGAGAAAAAAAAACTACAAAGCTGCCTGTGCTAGCTGAGCTCTTCACAAACAGCCCACAGCAAATAAACACTGAAATAATAGCCCACAAGAGACTCCAGCCTTGCCTCGATAGTCAGTATAAAATTAAGCATCACCCTGCCCTTTTGGGGCTTAAACTGTCAATGCCAGCAAGCTGCACCTTACATTTGTGAAGCTCTTTCCAATTAAAAGCTAAGGGATGGTGGGAGTCAAAGGGCAGTTAATCTTTTTAAGACCCCTCAGAGAGAGGATTTGACATTTCCTAAGCTTTTTGGGACAGAAGCTGCAGGGAACACCACATGTCACCATCCATAGCTTGTCAAAGGATCTCCTCAAAGAGCAGATATTTGTCTAAAACCATCAGCAAGAGCAACTTCTCTCTAAAACTATTCTCTCTCTCGTGCAATGAAACGAAGGAAAAGGGACCAGGAACAGGTTGCATAAAGGCTGCATGAGAGAGCTAAACCCCACGGTGGTGCTGGTGCTGCTTCCCCAAGGGCACTGTCTGCCAAAAGCCCCTCCACCCTGCAGAAGTGTTATCCCAAATGCTCTTCATGGCAGGAAGACAACCCTGTACACTCACAGTGCAGCACAAGTACTCACAAAACATGATTCATTCAATATTAATCAATCTTCTTCAGATTGCAAGAAGCTACAGTCATACACAGACAAACCCTTGCTGTAGTTGGGGTGATGTAGTTCTGTAGAGAGATGACGGCCTGTTTCAGACAGGCTTTGGACCTGTGTGCTTCCAAGCATCACACTCCTTCCTCTTGCATATAACAAAGCAAGAGCAGCTCTGCTCCTCTTAGTGCTACTATCTACTGGCTATGCTGCTGCCAGGGAGTTTAAATCTCTCCAAGACTTGCTTTCACATGGGGAAAGTAATGACAACCACATTTCAAACTTTATCAGAAGCTGTTACAAAGTAAGTCAAAGATGAATGGAGTGAAGCATCTCTCTTATGAGGAAAGACTGAAGGAGCTGGGTCTCTTTAGCTTGGAGAAGAGGAGACTGAGATGTGACCTCATTAATGTTTATAAATATGTAAATGTGAGAGTCAGGAAGATGGAGCCAGGCTCTTCTCAGAGACAGGCAATGATAGGACAAGGGGCAATGGGTGCAAGCTGGAACAGAGGAGGTTGCCACTTAAAATATGAAGAAAAACTTCACAGTGAAGGTGACGGAACACTGGAAGGGGCTGCCCAGAGAGGTTGTGGAGATTCCTTCTCTGGAGATACTCAAAACCCACCTGGACGCGTTCCTGTGTGACCTGATCTAGGTGTTCCTGCTCCAGCAGGGGGATTGGACTAGATGAGCTTTCAAGGTCCCTTCCAATCCCTGTGATTCTGTGTGAGTTGGTGCAGAGAGGGGTACAGTTTGTTATAACAAGAGGCAAGTAAAGACTCAGGCTCTGCAATTGAAATGCAGCATCCGCATACCCACTCCAAAGGGTGTATTCCCCTTTGGAATGCTGTCTTCGAGCCCGTGGCCCCAAGGAAGCCATCCTCCTCCTCCAGTGTTGTCCATCATCACTGCTCCACATTTAGAGGACTTGAACGTCAACATGAACACACAAAATGGAAAAAGTTCCTGTTTTCCACCAGGAGAGAGTGGTGCCAAAGATCTAGAGAGTTATTGCAATAGCCTAAGCCAGTACCAGCACCAGGCTTGGCAGCGGGTAATTGCCATTCCCTCAGATAACACTGCTTCAGAGAAGAACCAGCCAGGAAAACCTCCAATGGCATCTGTGCGTTAGTGGTCAAGTCATACCCAAATTTAAACACAATGATAAAAAAAGAAAATCCAATTTTCAAGTTCCATTTTGAAAAGAAAAGGAGCTTTGTAGTTAAAGAAACAGTGCAGGGAACAGCCTCGTCCCGCGCCAGGAAAAATCCAACCAACCCACCATGGAAAGTTTAAAATGCTTCTGGTGTGCCCGCTGTCTCACTGCCTTTTTGTTTTCCTTATCACCTAATTAGACTGCAAAAATTAAGGATGACTCTTTCCTCCTCTAACACAGCACAGGGGATTTTTTTTTTTTTACATTGATCAATGATGCACGGGATCTTTAAATAAGAACTTACATGTTCTGCACAGTTATTCTTTATACTTCTCAAGTTACTGTGTGCCTGAGCAATGACCTCAGATGGCTCTACCTCAGAAGACAGAGACACATGAATGCTTAGACACTCCCTCCACAGCACCCTCAGCCACTTTACTCATCAATATTTCCATTACCTTGCACAGGCTTTATGCACTTACAGTGAAGTTACAGCTCCACATGTTGGCTAGAGCAAGGCAAGAACCTTTCCTCACCTTTACTCAGGGTACATAGACTTCAAGTCCAGTCTCATAAATAGAGGTTTCACACATCCTGTCATCTCTTTTGCAGACAAAAGCAGGTAATAAAAGAAATTCTAAGTACTATCTGGACTTCACCTTCCCAGTTATGCGACAGCAGTCACACCATGGTGCACTGTCCTTTGAACCTGGGGCACAGCGTTGGTCGCACACAGAACAAAAAAAAGAGCAGAGTCTATGATGCAGAGAGAAGCCAAATACCATTTAGAATAATATTGGTGTTTTATTAGGTAATGAATTACCATTCAAATCAATCTTGGTCTTTCATTGACTACTTTCAGAACCTGAGTGCAAGTGGGTTAATTTGAAATACCTAAATAATATCCAGACTCATTAAAGTCTGGATATCATAAAAATCAGCAAAGGAAAGCCAGTAGGATACACAGATGGTTTCCAAAGGCTGCAGTATCTAGATATCTATTCTATGAGGAAAGGGGAGGGAAGACAGATATCTCAGAACAGGTCTTTGTAGATGTATGTACCACTTTTAAGAGAACATAAGAGACAGCTACTGCAAATCTATTTGATGTACAGCCATATGAATGACAGAGCATTCATTTCTGGTAAGGAATAAGCCTACACAACAGGAATTAAGGAAAACATCACTGAAAAGGAAGCCAGAAGACTTGTTGTGTGGCAGATTCAAGCTTTTCCTTATACTATGGATCACAGTTCCAGAATAACGAGTGTTAAAAGAGAACAAAGGTTTGCAACCAACATAATAGGAAAAGATGATCCCAAGTGGATTCTCAGGCTCTCTTACATGTTCTCCTCTGTGCCAAAATAAATGGAACAAGGCTTAGCTGAATTGTTGCTTTTCTTTTCAAAGTAGCTCATATGAAGTTCACATGAATAGAGGATTCATCTACCTGTGAGACCACAGGACAAGAGCATCAATCTTCTGTCATAGCTACAAAGCAGTGTTGCCCCTAGATACAGCTTTTGATTCAACATATAGCAAAAAGGACACACTCAAAGTCCCTAGTGGCAGGTAATGAAATTAAAGCTTTGATCATTTTTGGTCTCTGAACCTTCAGCAGCAAGAGGTGAGTTATTGTGCAGATGCACTAAATGCCCAATTATACAGGCTAGCAGATGTCCGTCCTAACTGGTGCATTAAAACACACTTTATTCCATAATTTGTCCTCATATGTTGACTACACGTGCATTGGTTGCAATCATGTAATATTCCGTAGAGCAAGCAAGTTCAGCAAAGACCCAAAAGCCCTCACAAGGTTATGAGAAACAGTTATGTTTCATGGCATGCATCTTTATTTTGAAGTCTGCTGTCACCTCAGCTGCAAACCCTTAAGCCCTGACACCCTGGCATAGTCTAAGGGCAATGATAACCATCACTGAGGTCCGTGCTTGGACCTAGAGGGTTGTGATACCACACAGTCCACGACAAACCAGCTGCAGTCCCATCGTACACCCCTACACCCAAGACCTGGTTCTCCTTTCTGCACAAATCCACATGTTTAATTTTCACCAGAACTTTCCTGTCTTGCTCCAGTTCCAAGCCAACCGCGCATGATGACATTGCATGTGGAAATACAATTCCAAAAATGCCCAGAGGTGCTGATTTATAGGTATTTTCATGAGCATGAACAACAGGATTACCTGGAAATTAGGACTTTCTCAGACAATGCTGAAGCTGCATATCTCCCCAGCACATTTCTTTAAATTCCTGTCATGAAACAAGCCTGTCAAGCTGTGATTAATGCAATTAACCCCAAATAAAGATGAAGTGACTTTTCAAAAATCATTTTTGCTACACTCTGGCCCTTAATTACCAACTTAATAAAGTGAAATATAGTCACTGGGCACCCTATCTTTGCTATTGTAACCTCTCTGTACAAAAGATGCTTAAGAATCAGCACTGGTTACATGGGATAAGTCTATAATCCAACCTGTCCTGATCAAGAGCTTTTGAAGCAAGATTCAACTATTATCAGAAGGTGTTTACAAAGCAATTTCATTCTTTGAGATTACTGGGGCGGGGGGAGTGGGGGTGGTTAGTGATCACAAGATATTCTTAACTAATCTACTTTAATACTTCATATTAACATGATTTTTGAGGACCTCTCAGAGAAAAAAAAAAAGCCTGCAGTTCCATAAAGATTTATCTACCACCATTCATCTTATCAAACCTTAGTTTAGAAAGAAAATGAAATACACATGAAAAGGACCATGCCACCCTCCTTTAAAGCTAATAAAAGGATCTGATGTAGGTATTTGGACCCCTCCACAGATGCTACACCAGGAATTTGAATTCCCAACTTTTGGCCACTGAACTGCACCCAAGTCAAATGACTGATGCAGCCGATAACCACAAGTACACCCAAAATTATCCACAGCTGCAGAGGGGGGGGCTTTCATACCTAGTGCTCTCCTGTCTGGGTGAGGCACAGTGTCTAACAAGCTCCTTTAACAGCAGCTTTATATACTTCTAAATGAGGTACTGACTTTTTTCCTCCTCTCCAAGAGCTCAGGCTGTACATATATTGCTCTACACTAATGATATAAACATAATGCCATGACAAATAAACACACTTTTATAGAGGAACAGCCACTGTGCCAGAAACATGAATTTCCAAGCAGTCTATATCCCATAGTAAACTAATTAGCACTTCATGTCAGAAATGAAGTGCCACTGCCTTTTAACTGCATAAATGATTAAACAGCTTGCTGTCTGATTCCTCGAACAGCAAACTTTCCTACCCCGCTATACCTAGAACTACAAAATCAGGTCAGGTTCATAACAAGTAGCATATGCTCCAGTTTCACAAGTCAGGGTTTATCATCTTTTGCTGCCACACTCTCAGAACGTGTCACCCAGTTTTAATAACACAGATCCAGCTCCTCCAGTAGCTCATGGCCAGTGCAGCAGGGGTATCATTTGGCCCAGCTCCACCGACTTCAGCAAAACCTCACATATCCATATGCATGTAATCAGGGGAGGATGTAGTTCAAGAAGCTTATATACAATTTGGCAGCACAACTTCTATTGCATGTCACTATTTAACATACTCCCATATACAAATTGTATTTAAATTTTTATACACTAATATTTGTAAGTCTGTAGAAGTCTATAGGCCCATAAAGTCAATTTGCACAGAAAAGATTCATAATAAGAGAAAAAGTCCCCCTACGGGGGGTGTTCCCCCTTTCTGGGGAAAGAAGGATGAGAAAACATGAAAAAAATTATTTCCACCTGAAAGAGGATTTGTTTCTATCACATCTTTATGCCCTTTCTCAGCAGCCTGGGTGATGGCAGGCTGGATTCCCATAGGAATAATGCCATCTACCCAGTCACCAGCACCACTGTCTGCAGCTCTCCAGGTACAGGGACCTGCCCCAGGGACACCTTACATGAGCTTGGGACACCTGTGGCATTAATGTGATACAGCCTTCCCTGCCCCAGGATGGGGCAGGAGCCTAGAGAGCCACCATCCTCTTCTCTGCTTTGTGGGAAGGGCTTCCTTCTTGTGGAAGCCTTCATCAGGAGAAGAGTCACCGCCTGTCACATGGGAAATCATCCTGCATTTGGTGCTACTCCTAAGTCACATCTGGAGGAAAATGAGCTTGGGGTGGAAACCTGGGGCATCCTCAGAGCTGCAGAGAAAGTGACACCACCTCCTCCTTCCCCAGAGAGGGCTTTGCCCAGAGGCACACTGTGACCAGGGTGGTGACTGCTGCTGGAAGTGACTCATGCCGCGCCAGCCCTCTGCCAGGCCCCGACCTCCCCCTTTCTGGCCATCTCTCCAGGGAGCACCCATGGGAAGCGAGGAGAGGCTGCCTTTGGAAGCTGCAGCAGGAAAAGCTATTTCTCTCCAAGCTGCTGATTTTTGCATTCCTCCTACCCAGCCCTCTGGCAGATCGCTCTCGCTCACATACAGACTGTGCCCATGCCTCCTCTCCCAACATCCAGCCCACGGAGATGGTCTCCGAGCCCAAGAGGGGACAAGGAGCCTCTACACAAGAGGGGCTGAGACCCTGTAGAACAAAGAGACAGAGCTGTCACACACCACAAAAATAAATAAGGGACAAACCCACGTTTTCCCCTCTACACCTGCAGTCTCAGCAGTCAGTCACACCTCTACCTCCCCCAAACTGGCTGGGGACTAACAAAGTAGACAAAAATACTAGGTTTGGAGGCAAAATAGTAATAACTTTGTGTGCTCACACACCAGTTTGGACACCATTTTGACCTCACATGCCCAAGTATTCGGGTAGGTCAGCGTGGTCCCCTCCATCTCCCACCTGGAATGGCTGCAGCAGCTTCCCTTTAGCTCAGAGCAACACCACACACACCTGGAGTCTACATTTTAGCGGTGGATGTCACTCCTGTCCGTCGCCTTACTGAAGCCATGACATGCTTCGAGGTCCTGTCAGAGGAGCAGCACGTTCAAAGTCTGGAGGACCAAGGGGCTGGAGTTCCAGGCAGGGCAATACATCCAGCCCCACCAGTTTGTCCTGTGCTTCCCACAGCCCCAGCAGCAGTGGGAAGGTTTCTTGGTCACTCAGACCTCACTCCCTGACAGGTACCAAACCCACTTGCCTTCCCTCATGCCCCAAGGCACAGGTCCATGAGGGATGCTGGTGTCGCCTTGCTGCTGTCCCAGCCAAAAACGGGGCAATGTCTCCTGCATTTTGAGTTGGTAAAGGGTACTAAAGGGAGCCTGAATAACTCGGGTAATTACTTTTGGATTGAGTATTTCATGGTAGGTATAAATATGTGAGGAGCGTGAAAATCCAGCACTGCCCCAGCTTTATGATTATTTTACAGCCTCGTTAATCTACAGCAAATGGGGTAGAATTACTACATAGCCTAAATACTGGGCAGAGATCTACAACACTGTAAGAGAAAGCATAAATGAGATAGTAAAGTTTCAGCTTTTTGCATGATATATATGGCCACAAAGACAAAAATAACAACCCAAACCTATCAGTCTCCTGACAAGAATCTTTTAAAGCGTGAGAATAAATGATGTCTAACTATTATAATTATATCCTCAGTGCATTCATTCTCTCAGGATGAGTAACCTGGGACGCTGTAGCCTCCAGAAAAATCATGACTCAGGGCAATGCTCTGCCCTTGATTAGGCTTTATGGGTCATACCTAGCCCAGGAAAGGTGTACACTCAGGAAACGACTTGTCCTTCCCTACATACATGCTCAGATGACAGAGTTTAGATCACTGCATGCTATCAAAACATGAATCAAGAGACCATCTTGGCCTTTGTGCTTCTTCTCCCTGCCCCGTTTCAGATCACAAACCCAGCAGAGCAGGATTCATTTCTGTGTCCATTTGAGTACCAATACTGATATAAACTTTTCATCAAAATCCTTATTTAAAGTAACCGAGCCCCATCTCCTTTGTGCCGGTTGACAGAGGTCAGCAGGGTTGAGGGCAGAAGGACAAGTTGCTGATGGGTCTTCCAGGGCCACAGTACTCACTTCATCTCCCCCAGACTACACCACCAGCATCCAGCAACACCATTCTGGAATGCTCAAGAGAATGGTCCTGTTGCCATTTTGGTTTGGGGCTTGATCCAGCACACCCTGAGGTCAACGTGTCTTGTTCCACCTGCCATGGACTAGTTCAGTTCAGAACCTTTTGAGGCAGAGCAGTGCATTTTCCCAGACAGTTTTTACAGAGGGAGAATTGCAAAGCACTGGAAAGAGACAGCAGCAATAAATAGAAGAGGCAAAAAGAAATTGGTACTGTAAATCTATGTAATAAGTTGCCACTCTCAGTGCTACGGAGTGATGTTTTCTGAGAATGCAAGTCTGCTGCACCATGCTTCCAATGTATCATCTCTGGCTACAGCAATTAGTGCCTCATTTTACTAACAAAGTACCTGTACAGTGCACATTTGTCACCTCTGAGTAAATAAATGGGAGATAACAATCCATAATTTTAAAGGAGGCAAAACAGTACATTTTGTTGCTAGAGCAGATGAGCTCTGGCATTAGTAGTGCTGGTGTTTGACCATGGAAGAGGCAACAACTCAAGCACCTCATGGCATTTCCCCCACAGAGGGACCATGTTGCTTATACAGGGTGCTAAAACATTGCGACAAGTAAGACTAAAAGCAAAATTTCCAAAGCACACAAGCTTCTGTCTGTTCAGAAAGTAGATGTGCACCCAACAGCACAGGGCCACGGGGCACAAGGAACAACTGAACCAAAGGAGAAAAAGCAGCCATTGACAGGGTGCTTTTATCCTCAAGAGGCTTCCAAAATAAACAAACAGCGTGGCATGGGCTTGATCCAAAGCCCATTGAAATCAATGGAAAGGCTCCAACTGTCCTCAATAGGCTCACAGCAAGGCCGGGCATGCCAGGAGAGCTCCACGTGTTGCCCCACCAACACACCACCACATCCCACAGCTCCTCCTGCCATTGCTTGGTTCTCCTCTCCTCAGCCTCAGCAGGCATTCTGGAATCATGAACTACTCAAAACATCTAAAATTATTTAATTTTATTTCCCTCCCCCTCTACCCAACCCCAGGAATACAGGAACATGGACAGGTCATGAGTCAAATCACCCACATAGCTGGGGCCCACAAAATCTGCCTCTGCAGTGCAAGCCTGAACCAGAACTCCACTCTGTACTTCCTAAGGTGCCTTCAGGAGCCACCACACAGACCAGTCCTCCCCCAGTTGCCACCTTTGTATTTGCCCTGAAGCTATCAGTACTTGGAGAAGAAATCTGCCTTAACACTACGAAAATCAAAACTTCTCACCAAGATGGGCCAAGTTAAGACACCACATTATTTACACATTCAAGCTGAGCAGAGCCCCTCCAAGAATAAGAGCAAGGAGTCCCAGTCCAATTTTCCCTCCTCCTTTAAAATAAGAAAAAAGAGGCACCAGGAGCAAGGCTTGATGCCAGCAGTGACTGTATCGGATGGCCCTGGGGTGGGAACGGTGACATCAGGAAACGTCAGAAAAAACACACAAACAATGAGAAAGGAAGCAGGGAGGGAAAGGCGGAAGGGATGGTGGGGATGGAAGGATGGCCAGGGTGGCTGTGGATCAGCTGCTGAGTCAGCCTGTTCAAGGCAGGAGGAAAGCAGGACCTCACCCCTTCAGAAAGCAGGGTGCAGGACACAGAGCCAGACGAGGTTTCCCCCACATCTCACCCCTTTCTCATGACCTCCCACCACCAAACGTGAGTGTAGCGTGACACTGGGGTCTTGCCCGTCCCATCCTACCCACCACAGCTGCAGCCAGATCCAGTGGGTGAAACTATGCAACCCCTTATCTTGGTGTAGGCAGAGGATGAGGATGTGGGTGCAGACCAGCGGGTTACCCCAGCCCACTACCAAACCAAAGTGAGTTGGTTTGTAGCTTACTGGGGAGAAGAAGAGGGGAGAGACGATGTCAGAGGGAGAATGGACTTTACCAAAGTGCTCTTGATAGCCCACACCATTAAAGCTCATCTTCATAAAAAAAAGTAAATCTTTTAAATATACTTTGGATTCAGCATTTAATTCTGTTTAACCCTTTATAAACTTTTCCCTAGTTGCATTGGCAGTGCCAGGAAGCCAAGCAGACCTGCTGGCAGCAGGGCTTTACCCAGCCAGGCTCCCCCAGGTTTCCTCATCTCTCTTCTGGCCATCCTGCCACAACATAAATTCCCCAGTGGAGGTCAATGAGAGACCATTCCTGTGCTTAAAAAAAAAAAGAAGTTACTCCTGCTATAAGGGGCACAAATGAGAGTTCAGCATTTGTTAACAATTATCCCAGCCAATAACTTCAGTCTCCCCCTATGTACTTCAAATGGAAACAACGCAGTAACCTGTTGGCAGAGAAACTTTTAAATAGATGGATAGGAGTGGCTGAAATGGCTTTCTAAAAGAAAAAAAGTCTCTTTTTTTTTTCCCCTTTCCCCCTTTGGGATATAAAGCAGGCTTGCAAACTGCCCTTGCCATTATCAGAGCTGTGATTCAATCAGCATTTCATGGCCCTAATTAACATGTATTTGTTTTCATGGGCGTGATTCCTCATTTGCCAAGACTGCAGAATTATAATGCATTTTTTCCCCATCCTCCTTGGAGAGGACATGAGAGCTTAGCCAGAGAAAGGAAGCCATTTGGAGCAGGAAGAGGATGCTTGGAAACAGAGCTGGAGTGCTCATATTAGGCTCTTTCTGTGGTCAGAGGATGAAATTGACTTTTTTTTTAAAAAAAAATTACTGCTGTTCTCATTCAGGTTAATGGGCAAAACTGTAGCACAAAAAGCCTTTTGCTTGCCTTTTTCAGCAGGTCATACCCTACCCTGGAGGACATTTCCCAGAAGCACTGCCCTGTACCCTGGGGGACATCAAGTCCAGGAAAATCAGAGCACCCAGTCCTCCTCTTCTTCCAGTAGCACATCAGGAGGAAGACTTCCATCGGCTGCTGACCTGGCCCTGCTACACCCTATTGCATTACCTTCTCTCCCATCTACCTGTTTCTCAAGCTTTGAAAAACCACACAAAGGACAGAGGGGCAAACCTTCTCTCTCCTTACATCCACCTGCCCATGTCAGTGTGGGACACAGCAGATTATAGGATATTGGGTGGCTCACCAGGTCCTGCCCCATCTTCAGCATCTACCGCAGCTGATGTTGCTGTATGCCTCTTGCCCCCTAAATACATTTTTCATCCTTCAGGGAGGTATACAAGAATATTCGTTCCACAGTGGCGGGGGAAAAAGGATTGGAGGAACTGTCAGGAGACAAGTAATAGATTTAGGGTGGGAAAAACTCCAGGTTTAGGGTCTTTGGGTAGAGAAAGCATAGCTCTAGGCTGAAAGGGGCTCCAATGTACCATAGCAGCCAGTATAGAGAATAATGTCTCTCATTAGGGGCTCAGCTTTGAGGCAGGGACACAGAGGGGACTGTCTCTCCCCTACACAGCCCTGTTCCTTCCATCCCTGTCCACCTTAGCATTAAGTGTCCTTGGCAGGACATAGAGGCATCTGCCCCTTCAGCACTCACATCATGAGACACAACCCACTCCTAGGATTTGCACAGAAACGGCAGGGGGAAAATAAATTCAGAGGTTCAAAAACAAAGCTAGTGGATGCTACTTTTGCAAATCCATTGGGAATAATAAAAAGTTACATATAATATCCTTTAGCCCTTTCTCCTGCTGATTGTTAAATCAAATAAAAAAACCCCACAAGAACGCAACAGCCACTGGAATACAATTCATGTTTCTGTATTGCTAAATTATGCATTGGCCTTACAGCAGGTAAAAATTGTAGCACAGCACCATCTGTTTCTCAATATGCTTGCTGCCAGCTACCGTAGCAGGGATTTACTCGTATATCCCTTTCGAGGTACAGCTGAGCTGGCGGGCAGAACGTCTGTCACCAGAGAAAGGGATCTGTCACCCGCCGACTGCACATTTGGGTTATACCCCATTTGGGATATACCCTACCAAAGGATGGGGACAGATCATTTATTTTCTGACGTACAAGATAGGCTCACAGTGCCAGCTCCAGTGAACAGCCCTTGATGATGCTACCCATCCTTAAAATATTGCCAGAGAAAGCACATTTTCCAGCTGTTTGTGCTTCATGGCAGAGCACATTTATATCAGCAGTTTCATTTCGAAATATTCTGAGGGTTGCTGCAAGTTTTTCCATTATGATAGATGAAGGAGAAGAAAAGCAGCCAACATTTCCACATCTTTAAATGGAAATTTAAGTGACTCGTACACAAGCACACACAAAAGTCTCAGCCATTAATCAGGGAGCTTCCAACTTCTCGCATCTATCCATATCAAGCAGACCTCAAGTAGTAATCAAAGCACCAGGGAGTTCTGTACAGAGCAGGTGTGAAGGTGACTGTCCCCAGGGGGTTTTGGTGGGTGCCCAGGGAGGGGTTTAGAGCCCTAACAGGACTGAGCTGAGGATGGGCTGCCCCATCCTGCTGCTCCCTCAAACGGGTACAGGGCTATTCCTAAAGCACAGACCTGGCAGGCGACGGAGTAAAACCCAAACCCCTGATTTGCCCCAAATTCCTGCTTTCTGCCTGCAGAGCAGCTCAGATCAAGGACAAAGCCTGGAGCAGCACTGGCTACTGCTGCAGTGGCAAATGCTCCCAGGCTGTGAGGTTCTGAGTACAGATTTCAGCACCCAGTCTAAGGTAGGACCGGCATCCCCACATGGTTAAGCCTTCATCCCCTCAACATCCATGGCAGGCATTGCACCCAAATGAATGCCTGACCCACCAGCCAGCCTGCCATCAGGAAGGGCACCAGGCGCAGGTCTTCTGCTGGCAGCACCCAGACAAAGTAAGCTCAGGAGAAGCTTTTGAATACCCTTCATGCTCAAGTCACTTCTGACCTGAGCTCCCAGGAGCACCCCCACCGACGGCAGGAACACGCACCCCCAACTCAGAAGGCAACAACAACCTCCCAGGCTCAAGCAACTAAGTTCTCAACTCAAAACAAGTTTCTCTCACCTGAAACTCAGGAGCCAGGTACCTTCCAGAGGCGAAAGCTGCTTGCACACCTCACCCTCTGCCACACGCCATATAAACCTCTCTCCTTAACTCTGTATCCAGTCCCCCAAGCTCAGCACCGGGTCTTCGCAAAGCCTCCTCTGTGGGCTGGTGCTGGTCGAAGGCTGCTGGCCACACACCACGGCACCAGAGCTGGTGGCTGGAGGCAGGGGAATTCCTGCAGCGCTGGGAGAAGAGACCAAGCACCTCCCAGGGCGCCCGGGACAAGAGAGCGCCTGTCAGGAGACAAAGCAATGAGCAGCAAACTGGTTCTGCCTGTTGCTGTCTACACTGAAGGCCAGCTCGGCACAGGAGGTGTTTAAGTCATGTGTTTGCTCCTGCCCCAGCTTGGAAAAGAGGAAAAAAAAAAAAAAGTGGTTTCATAGGATTTAAGACTTTCACCCAACCGTTTTCAAAGGGGATGTTTGATGACCACAATAAGAGCAAAACAAAAGTTAGAACTTCAATGCCAAAGTTGTAAAAAAACAAGCTCTTCCTTCTCCCAGGTTTTGCTTTATGTACACGCACCTCCTCTTCTACAGCCCTAGTTTTACTGTTTAGAGTCAGAAATGGGAGCGTGAGTGTGTGTGTTGTTTCCACTTCTCTCCCCTCCAGACTCATCTATCACTCAGGTCATAAAGAGTCAAGACAACCAGCATCACTTTACAAGTGAGCAGCCCTAATTTCCCACAGAAGAAAAGGAAAGGAGCCACAGATGTTTCAAGAAAGTTTCATCTGACCTGGAAATACAACTCATAACACCTTTCTTATGCCTTAAATATTTCAATTCCCACAGTTGCAGGTTTCAGTGGCTGTTTTGTTGCATATAGGATGCGCCATAGGAAAGCGCTGAAGCACACAGCAACTCACTGCTGTGGTTCCATGCCCAGGGACAGGCTGATCCGGCACTGGTCTGGCTGTATTTGGCACCAGTGAGCACAGGAGTCAGCCTGCTCACAGGTACAGGAAACACTCAGGCTTCAGCTTCGCTCAAGGAGCTCAGACCTCAAGTCACTTTTCCTCATTCCCCCCAACCAAATGAGTTCCCAGGGAGAAATCGAGGTATTAGATGTCTCATTCTTCACGTTGCAGTTTGGGGAGAGATTCATCCAATTCACTGTGCACCCCTAGAAGACGGGTGTAAAGTCAGCCCTCCCAAAGGGGATTCTGGCTTTCCTACACAGTCCAGACCACTTGGCTTGCATAATGCAACATGCAGAATTTGAAGTATCTTAAAATATCTCCATGTGAGCACAGCTCTGGCATGCTATTAGGCTGTTTTGCTACGAGAAGTCTTTATCAACTCATACCTGTAGTTCTGCCTTTGCTAAATCCTCACTTCCCACTACCACATATGGATTTCATCACTCTGCCTTTTATCCAGTCCCTTCACTGGGATACTACAGTAAAGACAAAGCATCAATTTTCCCTGACAAAAGTATCATGCATCCTAAAAGGGTAAATTTTGCCAAATTTTTTTTACAGTCACACAGAACAACCTCCTCCTCCTTGTTCGAGCCTTCTAATAGCAAGCTGTCTGCAGATGAAACCAGACTTATTGCCAAGATGCTGCTGCACAGACTGGGCTGCAGCACAGCTCCCCGATAACGTTTCTGGTACAACCCCCACTCCCTTTCCAGAAGCTACAACTGCTGCATGCCTTAGTTCATTCCAGATGCAAACCCAACCTTGCTTAACATCTTTCAAGTTCATCTCTGCATAATCCTTCCCTCCCTTCGATTAATGAATGAAGTGTTTCCAAGGAACAGAAATATACTTGTTACCTAATTACAGGAGTCAGGCTGAAGCAGATCCTTTACACAAACATCCTGACTAAGCTCTTCTAACCCCTCTTACCTAATCCTTCCCCCTGCACCCCCAGGTATCCCCTATGAGCAGCTCCTCGAAACAGCAGCACTTTGCTGCTGCAGGACCGGTCTTTCAACAGCCCAGGGCACCGGCGCCTGTTTCAAGCCTGCTCTCATACAGGGAATCCATCCAATTCACCTCCCGGGTGAATTTTGTTGTGATGCCCCTCCTGCATCTACACACTTGCTCTTCAGAGAGGTTAACTCTAGCACTAAAACCACCCAATGCTGCAGAGAACTTCTGCTCTCTGGCTGTTCTCCTCTGCAGGCTGCAGCACATACAGCCTACAGTTTTGGGGACCCTCAGGTGTAAAATTCAAACTTGGAGGAACTGGGCAGCACCCCCAGGGATTTCAGTGTCACCAACTCCATCTTATAATTTGCATTTTGAATCTTGGTGATCACAGTGATGATGGCAGCTGCCAGACAGGACTTGCACCAGTTTTAACCCTCTCCATACAAGTATCCACCACAACATACAAACAGCCAGAGAAATACAGAATAAAAAGAGCCCACCCTGAAGTATCTCTCCCCTATGGAAACAAAGCAAAACTTTTCCCAGAGCAGAAATTAAATTGTTGGCACTGAGGGATGCCAGCTACTTGTTCTGCAGGGAGGACAGAGCACAGCCTCAGCAAGGGCTCTCACCACCAGAGACAGCTGCCTGCACACTAGGAACACACTGCCTGAGCCCATTGATTCACTCCTGCAGCTGTTAAAAGCCACCCTACAATTTTATTATGAGGCAAGTAATCTGGTGCAGGAATTTGCCATTCACCTGAGCCAGCAGCTCCTCCACGGATCAGTCCCCAGCAATCACAGAATCACAGAATATCAGGGATTGGAAGGGACCTTGAAAGCTCATCCAGTCCAATCCCCCTGCCGGAGCAGGAACACTTAGATCAGGTCACACAGGAACGTGTCCAGATGGGTTTTGAATGTCTCCAGAGGAGACTCCACAGCCTCTCTGGGCAGCCCCTTCCAGTGTTCTGTTACCCTCACTGTGAAGTTTTCCCTCATATTTAAGGGGAACCTCCTATGTTCCAGCTTGCACCCATTGCCCCTTGTCTTATTAGATATCATTGTTTTATCAATGCTGCTGTTCACATCAAAAAGCACAATGCAGGGGCCAGATCAGCCCCTTTGTCAGTGGAAATGCAGAGGTTTGCTACTTAACACCTCTTGCAGCAGTGATACTCTCCAGATGTGTAACACAGACATTAAAACAGACTAATTAATCCACAGCTGGATTCCTACCAGGAAGATGGAACATCATCAGGTTGAGATTATAAGGGATTACACTGATCACAAGTTTTAGAAGGCTGTGGATGGAGAGTCAGGCCCCCCTACTCCTGCAGTGATTTATTGCACACAGCGGCTCACTAGAGGGCAGCCGGCACACAGCTGGGCTCCACCACCCCAAACCTCTGCAAACCGAGAACTTCACCACACACAGCCTTGGAGGGCTCCAATATAAGCATCTGCATAAGCGATGGCGTGGTGGGGGAGAAGGGAAAATAACCCCAGCCTATTAACCCTCTGCAATGCCTATCGTGCGACTCAGTCACCTTGCTCCCAAGGCCCTGAGTGCACAAACCAGATCACCAACTCCAATAGTCAACCCCACTTTTGATTGTTTCCCCCCCATAAAAGTGCCAATACTTAGCAAACAATATAGGCTTTTTACCAAACCCTCTAGGTTTTCCTTCATGATTCCAGGAGATAAAGGCAGCGCATTATTAGCTGCCTACAAGGAAAAAAACCCAGTAATTCATTTAAATAAATAAAAAAAGACAAGCCATAGTTTTGTTTACTTGCTTACACCAGACAAATATAAATCAATGAACCAACACCAACCACAAGCACATCCCCCTGTCCCCCAGGAAAGTCCCCCTCTCATACAGGAATATGCACAGCCTCAGGTGCTGAGTTCTTTCATTCCAGCCAGAAACTAAGATATAACCCCTACTGCTGGGAAATTTACTCTGTATTTTAACCATTTATTCTCTTGGTAAATTCTTACCAGGCTGTAATTGACTTTGTATGGCAACAATCTATTATCCCATTAGGAAATACCATAATAATAAGGGATTTAAGGCAGATAGTATAAGTTCGCACCAGGCTTTAATAACCTCCAATGGGACTGATTTGCTTATATTGAAAGTTAACTAGATCAGATATTCCCAATTGACCCTTTTCTGATAGCATATTATCTATGTGAGGGACTAACAACCTGACCCAAAGCTTACTGGAACCACTTCCATGCTCTCCAAGGCCAACAAATGGTTCTGCAAAGGCTTGAACCCAACACAGCTCCACGGACGACTCCAGCTCATCTGAGCAGTGACTACCCTTAATCAGTTCTGCTCCATGTTTTAACTGACTACATTCAGTTCTGTTACAGCTAGGAGTCTTCATGAACTAATATCTAATAGAAAATTGCTTTCAGAAAAGAAAGGAACATAATTTAAAATAGTAAAGAAAAGATAAAATAGAAAAAAGAATATGATTTTTTTTAAGGACAATTGTCCTCTTTATGAGACCATCATGGTCCAATTCCACACTTAGGTCTAAATCAGATCCCAAATATCAACTTGTATCTCAGGATTGAAACACACCATAGCCAAGAAACTCCCTGTGAGAATACGGTCCTTTCCACAGTTCAAAGCCCCTCTGCAATTGATGATCTCCTGCTTTGTGCATTTTTAGAAGAGCATGTTGGCAAGCTGGGATTTGTTTCTTACATGTTTTTTTTTTTTCCCCAGTCTGTCCCTTAATTCACCTGAAATCATAGCAGAACAACAGGACAGAGGTCACCCTTTACTGTCACTGGAAAGCGAGCCCAGAGCAATCACACCATGACAAAGAGCTAGTGGGCAGTCGCTGCCCAAGTCACCTGCAGTAGTTTAGATACTTGGACAGAATAAAAATTAACCCTTTTCCAGGATTGCTGATTATCACTGTACCTCTCCTGGAGCATATAGATTAGAAATGAAAGAGAAAGCCAGTTTGAACTAAAGACCACCCTGTCACTTTAAAAACAATACTCACATGTTAAACCTGGGGTTGGATTTTTTATTTCAGTCTCTAACTCCAGTACTTTAGCAGCACACATTGATTTTGAAAGAATGGGCAAAGCTAAGTAAGCAGGATGCAGTGGCAGCCAGGAGTAACTGCTGAGCGAGAGAAAGGTCTGAGAACAAAATAAAAATCACTAAATCACTGAAAGATCAGAGGAAGAGTCTACATCTTCCCCTGCTTGAATGGCAAACTGCCCATCAGTTTAAAGAGAGCACTTAAAATTTCTGTTATCAGAAGTCTAGGAAAGTCTGGGTACAAAAGAAAAAGCAGCCCACCTTGTCCAGACGATTGAAGATTTATTCCAAAAAGCAAGTTTTTATAAAATGTAGTTTTGGGGGTTGGGTTTTCTTCCCATTAAAAACACTATACAACAGTGATTCTAGTGCTTCCGTGCCCAGTACAGGAACGGCCCCCTCACCTTGCTCCCAAGGGAATCACGACAACAAGAGGCTGCAGTACAGTTGAGGGTCAAGCCAACGTTTCAGGTGAGTCTTAAGTTTCACATGTTGTGGATGGGCCTCCTGGAAACCTCCCACTCCCCAGAAATCAACTGCTGCATAGACAAAACCTCCCCCAGCCCCAAGGTCAGCAGGGACAACATAACCTGCAGCCTGCTTCCTTTTGCAATGCAGCAAAACCTGCCCATCTTCTCCTTGCAACAAGAATCTATTCTACTTTCTAAAAACTAGAAGAAAAAAAAGAAACTGTGTATGGGGAAGGGATTAGTGTTAGAAATTAATTAACACATAATGCCCAAACAAATAAGTTTCATCCCAGTTTATTCATTCCATCCCAGAGGGAGAATATCCTTCTTATCAGAGCAGCAAAGAAAGCGAGGACAAGTCTAATAAAAAGACAAGCTGGGCTTCTGAGAGTTGTTATTTTTAACTAATTCTCCTTTTTGTTCCACGTTGTTTGAATTAAAGGGTTGAGATTGTAGTAAGAGCCCAATCTTGTATCAGCATTAGTCTGCAGCCCCCTGGAAGGCAACAAGGATCTTGGCTCAAGTTGCTGAATGCAATTTGTAAAGAAGCTGTTTCGATACACGGCACAATTTGAAGTCTTTGCCACGTTTTCTCTCCTCCAGGAGAGGAAAAACCATGTTCCTGCAGAGTCATGACTTTGCTCTATTTGTCATGTAGCATTATATTCTCCAAATGATGTTTTCTAGCCAGGCACAGAACAAATGTGCAGCAATGGTGAGATTAACAAGACAACTCTTGCTTTCTTCTGTTACACAACACAACCGGAATTAAGGTTGTTTTTTGATGGTTGTTTTGGTACTTTTAAAGAAAAATAAGAGTGGGGAGAGGGGGGCAAAGTTACTGAAGTTACATCAGGATGAGCATCCTGCAACAACTGGAGGGAAGAGGGGGATCTACAGCAAAAAGAGCTCATGCATGCACAGGCTCACTCTAGGTAAAAAAATGCCACATCCCAGCTGCTCCCAGCTCATGCCAGGGTGGGAGACCTCGGCTGGTCTCACTCCCAGCTGCACAAAACAGAACCCACAGGGACACACTGGGACCCCAGTAAGAAGACAGGTTTTCCTGTCTGTTGAGAACAAAAATAACCTCAGGAGTCAGTGGCCTGGGGCTGTCATTGCCAGGAGAGGCAAGGGTGCCATTTCTGAGAAGGGACAGCATCACATGGAGAAAGACAAATGTCTTCTCCACACCCAGCAGAAAGCACACTGTTAGAGGAGATCCCTCCTTGGGACAGTGTCCCCATGACAAATCCCACATCAAGAGGGGCGCACAAGGGCAGCCACTGTGCTCAGGCTGTTCAGAGTTCTTCTCCTTGTCTCTCATCAATGCAGGAAGGAAACTAGGGGCCTGAAGTCCCAGTCTCCCATCACTTAACAGCAGCCACATCAGCAGCTAACAAATTATGCAAAGCAAGCCCCATCCTAAAATTTAAGGCAAGGGGAGGGCACACTCCAGCCTTGCACACTGCAAACAGGGGCTCAGCAGGAGTAGCTCAGATTCCTGCATTTCCAAACGCTCATCTCCTCCCAGCAGAGGAAGATTTAATGTGGAGAGCCAGAAAGGCTGCCCTGGGAATTCTCCTGCCCAGAGCCACAGCCTTGTATTTATATGCTGTTTTCTTCCATGCAGGCTGGGAAGTTATTGGAGTAAGGACTGGGACAGACCCAGGCTCAGCAGAAGCAGAGCAGAAGCGCTCCCAGCTCCCCGGGTCAGTGCCAACCAGCTCCTGGCAAGTAAAGAAAACTGGACTTGAGTGATCGCAGGTGAATTCAATCAATTTTCTCACTTGCCACTGCCTCCCCATACCATCCACTTTCACATGTTTTTCTGTCAAGCAGCCCCGTTCTAAACAAAGCATTGCCCTCCTCTGGCACAGTTAAAAAAAGCTCACCACAAAACCAAGATTTGGACTTAAAAAGACTTAGCAAGGAGGAGCTGTGCCTAAAAGCTGCGCTGCACTTCAGAGAGGAGAGACCTGCTGAGGGACTGGGGATTACGTGAGGATGGCAATAGAGGCCTTCCCTGGCACACTTCCACATGTGCCCCCATGGATGCACCAGTTTGCAGTAGCAAGGTACAAGGCACCCCAACTCAGTTACTGGGGTGAAAGGAAGGAGAAGGTTGACGCAGGAGCGCAGAGGTTCGGATGCCAGCATCCTCCAAATGTAGTTTTCCCAAAGTGCTAGACACTTCAGGAACAGAGATACTCTCCTCTCTGATAAAGACTACAACAGTTTCACTTCATCTCTGCACCAGCTAAATTAATCCCTGATGCAATCCCATGGGGTTCCTGATGCTTGTAATTCTCTGACAAGCCCGGCTAGCAAGTCTTCAGCCCCTTTGCTGCACATTGAGGGCTCCCTCTGCCAGAAGGACCTTGCCGGAGAAATGAGATGATCCAGGCAACAAGCTGGGCCTTATCTAAGGAGTCTCCAGGCTGGATACTTCTGTCTTCAATTTGGAGTCTGATAAACTATCATGTTCTTGGGCAATAACCACTAATCCTGTAAGAGGAGACCTTGATGACAACAGCAGTGAGTCATCCCCCCTGCGTAGGAGCCCCCTACTCCTTTCACTCCCCTTCCCAGGACTTGATTCAAACCAGTCCCTTCTGTTTTCAAAGCTTTTTTTTATCTGTTCACTTTAGCCTACAGCTCACAAGCTTGTTCTTTTCCCCTTTCTTTTGGGAAAAGCCACGTACCAGCTTGGGCTGTGGGTCTAAACAGCAGCTAGGAGCTGTGAGGGGACATGGTTTCTGTAATTGCTGGTTTGACCGACCACTGCACCCTGAATCACATCTGAGCCGCTCTGCAAGTGTTGTCCTACAGAGCTGCAATTTAATTTAGCCTGGAAAAACATCTCTTCCTCACCCCCACCTATTGATGGTTTTTTTTTTTTTTAGTAGGTTAACTGTTAGACACGGCATGATCTAGATCTGAAGCAAACAAAAACACAGTGTAAGATGCAAAATATTATTCCCAAAAGGCAACAAAATTTCAGATATGGGTCCCTCTCATTTTTTCTAGAACATGTAGGGAAAGTTTAGCACTTTGTGAAAAATGCTGAAATAAGAGGATTTTTGAGAAATACACTCAGCTTAAACTGAAGGGGAAAGTGGGAAGAGGAAGCAGTCCCCTCCAGCAACACATTACCTAACCATATCACTTACAAGTGTGGACAATCCGGTTAAACAGGCTCAAAGCTACTCTCCTAGTACAGTTTACTGAAACTGTAGGAATTTGCCCTCAAAACTTTCCTTCTAGCAATGTCTACACTTGGAGATCATAAAAAGCATCTAATAGATAAAATTAACACTTTCAAAAGCTTGCTTTAAGTTGCCCACAGGGAATCACATAATTACAGAATGAAAGATAAAGCTTTGTCTGGGATAAGAACACAAAAAAAAAACCAGTGAGAAACACATGATAAAGTTATCATTCAGGCTTCTTTCCATTTGCCTTCCGAGATTCATGTCTCCAAGATCTCCTCAGCTAGTCTGAAAGCTAGGAACCTACCAAAGGGAGAACAGCTATTGCAATATGAAAACTCAAGGAGTCTGGAATTTAAAATGTAATACGAGAAAACAAAAACAAAGGGCCACAAGCCTTCAAAAGCTGCAAACTCCATGGAGATCACCACTCTTCTTCATTACCAGCAAAGGCTGGAACTGCAACAGCATCTAAAAACCTCATGCAGGGTCAGTAAGGGTGTATTAAAAACCTATTTTTAGGGCACAGACCAACCATTAAATGATATAAAAACTTCCTCTAAGGACTGGCTAGCCCATAGTTGTTCTGTATCAAGATTTAACTCTCAGCTGGCTCCTGTGCCTTAAAATTACTTCCATCTGCCTTCACCCAGACCAATGGCCAAGCTTCTGGTACAAACAAACCCCTTAAAACCAAAGTCCTCCTCTCTCTCCACGCCCCGCCGTGCATTCCCAGCTGGGAAGAGCAGTTTCCATCCTGCTCTATAGCTCTGCAGTCAAGCTTCAAAAGTTCTGCCTCGTTTGTTTTTGCAGCATGGAAGAAATTAGGGGCAGGTGCCTCCAGACGATCTTTCTTCCTGTTATAGGGAAAGAAGTTAGAAGATCTCTCCTCCCTGGGTCCAACCACCTTCCTTAATAGACAAAGAACATGCCCCACACCACAACTTGCAGCAAAACTCACCAGCACCTCAGAAAGTCCCAGGCATTTTCCATCTAGGAGCTGCTCCCATCCCATCCATTGTCACCCCCTGAATTACCCAGTGATACTCAGCTTCAGTGCGCTGTGAGGATGCTTCTCAGATGACTGCGTTAGAGTTGACATATTTTGCAACTGAGTTGTCACCCCCCCAAAAAAAAAAAAAAAAATAAAGGAAGAACCATATTCTACAGCTTGCTTGATGGCTTGGGCCAGACCAGCCACTGAAACAAACAACAGATGCTTTCTGAGTATTCAAAAAACACTTTCCTGCTCCACTTGCAGACAGATCGTGGGCTGCCCTGCATAAGTTGATCAGTGTAACAGAGGGACATAACCACCTCTATCACTTCCAGCTGCAATTCGTATCCCAGTGCTCAGGAACTGGTTTGTACATCATCCATCTGCCATTATTCCTGCAGCAGATTCCACAGTATATGTACAACAAACCAAGGCAGACATAACCCATTCTACAGAGAGATACAGATGTACTGGGCTTCAGCATATGAAAGTCTGAGTTTATTTTCAAGCCAGTGTACCAATCCAAAATAGAAAACACTTCTTGTTTCCAAGGAAAGAACATAAATGCTCTTCCATCACTACGAAGGCCTTCTCATGGACCCTACTCTCTTCTCACAGAGCAACCGAAGCACTGATCAGCTGTCTGACAACACAAAAAGCAAGTTTCAGCGCTGGGAGCACAGCTACATATCTCAGTCCAGTGCTCATCCTCCACCGTACTAAAGTAGCTTATTAAAAAAAAAAAATAAATCCTGCAGTACTCCTGCTTTTGCAGCTTTTTGTTGTTGTTGTTACTGTATGCTCCAACTACTGTTGCAAGGAGATTTCTGATGCAGGCTCTAGGTCCATTTAACAATCCATCTAATAATTGTATTTCATTTCTCAGACTATTAGCATGTAATGGAGCAGGGGCAGCCTGGGCTCCCGCTGTCTGGGAAGAAAGGTAGTATGTGCCAAGGGGTAAGTGCATCACCTTAGATCAGGTGGTACCTCCAAATCCCAGGGCACATCTTGGGAGCAGGAATACCCTTGCTCTGCTCTCAGTAGGAACTGGAGCTTCCAGTTGCTTTTCAAAAGATAAAGTTAAAAGAAAAAGATAAAAAAAAAAAATCACATTTCCCAGTACTTTCTCCCCTTCTGTAGTTCTTGCAAATAACAGAAAGATGCTCAAATGTGCGTGTGCACATCTCAAAACAAGTTAATTAACACTCTCAGCCTAAATCAGTGAAATAAGCATGCCTTAAGCAACATTTAGCAGTTCAGCATGCTGCTCCGCCAGATTTTCTCCTTCCAAGTGGTCCTTAATCCCCATACTAACGTTTAGCTCCCTGCTGAGGAGCTGCTTCCAAAACTCAAGCCCTTCAGGGATTTTGTTCTCAAGCTAGAATCATCCCAGAGCCTCCCAGAGTTTCCACTGACCTTACCAGCTGAAGCACCCGCAGTGGGCTGCCGAGCTGGAAAGACAGACGTTTGCTCAGAGCACAGACATGAACAGGACAGCACAGAAGAGATGAGCTCTCCAATCCCATTTAAACCAGTGAAGAGCCTCGGGTTTTAGGTAACAAAGCTTCTACTGATACAGGTTTAAAACTGAGATCCCTTCCCACTAAAACCTGTTTTGATTCCACTTCATCCAGTCATCATCTTTTGCAAGATGTATTTTCTAATCTTACATGGTAAAGGGGTGGAACAAGATGATCTTTGAGGTCCCTTCTAACCCAAATCACAGAGATCTTCCTGCAGAGGCTGAGTCCTGCTCAGCCCAAAGAGTGAGCTCCTTCCCCTCTTCCCAGAAGATCTGGCTGATTCCTGGAGAAGCAAACCCAGCTGCTTCTCACCAGATGACGAGGAAGCAAATCAGGGCTCTCCCCACATACCCACCCCCACTTTTCCACTTCATCTCTGGAAAGAGCAACATGGGCAGCACAGCCCTGTTCTCTACCCAGCTCCAATACAATCCATCTTTGCTGGGACACGGCCAGCTAAAGCACCAGGTCAAGGAGGGGACATGGTGACAGCGAAAACCCCACATGATGTAACAGAGCAGTTTGGTACTGACTAAAGGAAGCCGTGTAAGCAGTTATGTGCAGAAAGCTGCTCCAGCACTCACCCAATTTTTATCTGGTTATGAGCTATTTTTTTCCTTCCCCCAAGAGGATTAAAGCAACAAAGAGGGAGCACAAAGCGAGAGGTGGGAGGACTGCAGCAGCAAAAGGGAGATGAGAAACCAGGGGCTCCTGCCTTTGATGTCTGGATGATCACGTCATTGCAATTACTATGTTGAGGGCTCTGCTGTGTCACAGGTAAATAAATCATTCAAGGGAATTAACTGTGCAGGGAGCTTGCACCATAAGCCACAGCAGGTAAAAATGGTAACAGAAGTCAAAGCATTTCAAAACAGAGGAAAAGATCCAAAATACTAGGAAGACCTATTTCAAATAATTTCTGTAACAAATATAAGATCTGGGTAAGTGCCTGAACAGGGAGGATAAAAAAGACTTCAATTTCTTCTACTGTTCTTTGGCAAATACAGCCATCAGTTAATCACGTGCACTCTGCTGGAGGAAATACAATGTGAATGAAGAGCTCAACAATTTGTCTTCTATAAGGAAGAGTCTGGCACTTGGGGTTTTATGGAAGTACCTGTCCCAATACAGCACTAAAAACTATACAATACACTAGTTATCTTCCTTCATTAGGAAAAAAAAAACCCAACACCACACTTGTTGGCTGTTCTCCCCTTCCCCTGCTATCACAATCTCTGCATTTCACAGAGTGATCCAAAGTAAAAAGCCATCTCAAGTACTTAATGATGATCAGTTGGTTTGAGTTCCCTACTGTGGCTGCTGCTCATTTCACAGATGAGCAAACAGATCCATACAAAAGTTAAGACGTTTGACCAACAATGCCAGAGGTAGGAGCAGCCAGGACTTGCACCCACCCTATTCAGCCTAGGTGCCTGATAGAAAACACCCTAAAGCCCACTGAACAAACCAAGCACAGGAAACACCCCTGGCACAGGCAGCACATGGAAGTGGAGCCAGAGCTAAGGCACCACTGACCCATGGACATTTGGCCATTATCTTCTGTCTCCATGTGGACTTCTGCTCTCATTCAGTCTCTCCAGGCTCAGCCAAATCTAATTTCCTCTCAGCTACTTGCCCTAAGCACCACCTCATCCCTCCCTCCATGCACTCCCAAGCCCAGAGGTGCGGCTCCAGAAATGCTTTCTAAATGCCTGCTTTGCGACTCAGAACACCCTTACACTCCTCCATCCTCTCAGTATGACTATAATCCCTTTGGATATGAAGTGTTTATACAGTATTTACTTGCAAGATTTAACGCAAAGATGATTAATTCAGTTCTGTGATTTTTGGCTTCATTTTGATTTCAAGGCAACAACAGAAAGCCTGGATTTCAGTATCTTACAGACTTTCCTCTTCAGGATTATAAGTCTGTCAAATTCATGAGTGCTTTGATTCAAGGCACTCAGCTNAACCCACCTAGCAATGGTGGGAGGGCAAATTCTACTCTCATACTCATAATAGCTATATCACGTTTATTTTAGCTCAAAATCCAGCCCATCCCACTTGCAAGTACTAAGAGCTCAGAACCAGTGTAGGACAGTAAATTAGAATGAGAACAGCAGTAAAACTGATGGCACCCACCACAGTGAGCAAGCACATCATCTCCAGCCACCCCACAGCCTGTGTGCCCCCAGGGTAAGAAGAGGTAGAGGGAGATCTTTGGCAGAACGTTGCACCCTCGGGGGCAGGATTAGCACAGCAGTGTCAGGACCAGCTTTTGAAAAGGCTAATACAGATGCTGCAGCGCATCACTGGAAAGAACCCGCACACTGTGGCCGACATGGTGCTGGTCCTATTCATAAAGCAGAGCTGCTACAGAGGGATGACAAACACCCCCCCAGCCCACCACACACACAATATGTATTACACCATTTACTACCTCCGTTGGGTGAAAGAGTAAAGGGACAATATATACGTATTCATGCCTCTTTGAGCCACTTGTATGTCAATACCAAGAGCATCCTCCTCACTTCCAGTGATTTCAAGGCAGCTGAACCATAGCTGGGGGCAAATTTGCCCCCTCCCAGCTCAGGCAATAGCCACCAGGTGGGGTGCCCTGATGCAGGCACTCCTCAGCAGCCAGCAAGCCACAGAAATTGGCTTTGCTCACACCAGCAGTTAAGATTCACAATTCAAGGCATCAAGTGGTACTACAAGATGGGGTCCATGAAGAAAAGCTATCCTAGGGACAGCAGGTCAGAAGGTGTCTTTTCTCTCTAAGCTGAGTTACCAACACAAGCAACCATCTAACCTGGAAGTGCAGCTCTTCTCCTGGTTCCCAGTTTTCCACATTGCCTAAAGAAAAAAACAGATGGATCTTTAGCTGACATATTATCATTAGGATGACATCAAGTTGATGGAGCTTCTCCCTTACACCATCTGATGCTCCAGTCCATGCTAACAACCCTTGCTACCAAATACACAGGCCTCTCCAGATCCACAAAGGCAAACAGCCCACACAATTTTCCACTGCAGACTTCGGGGACCAGGCTCACCCTGGCTGCTGCAGATGTAGTACCTATCTACTTCAGTTGCAACGGTACCTGCTTTACTCCAAGGAGTATTATCTCCTCAGCATTTTATGAGCTAAGCAAGCATCAGTAAATAATTTCAATCTTGACAACTACATAGAAGTGATAAAATTTAGTTCAAGCCAACTACAGCCAACACAGAAGGTTTTCCTCAGTCTTTCAAGGGAAATTGGTTTTGTCTCTCAGAACCCTGGATTTCTTCCCCTTAGATCCCTGATACAACACATCAGGAACGACACTAACCAGTTTTGCCTGGTAACTTTGATGTTCCTGTGCTCTCAAGCAGCTCACTCACTTTCTGCAAGTTTTAATCAAAGACTAGAAAAGCTTTGTTACTTACTGGCTGAGACTATTCAGAGCCTACAAGAGAAACATTCTCTTCTCACTTGAATTTTGCTAATTGAACATGATTCAAGTCACGCTTTTCAGTCTTCAGCAACAAATTTCGAAAGCAGCCTCCAGTTGCTCGCAGACCGAAGCATCCGATTCACATCCTGCAGCCCCAACCTTCACCACTCCTCTGCTACTGTTTCACATCAAAACTTACACTTAAATGAAATCTAAACTTTAGGCCTCAAAGCTGCCTCTCGGCAAGACCCACTGGCTAACACCACATCTTCCCTGCAAGAACTGCATTTAAAATTGCGGCTCCTTTGAGCACCTCAGGCCAGTACAGCACCAGTCAGGGCAGCTATTCTTCCCACCCACCTAACCCCTCATAACAGAAGGCTCCTAAGAAGTAATTTATCCTCAGAACAGAGTCAAGAAAGCCTTTCCTGAAAGAGGCCTTATTGCATTCAAAGTCAATACCGATTACATTTTCACAGCAATAAGGAAACATGACTTCATCTTAGTAAGGGATCACAGATCGCTTTACAAACATCAATGAATCCTCACAGACCAAACTACAAATAATGATCCTTTTAAATGGGTAAAAGGGGTAAAATACACCTGACACAAGCAAAGTGAGGGCATTTAAGATTACTGTAGACTCTTACCCTGCTGGAAGCAATGTTGGAAGTGACAGGCGGGAAGCTGCCTGCAGATTTCTCCAGTCTTTAGCCTAAGATGTAACACAAACCAATTTTCTTACCATTTTACAGGGTGGCCAGGTTGCACTAGATCCACATCACACCTTTAGTCTTGTGCGACTGCCAGCCAGGGTTTGAGGACCAGCACAAAAGACACAGAAGCAGCCCAGCTGCAAAACGCATTAAGAGCTCCAAGACCCTGGGAATGGCCTTGATCAGTCTTCCCCAAAGGGACTGCTTTTGTCACAAAAAAAAAAAAAAAAAAAAGGATTCATTATTCATAGCAGAAAATAAGGTGGCTCGCTGCAGCTGGGGATGCCACTCTCAATTTAGTAGATGTCTTGATACAGTGTGTTATGTAAATGACATCTACAGACAGAAGCTTCTGTTGCCTCAGTAAGTTTTCCCGTTTTTAATCAGGAACACAGTTTTTCCATTAATTTAAACAGAATCAGGCTCTGAACTCTAAAACCTCTGTGAGCTTTATGGGTGACAGCCAATTTCGCTTCTCTCCACCTGAAGTTCTCATCAAAGCTCTGCAGGCCAGACTGTGGCTGTATCTGGCCACTTTCTGGAGAAGAAACATGACTTGATTTTTGAACCATTAATTCTTCACACCAACTGAGCCAATGGATAATGTCGCCAGATTTGCACTCCCAGACCATTTACAGTCAAGAGTCATGAATTCAGTGCACACATTCTGACAAGCGACTGGTTTGATGTAGCACTTAATTGAATGGTTTAGAAAATTGGACACCTATTACCCTCTCTAGGACTTGACACAAAAATTCAAGCTGTTTATTTTCCACTAACTAGTAGGCACCAAGCCATGGCACTTTGCCTAGGCCAACTGTATTGCCTCGTGTCATTAAGAATCAGTGAGATTTTTTACTATATTCTGGAGAATTCAGATTTTTTTCCACCAGCTTCTTCATCACTCAAGAGACACAGCCTTGCTTAAGTGCACCAACTCTCCCAAACACTGCTTGTTCCCATAGAAGTTTTTATATGCCATTCCCTCCTTCAGATGGGCTTGGGAATCCAAGAACAGACACACTGGTTATCTGAAACCACTAGGTGCTTCAAATCACTTCGGAAAAAAAATGAGATCTAGAAAGGCTACATATTGGTTTATTTCTGGGATGGACAGGACAAACTTGAGAAATTATTCTTCTTCCCCTGCAAAAAAATAAAGCATTATTTTGTAGGAAAAAGAACCTTAAGAACATTTCAGGCTGTATTCTTGCAGCATTATCACTAAAAAAAAATAGATTAAACAATGTGAATAAATTCAGAAATGTTTGAGCCCAAGAAAAGGTTGTCAGAAATGTAAATTTCTGATTTTTTTGAACACTAGCCTGCTAACAGCAATGGGGCTATTCAGGATGTGCTCTGCAGATTTCAGGGCAAACCATAATCTGAGATCCTTGCTCTATATAGATTCACTTCACCTGCAGAGCCCTGGCTACATATACCAGCCGCGTACGCGTGTAACAGCTGAGTTTGTAAGAATCTGCACCACTGGTTCAAATCTAGTCCCTCTTTTCCTGCCAATTTCTTGGCTCCTACGATGAAGCTGGGAAATTGTGAGTCTGTTTGGATGTTGCCAGCTCAGACTCTTGGCTGGGTGACCAGGAGCAATTGACTGTTCCCCATGGATGCCTGACCTGGTGTTGCTACACTTCTAACAATACAGCTCAATAAAGCCATTGCAAAGGTACTAAGTCAGGGTATGGGAAAAGAAAAAAAAAAAAAGAGAGCATGAAAGCACAAATTAAATCATAGCTTTAATTTATTGTTTTCGACTATGTGCCACAATTAGGCTAACGCAACACACATGTGCTGCAATATTACACCACCAGAGGCTCTGGGAAGGTGATGATCTGAGCTCACATCTCCATTTTCTGTCCTGACCAGCTCCACAGAAATCAAACTGAAGTACTCTGCACACGCACAAGGTAACTGCAGTCAAGCTCTACGCCTGTGGACAGAAATGTCCCAAACATATTGCCCCAGTAAGAAATATGGCAGGTGAATCTGACTCAATTTCATTCTATTCCTTTACCAGAGGAAGGAAAGCAAGAGAAGCGCTCGCTCCATGCATTGCTTTTCTGTGTTACCATCAGCAGTTGTGTGGTGAAAGAAAGCACTTTGGAAAAAAAAAATAAAATCCCCAATGTCTGTTTTGTGAAATTCTCATCTATGACATAGCATTAGAGACATTCAAGGGACTCTGCTGTGGCTTTACTGTTATTTAACATAGAGATTTGCCCCCTCACACACCCTACTGTACTCTACAGTCCTGGATGGCATTAAGCTTCGGCATTCAGCAGCTCCAAAGAGGGAGGCTTCCATTTAGAACCACTTTTACTGCAAGAAATTCTGTTACATGCCATTTAAAAAAAAAACCAAACAAACTACTTATTAGGGAAAAAGCATCAGATGACTTGTTGACATTTAAGACATGCAGATGCAATGAGCAAGAGGTACAAATCCTGCTGACCCTCCGCGTTTGACCCAGAAAAAGGCACCCTCTAAAGTTTAGGAATGCAGAACGTCAAGTTGGAGAGGGGAAATAAAAATTTCAAGCAAAATATTTAAAAACCACAGCTACCAGCAAAAAAGCAGGGGAAAAAGGACAGGCATGATGATGTGACAGAGCAAAAAGATGGGAAATTCTTCTTCAATTTAGCCTACACGGGTAACATTAAAATACACATACACATAATTACACACAATATTTTCCCCTGGGAAACCCGAATTTATGCCTGGTCTGTATAAGACAACAGCACAGCTGTGACAGAGAACAGGCCTGTAATTAGGTCTCTGTTGTGCCATCAACAAATACAGCATTTATGAACACACATCCCCAGAGAAGCGAATCCCACGCACACAGAGCTGAAAGCTCATACATCTGTTTGCAACCTTACCTTCTTATTACGCATTTCATTTTGGGTTTGATTATTAGATGCCCACAAGCACCTATTAAGTAGACGGAAGACACCCGTGGCAGAGCAAACCCCAGCTCTGCTGTAAGACAGGTCCCACAATCCAGGAGCAAAGAGAGTCTGCGGCAGCGAGCACTTGCTGTGCCCCTGCTGAAGGGGCACAGATCCAGGAGCAAGGGCTGCGTCCAGCCCTGCCAACAAACAGCACCAGAACACTTGCTCTCCTCGATGGCACACCAAACGTCACATCCTTGCTTTAGGGGGACTTCTGGAATAATTTACCACTGCTCTTGTGAAGGCATAGGGCCTGTTAGCACCGCTGAAGGGGCAATGTGTATTGCAATGGCTCTTAAACTAGGGATGTTTAAGGGACAGCCCAGGCAAACTACCCTCAAAAGATGCACATAGGGATACAAGGCCACTCTACAAAGGAGAAAAATTAAAGCCTACCCCTTTGCAAACCAGCGAAAGAACGTATAACTGCCACCAGGAACCAGGGATGAGGTCCAGCAGCAAGTGAATGCCACAGCCCATCCAAAGCAGCTGTCCCCATGAGCTTGCATGGAAGCACGAATGGACAACTTCTGTTGCCTGTTAAGGTGCTCATCTATCCAGGCCAGGAGCTCATCTCCAAAACTAGGAAGAAAGGACCTGTCTATGAAATGCTACAGCCCCAGCCATAGACATCTAGAGGACTGGCCCTACAAGCAAGTGAAGTACATTTTCTACCACTGCAGCACGGTTCTTGTTTCCTACAGAAGTAACCTATTTACCTGCCAGAGCAAAGGACCCCAATTATCAACAAATTGGAGCAGCAACAAGCTTTCTGTCACAACAAACATATCCAGCCCTGTAATAAATAAAAAAAATCATCTCCAAGATTTGTCGGCTGATTATATTTCTTGTCTGATCCTAAAGGGGGAAAAGGGGCTATTAAAATGCTTTTTTGGACCTGTCCTACAAAACCCGAGCCCCTCACCTCCCTCTCTCCAAACCCTTTCCTGCACCACCATGTGCACAGATACTGCCCCTGAGCCAAGGAGATCTCCAGGGAGGGACAACCTGCTCTTCATATCCATTGGCATGGAGAGAACATGTGCCATAAACATCCTCATAAAACAAAACCCTTTTGAGAAAACAAGTGACCCCGTTGCTCTTCCCTGCGAGCAGCCCAAGAAACACAAGCAGGATATTGCTCTTGTTCCTGCCCTTGGCAGAGACCTCCTTGGAAATACATCGTACCTACCTGCACTGGGTTCCCATTGCATAAATTTTCACATTATATAAACACACAGCTAGGCATGGAAATATCAACTAATTTTGTGTATGTGTATGTTTTTGCTCTTCTCTTCACAGTCAGTGACAGCGCAGTGGTAATTCAAACACTGTGATTTGATGTTCCTTTTTCGCAAGTGCCCGCTGCTAATTTTGAATAAGGCAGGTTTGGCCAGAAACCAGCCCTACAGAAGGTGGGTTTTCCTTTGTCTCAGCAGCATAGGAAGCTAAACAGCTACAAGAAGACCCAGAGACCAGATGGTGATGGAGAGGGTGCAGGGGGCGAGGAGGGAAAGATTAATCTGAAAATAACATGTGACAGTTTCCAAAACAGAGAGCCTAAAACAAGGAGGGGCAAGATGACATAAGAGTTAAGATTGTAAACAAGAAAAAAAACCAAATGGGAACATTTCGAGTGGGTTGATCAGTGCAGGAAAGCAGAGCCACCAAAGAAGCTGTATTCCCACAGCAGCAATTGCCATGCCCTGGAGCATCCGCAGAAGCGGCACGCACACACCAGGATAATGTGGTCGTAACTCACAGAAACATCAGCAAACAGCAGTTTTCCTGCTCACTGCAATAGCTCCTTGTATAATTTAGCAGAGACACAGACACTGGTCTATCAATTCCTCCTCTCTCAAAAGCAGCAACATCACTTCTTCTAGGGCTGTTTATTGTTATTCTGGAGCTGGCTTAGATTTTCTTTAGCAGAGACTCCACAAGAACGTGCTTATCCACAGCACTGTGTGCAGTGTTATGTATAGTAAATTAAAAAGTCACCTCATTGAATTACTAAAAAAAACAGAACCAAAGAAAAAAAAAATATATGTAGCTATTACTGCATACCATTTCAAATTCGAAAGTCCTCAGTCTTGAAAACTTGATCCTAAATTCCAATTGAATTTATCAGATTTGTATGAAGTTTGGATTCAGCAGCCTTTTTATGGAAGCAGCAGCCCAGGTTCATCAGTTCAGAGCAAGTCAGAAAAGCAGATCACTATCACACGCCCAAAACTGTTTGGAGCAAAGAAGCTTAGATGACAGCACCTTGGCAGCATCCCCACATAACAGCATCTATGTGCCTGAAAAGCCTAGAGAATTTATATTCCATTTAACACTACCGGGCATTTAATGATCCGCTTTCAGAAATACAGGGACATTGGTAGAAGACAGTCTCCTTACATACCAGACTGTGCAACCACCACAACCCCCAGCACAAGTGACCAGATTTATGGGAACTCCTGGAGAGCATCCATGCAGTTATTCCTGCACACACTGATGTACAGTTCCCACAGAGCAGTTGTGCATCCTGACCTCAGACACCCCAGCAGTAGGTGCCCACCCATTAAGAGAAGCTGCATTTAAACTGAAGTAGTGAAAGAAGTTGGAACAGGTTGCCCACAGAAGCTGTGGATACCCCATCCCCTGAAGTGTTCAAGCTCAGGCTTGACAGGGCTTTGAGCAACATGGTCTAATGGGAGCTGTCCCTGCCCATGGCACAGGGTGGAACTAGATGATCTTGAAAGTCCCTTCCAACCCAAACCAGTCTTATGACTGTCTGAAAGTCTCTGGGGCTTAATCCTGGCTCAGAGCCTACATTTATACATCCTCCTTTTGGAAGGTGGGGGACCAAGACCACTAGGTCTGCTATTCAGCCCTAGAAGCTACTATAACTACAGAGCAGCATTGGACAAGTAGCTGCCTGTCAATTCAACTCCACCATGGGAATTCCTCCTCCTCCCTCTCCTCCATTTGCATTCATTTCATGCAGCACCAAGTCATACAAACCTCCTGCTTGACTGCACTCGGATCCGGGAGAGCTGCACCCAATCTCCCATGGCCATCCCCTCCCTGCGGCCAGGTAAGAGGCTGCCAACACTTCCAGGAGTACTGGGATCCATCAACAAAAGCAAGCCGTGACTTGCCTGCCAGTTACTACAGGAATTGCCTCCGAGGCCACTGAATGAGGGGGTCACGTGCTGTACCTCCCAGTAACACCTCTCCTCCAGGACCTGTCATCTTCCCATTTAATTCTAAGCAAGAAGGAGAGCAGCACAGAAAGGGCAAGCTCAAATACAGTACTCTGCCTAACATAATGGTCATGCAAGGAATCCAGGCTTACGTGCAGAGACTGTCAAAACAAGGGGCAGAAGAAGTAGTTTACACTGCAGAGCTGTGAATGCCTTCTAAGAATGCATGGCCAGCTTTATGATAGCAATTTCTCTTCTTTAAATAAATCTTTATAGGCTGCATCTTGAGGAGGGGTGTGTGTGTGCTTCTTTCTGCCCAGCTGTTGTTTTAAGCCAGACTCTCCCCACACAAAACATGCTTAATCCCACACAACTTGCACAGCAAAGAAACCAAGGAGGTGCCCAGGGCTATTTCTAGAAGCAGGACCTCAAACCATTTTGCAGACAGGCAGCTGTTTTCTAAACTGACATCTCAAACAAGCACCTCTATCACGCAGAAGAGCTCCCCTTGTCTCCTCCTCTGCACACATCATTTTCATCTGCTTGTGTACACAGAGAGAAACCACATTGGGAAGATAAGTATACTCTGGCAGAGGGTATTGCCTAGTTTGGTTTTGCAGCATTTCTGTTAGCCAACTAAGACTTTGTTTGCTAAGCAATGACAGAGTATTGAAATGGTGCTGATTAAAACCATTCAATCAAGGCATTGTGCCTTTAGAAATACTTGCTATGTTTAATTCATGGTACAGCTTCCCCCCCACAGCCCTCCTTGCACTCCTCCAGCAAACCAAATACATATGATAAAATTCTTGCAAGTGCAAAGCATAAAGACAACAATACTTGGCCTTTTGTAGAGCAAGGTCTAAGTAAATTGGAGTTTTAGCAGGACTTAAAGCCACTTGGATACTTGTGAGCACAAGACAGTTTCTAACTAACTGGGAGTTGAGAAAGAAAATTCCTTGGGGAAAAAACATCCCAACACAAACAGGGTTTTTGAAGCATCAGCTCCTAAAGGAGCTGGTATTGGCTGCTATTGGAGATGGGATATTAAACTATGGGATTCATTTGGATCATTGCTACAGGTTTCACTTGAAATTTAGAATTTTGTACAAAGTTTTCAACACCTTCGCAGCGGCCAAGCTGAAAGGGCATTTCACATAAATAGCAGACAAATGCCACGGTGCACCAATATTATATCAGCACAGAGCCCACTGAAACATAAGCACTGCAAACCTGCTAAGCCTCCCAGGCAACCGTACCCAGTTACAGGTACTTGCTGACTCTCATTCAAATAACCTCCTGGGTTTTATCTGGGAAAAGGAGTCAAGTCTAGTTTGATGACAGTTTCGTGGGAAAAATACTGTGCCTCTGTCCCACAGGTAGAGCCACCCAGATGTATTCTCTGGGCAGGGATTATAGAGGGACACTCACTTTGGGACCCTAGCCGTCCGTAGCCTTTGCTCTTCCAAATTTGCCCTCAAATCACCCCACACCTCTTTTTTTATGCAAACTAACAGACTATATGCTTGAAAGTGCACTATTTTGTCCCATGGTGGCAATCTGCTTTCCTCTGCTGGCCAGCAGGTAACTCCACACCACTGAGGGGACACACTTATCAATCTTCTGAAATGAAGAGACAACTAGAGCAACCCCTGGTGAACCATGGCGCAGCCCTTACTGAGGAGAAGCCCCCGTTGCTAATTATTCCAGCAGCTGACAGAATGGTCTGTGTCAAGACTTCTTCTTTGGGAACAGCATGAATTTAGTCCCAAAATAAGCATTTCATTATCCACCGCTTTACAATACCTCCCCATACTCCATCAACCAACTCTACTTCTTAATAAGGAATCTGCAGCAATCCAAGACACAAGTCTAGTTTGATGACAGTTTGACTGAGCACTATTGGAGGAAGAAAACATGCTCCTGTCATGACAGCAATTAGCAGTGACAGTCTCTGCACCAAGCAAGACAAACTCAACACACTGCTGTTTCCACTGCTCTAGGTCTGATACAGCTGTACATACAAATAACCAACAGCCAACAAGGTGAATTCCAAGGGTTCTGAAGTTGGAAGCTAAAACACTGGAAATTTCAAACTGCTTCTGACTTGGGCCAGTTCCAGGTGTTTATCTGGTCAGATAAAATACGCCGGGAGTAACTGGGGTCCATGCAACCACACACATCACACCTGTACCAGAGCCTCTTACCAGCTTGGAGGTGTCTCACCCAGACAGGAGACAGAAAAGCACAAGAGGAGCACTGCAAAGCACTTTTGGAAATGTTTTGACAACAGCAGTTAGGAGCCACCACACTCTTGTGTTACCTCAGCTTTAGCAAGTTTCTCCCAAATCAGCTCCCTCCCTTCAGCCCACAGCAAAACTTGAGGCTTTTCTTCCTTAAACCCTGTATTCACTACAGGCTAGGAGCTAATTTATGGCAATTCATTAGGCTACTCTAATTCAGGCAACAACAATTCACGCTGTAACTTTCCAAAATGAATTCTTAACAAAAATGTTACCCCACCCTTGCAAAAAGTTAATTAAGGATTCTTTTACCTGCTTTCAGAAGATCACAGGGCAGATGCTGTCAGACAGGTTTGTTTTCTGTTATTACCAATTTCAGAAGCAATTCACCTCTCCTAATCCCATTCTGAAAATCAGGTACTCACACAGACACATATTAAAACGAAATAAAGAGGTTTACTGTAACCACCCAGGCAGCAGCATTGGTTGGGATGAAGCTTGCAGAAAGGACAAGAACAACTGAGTATGTGGGGATGAGTTGCTCTTCCTAAAATCTAGAGGATGTCCTGTTCTTCTGAAGCCCCCCCCAGCCCTCCAAATATTTGCTTGAGGTTTACTTTAGATGCAGAGTTTGAGCGGAATGGCGAGCATGCAGAGCACATTCCTCTGCTAAGTGTCTTCTTCAAAATTTGGGTAAATACCATCACATTCCTACCCAGCTCACACAAACAGTTTAGATTCTAATTGCAGGAGCAGAGTTTGAAAGAGCAGCTGACCATCACCTTGCTGCCTGGTATTCACTACAAGTAAACACAATTGAACTGATTTTGTCCCCTGCTAATCAATATTGTTAAACACTCACGGTGGAGGTATTTATTCCAGTAAATGATTACTCTAAACTGTATTATTTAGACAAAACAGATAGCTGTAACCATGCCCGGAGGTTCTAGCAAATAAAGGAATATCCTGTAGAGAACTATGCTTTACAGTAACGAAACCATAGCTAATGTTGTGTTGCTGTCATTAGTACTGAGACTTTACTGCATAGTGGCAAGTTTGAATTTAATTTTTCTTGTCTTGCCCCACCCTCCCCTTGGACATGGGTGTCACAACTGGAGAGAAACTGCTTGCTTGAAATAATTGCATACCAAAATGGCAAATGCAAAGCTTTCAAAACCTTTTGTGCTCCAGAAGGGTGCAAAGATGCATCAATAAACACCTCTGCTTCCTCCCAAAGTAACCTAACCCAGCACCTTTGTGGGCACAACACCTGATCATCAGGATGTAGCACAGAAAAAGCTGTTGAAGGCAAACAAAATGCAGTCACAATAAAACAGAAGACAGCTGAAACACAGACACAGTTACACATACAAATATATTTCTTACAGCCCAGGTCAGTCACTAGGAGTAAGATGCTAGTGTTGAAGAACTGTATAAAGTCACAAAAAAGTCCACTGCCTTGGATCCCATCAGCATGTCTGCTCCAAGCTTAATCTGCTTTAAAGCCACAGGTCTGCCTCAAACACTCTTATTTGTTTTTCAAACCTACTTTCTAGGGCCAGGCAGGGATTCTTACCTGAGTAACTCCCTAAGACAGAGCAAGCCCAAAGCAAGCCTGTACCTGCTTCCTCAGCTTTCTGTGCTATCACCCCTTCTTACACTACACTGAACATCTCTCCCGGTTTCTTCTTCTCTGGTTTACACCCATCAAACATTCATCAGAGGGTTTCTTTGCACTGCCCTGTGCAAACCCCCTCTTGCTTTGATGTTTATTTGCAGTCCTGGCCTGGGCCATGAAGGGCCACTCTTGACTCAGAATTGCAGCCCTCATTTACTCTAGGAGTTACCACACCATGTAGAAGAACCAGCTCACATAAGGGATCACTAAAATGAAGTATTTCAAGCAGGCATTTACAGCTCCTCTAGGGCTCAGTATCGGGGCCAATTCTCTTTAACATCTTTATCAATGATCTGGACAAGGGGATCGAGTGCACCCTCAGTAAATTTGCAGATTACACTAAACTAGGTGGGAGCGTTGACCTGTTTGAGGGTAAAAAGGCTTTGCAGAGCGATCTGGACAGGATGGATTGATGGGTCGAGGTTCAAGAAGTCCGAGTGCTGGGTCTGGCACTTGGGTCACAACAAGCCCACGCAGCGCTACAGGCTTGGGACAGAGCGGCTGCAGCTGCCTGGCAGAAGAGGACCTGGCATTGTTGGTCAACTGCCAGTTGAACATGAGCCAGTAGTGTGGACAAGAAGGCCAACTGCATCCTGGCCTGTATCAAGAACAGCATGGTCAGTAGTATTCGGGAGGTGATTACCCCCCTCTACTCAGCACCCCCCACCTCAAGTGCTGTGTACAGTTTTGGGCCCCTCACCACAAAAAGAGACATTGAGGAGCTGGAGCAGGTCCAGAGAACGGCAACGAAGCTGGTGAGGGGTCTGGAGAATAAGCCTTATAAGGAGAGGCTGAGGGAGCTGGGGGTGTTCAGCCTGGAGAAAAAGGAGGCTGAGGGGAGACCTTCTCGCTCTCTACAACTCCCTGGAAGGAAGGTGTAGAGAGGCGGGGGTTCTCTTCCAGAAGCATGAGATATCAGCTGCTTTGGGCAGAGCAGTACCTAGAGTGTTATCAGCCATCTTTTCCTGTACAACAGGAGTTTCCATTCTCACCTGCCTCAGGAGGCAGAGCCACCCTGAGACCCTTCCCCAGATCTGGGAGAGGCCCCAGGGTACAGGATTGGGAAGAGACGGCATCAGGCAGAGATCTCCCTCCTCTCCATCCAGTCTTTTGCAGCACATCCCCAACACTACCAGCACACCATATCCAGGATGGTACTTTGACAAGTTTTGCCAAGGAAGACAACAGGCATAAACAATAAATTGCCAGTGAAAGTCCATTTTAACCACAGTATCCTGGCAAATCATCAGCAACAGCCCTTTAGTACAAAATAAAGTATACACACATATCATATGGTATATTTTATAACTGCATGCCATCCTGTCCCACATGAAACTCACAGGAAACAAAAATGCCATTTTCCCCCCTGTTCTCTCCAGTTTGCTGTGTAAAACAATCTACTTGTCCCCCTGTTTTATTAGGGTGAACAGGCTGCTGCAGCAAGATCTCAGCAGCACAGCCAATGGTGCAACCAGTAGATACTGCACTAGGCCCACCAGTATGTTCTTCTAAATGGCAATGGCTGAAGTTCTTCCTGCCACTCCATCTCTTCCTTCCGAGTTCAAGGAAGGAAGTAAGACTCCTCCTGTAAGAAAGGATTCCAATTTTTTGCAAATAGGTTCATTTGCCATTTCATTGTTATATCTGGCAGTTCCATACAGCATCACTTTGCAGCCTGAGGCTACAATCCCATATGGGTAGCGGGAAGCTCATACCTAAACCCCAGTTGTGAGGGCCAGGTCCTATTGTGTTGCAGCTGGAGGGGTGTGGAGGACACCACACCTTGGGTCAGACCATAGTCTTCCACCTTCCTCCTCCCACGGTAACCTCTCTCCCTGCTGTGCACTGAAGGTGCTCCACCACTGAGCAAAGTGTGCCCACTGTTGTTTAAGATTAGCTGTTACAACACCAGCCAACACACCTAAGCCTCAGTCAGTTGGGCAAGTAGTTTGTAGTAAGACTTAAAAGGCTGGATTGCAACTATAAAATTTACTAGCACACGAAGAAAAAAAACAAAAACAAACCATTAAGTGCAATTTCTAACAGCTCAAAGCAGAGGTTTGAGCCTGCAACTACTTCTCCTTCATAAAGCCCATCTCTAGAAGACCCATCAAGTAGAAGCTGTGCTGTTAAACTCAGGAGACAAAGTCTCCCACCTTGCTCCCCGTCCCAGGCAGTCAGCATCTCTCCCTGCAGTTTTCACATCTCAGCTGAGAAAACACACCGCATCTCCCAGGCCTATTTTCATGCTTTGACACAAGTAAGAGAAAGGAATAACACAAGAGTTTTCTTTACCCAGACAAAGAAACAGCCACAGAAGCTGTCAACAAGTTGCCCCTCCTGCCTTCAACAACACTGCACACACTCAGCACAGCCATGGCCAGGGACTAGGAATCTCAGATTTAAGTTTCCACTTACCTGGACTCACGGGGTGAAGCTTTTTGAGGATCAACTGCCAGACAGTTCGTTCCCTGCGGTGTTTCTACACTTGCTGCTCCCCACTGCGTTCATTTAACACCGCTCGCTTTTTGTTTCTCCTCTTGCTGCTCCTTCCAGCTCTGTCCCACCCATGGCTAACTGTTCTTACACTGTTCTTACTCAGCCTTTTTTTTTTGGTGGTTTTTTTTTTTTACCCTCCACATTTTATTTTGGGAGGACAGGACTGCAGAACACCACCAGTATGTAAAAACAAAACCAAACAAGTACAACTCTGCAGAGGAAGTGCCAGACACACAGTCTGCCACGCAGCACAACCCGCCACCTTCTACTTAACGCAGCGGAGCTGGAGGGAACAACTGTTGGAATAAACTGGGAGGCTTATTCCCGGTACCACTAAGAAATCCCACGCAGCTATGGTTTAGTCAAGAGCGAAGATGACACACTCAAATACAGTTAAATAAACATACCATATCTCAGCTGCTGCGCAGCCCAGGCTCCATTCAAGGGCTATGGGGGAGTTTGAAGCAGGGGAAGGGATTGCTCTCGCAGGGAGAAGAGAGGTGCAGCTTGTCCCAACAAGCATATGACGCTGCGACAGGGTGTAACTTGTGAAAGACGAGATGTTAATGCATTGCTAACAACCGTTTCCGACATTAAGCAACGAAGCCAGTCATGCTGGGTTAAAGGAAAAAAAAAAAAAGGTCCAGGCTGAGAATGAGGGGGTTAAAATTACTAACAGCAGCTCCCCAGTGCTGAGAGTGGAAGGAACCAAGTTAGCAGCCAAGTTAACTCAATGTAGCAAAATACCCTCAATGCACTCCGAAACAGGGCTAAAGATAGAGCTTACTTTAGCCTGGCTGAATAGTTTTTCCTAAAGATTTCTTCAAATACTGTCGTTATGAAACTTGCTTAATGATAAATTGAGATCTGATTCAACAGAACCATGGCAGGAACTTGTCCTTTTTTCTTCACAGTTTTCTTCCTCCAGATTGATTTTTCGCACACAGACCTAGATTATGCCAGAGACTTTTCCTCTATCTTCTAAACCCACAAAGTACCCACATACCTTGAACACCTCAACTAGGAGTGGACAAGCAAGAAATCTCCATCCCTAAGGATCATTAGAACAGGTGGTGTAGTGCATCACAAGAAAACTCCCCGCAAGTCTGTAGTACTGAGGCAGTGGTCACTTAGTTTTTTTTAAGAACAGCAAGGTTTGCAAGCAAGAAGTATCATGCCAGTATGCACATATATAACCCCTGCCCTTCCCTCCCCACACCTGCTGTCAGGCCAATTTGAGAAAGCCCATGGTTTTCCTCTCCTACCCCAAGTGATAATCAATTCCTTTAAGTGACAAACTTAGGCAGCCTTCACACTAGTGTGTTTATCAGGTGCACACTATTACCTACAACAGCTGTACAAGTTTGCTTGTTGGTGTTCCCTGGATGTTCCAAGCTAATGAGGACACAGTTACTACTAGATTCCAACTTCAATTCACCTTCTATTTCATGAAAACCTGTAGATGACTCCTGTCTCGTTTCCAGCAGATACTCACATCCAACCCTTACAGTGATTTACTTTTAAGTGCAATGAAGGCCTAAACATGGAAAAAGAGTTATGCTGTTGCCAAGAGAAGCAGACTCACATGGTCAGCATTAGGAAATACTGACAGATAAGCACATAACTGCTTGCTCTGTGCCAGATAATGCATCAGCCCTGAGGCTGCCAAACAGACACCTCCTGGAGCTTCCTATTTCTGCCTCCCATGTAAGCAAAATCAGGTGGGGCTGGAGAAGCGATTAAGAAAGGTTCCTTCTCCAAGCTTTCTCCTTTGCACAAGGACACAGACTATTAAATCAAATACACAACAGATTTTCAAGATGATTGAGACAACAGCAAAGTTAGAAAAGTTTCAGTTACCCAGATTAAAAAAAAAAAAAAAAACCAACAACAAAAAGTATTCATTTTGGAATACAGAAGGGCAAACTCAGCCCAGGCATTCAGACTGCCTAATGCATTAGCTACAAGATGCATACACATCTCTCCTTCCCATTACCAAGGATGCTTACAATCAATGTCAGTTGCATTTTAGTTCCCAAAACATTAGGTTCTGTCAACTCTCTGCTAAGCTTTTTTGACAGTGGAGGGGGAACAAGTGATTTGAAACATTCTATTTTACTGTAAAATTGACTAATATGGTGGAGATTAGAAAGACTCCTACTGCAGCACATCCTTTTAAGTTTCCCACGCCTCACCTTCCTGCTCCACATGCAGCTTTCATGTGTGGTGCAGTGATTTTACTGAGAGAATATTATTAAAATTTTGGTCACTTAAAATTTGCTTTTAGCCAGACCCTGCTTTCAGGGAGCATTCCTTCAAAGAAAGACATTTTCTTCGTATTGTGCACAAGAGGGAACTCAATGTCGGAGTTAAGTACGCTTAAATTGCTGGATCTTCAATCCAGAGGGGTTTGTAGTATGTTTTCTGAACTAGGAACAGAAGTCTGAACTAAAATAGAGTAAGGAGAAAAATCCCAAATAATTAGCTGCAATCTCTGTGCACTGGGGACAGTTTGGAGATGCTTCCCAAGCTCCAGACAAACATTTTCCATCATTAATCGCCTGCAGGGATAAACAGCGTGACAGATCATAGTCAAGGGTTAATCTTACACACCCCTACCCTTTTTTATATTAAATCTTTCCAGATTCAAGACATTTTACCTTTTGTAAGAACTGCTTTCTTTACTGGTTTGATTGAGTCCCAGCTCTTGCACAGCAGCCATGAGGCACGTGGACATCTGCTTTCCATAACATCCAAGCAGGGCTGTTAAGACGGATGCAGTAACTGTGTTCACGTAACCTATACATTTAGCACTGCAACGCCTCTGGAGGTATTATGTCACATAAAATACATCAATATCCTGTGATCTCAGCCCAAGGCTAGATTACAGATGGCAGCCATCTTTTGTGCGGTGCCCAGCCCAGAACGATGACCTTGCCTAGCTGCTCTCGTCCTCGTTGTTTTCTAGACACACACACCCCCCCATCCCCATTACCAACCTGACTTTGCTTCCTGCTCTAAAGCAACCCTCCATCTTTCTAATCCATCTCTCATCCTCCACCTCTCCCTTAACATGAGCCTTAAACCAAAGAATTGAGGATATCAAGCATGGCCATCTGAAACTACTCCCCCAGGTCTGACTACAAAGCAATAGCTTCAGCTGCATTCTCAGGGCCAGGGCAGGCTGACTCAAGTGAAAACACTCTCTAAAATATCCACCAATTACTTTTATTACTTTCAGACTTGTTTCTAAACTAGGGAAAGTGGTCTCTGCCCAGAGGTACTTCTAAGGTCTCTCCAAGTCCTTCTAGGACTTGTTGGGAAAGAAGGAAAAGGATGCACAACTTTCCTGTGCTGTTTAACCTACTGTTTTAAAATAAATATTCCAGGAGACTGTTTCCTAATCTTATGCTTCACTTGAAGATAGGAAGCAGAATCAGGTGGATCATTTATGATTAAGTCTGAACACCTTGGAACTGGTATTTCAGTAAAACTCTGCAATTCCACATCTCTAAAAGCACATAAATACAGTATTTCCAAGGTGATACTTAATTCAAACTCCATGCAAAATTCTGACTTTAAGATACCTGTTAACTTCAAGAGTCAAGATCTCATCATCAGTTCTGCATCTTCCATCATTTGATTTTCTGTAAGATTTTTCAGGATTGGAAGTTTTGAAAGTATCTTCTTTTTTGAGAAGTTTCTGGGGAGTGAATAATTCTGAACTCTTATTGCAACACCATACAGCAATAATAACAAAGAACACATAGAAAAATGTGTCTGTACTTTCACTTTGTTTCTGCTTTCGAGTAAAAAGGGGGGTTGTTTTCAATGTAATACAAGGTAAACGGATTTGTTTCTGAAACCATCTCTCTCCTACACTGGGATCTCAAAAAAAAAAAAAGGATTAATTGTATGAAAGAGATTTATATATGGAGAGATTAGAGATTATACAGTCTATGGAACTCTTTCAAAGGAATTAAAGATAATTCAAACATTAGCATGAGAAAAAACTGTAGGGCCATTTTTGTTTGGTTTTTTTTTTAAACACATTAGAAAGGGGTTTGGACACCCATCTCCCACCATGAAGTCATGGCCACACAGCAGAGTATGACTTCTGAACTGATCACCTGCATGCTTGAAGACCAACAAGCAGTGCCCGAAACAGTTATTTTGGCTCAGTAACTAGACCATACAATCTCAAAACATACCTAAAGGGCTCGAAAAAAAAGTCAGCTTTGAACTAGAGGAGCTTAGTAGTGATCAGTCCTGTCCTAGCAGAGAAATGGAAGGACCTGGGTAGACTGGAACTTCATACATTTGAGTTCTGCAGCATCTTGGCTAACGCTCTCAGACAACAGTTTTTATAATACTTTGTTAAACTGACAGATAACCCCAGTAGAACCGCATTTATTCTCCCCCTTCAGCATCCCCCTTCCTTTGCACTGAAGTTTTGACAACTGCTGAAAATCTGAAGCTCTTCTCAGCTTCATGTACAGCTGACCTAGTAGGAGTTTAGTCTCTAAACAGAGGCCATCACATAAAACTATATCCTTTCCTGACTTCACTCTGTAAACAGACTACACAGAAAAGAGACTGAAATTACAGTTTGTGTGTATTCAACGTGCAGTCTATGTTTTCCAGAAATTACTACAATTCTGAATGAACTACAATTTGATGGTTTGTTGTGTTATTTTAAATAGCAAAAGAAAACAAAAGTCCCTCCTTTCCATAACCTATACCATTTAGCCACAGAACTGTTAACCATTGCTGACAGCGTGGGTGCATTAAGACTGGGGGCAAGAGGAAGGCTTAATGCTTTGAAATAGCTGCAACCAAACAATAGCAGCTTTGCCTGTGGCTTTTCACCATTACATCGGATGCAAACTGCTCAGCCTGTTAAAAAAAGATATACATGCTCTAAGCCAGCCAAGGAATCCTTCCTACAACTAAGCATTGTCATATAGTTTCTCTCATGACGTACACAAGATAAGGACCTACATCATTTATCAGTGATGCCCAGCGACCTACTTGCTGCCCTCGACTCTTGACTTAAAACTATTTGCTGAGAATATGATTAAATACTGACCAATCTTGCAGCATATGGCATTCGCTGGTTTATCATCTGAAGCCTGATTACAACCACGGAGGTGCCAAGCCCATGCCTCCCATCAGTCAGCCCTTCCTGCGCTGATGCAGTGATCTAAGAGACTTGATCTTTCTTTCTCTCTCGTGTGGTTGCGTGTGCTTGACAGCTGTCCTCGGCTGCTCAGAAGCCCTTAAAACAAAATACGGCTGCCATATGAAAACTGCTGTCTGCAGGCAACTCTTCACTTTCACTCAGCAATCAATTTCCATGTCAAGTACAAAAAACATTTCACTGTAGTACTACAGTTAGGAAAAAAAAAAAAAAAGAAAACAGAACATGAGTCAAAACCTACTATTAATCCCTTAGAGAATGCACTATTTTATTTTATTTTTCAGATTTTGATATTTAATCCGAGAGGGAAAGCCTGAAACGTGATTTAATCACAAGGCCTCATAGCAAATGAGCTCAGGAGCGGCAATAAGAGTTACAGCTCTTCAATGAACACACAATGTCTTTCCTTCCCCGTGCCTTGGGGTCACCCACTCTTGGAGGGGGTGACTGAGAGCATCTCCAAAGTCGGCTCCTCTCCCAGTGTGCTGCTTCTCTGGGCTGGCTGTGCCACCCAGCTCAGAGGTATAGAAAAGCAGAGCCTGCTGCTGCCAACCTGTGTCTGCTCCTGAGCTGAACCTCTCAGCTGCGGCCAGCATGGATGGGAAGATGCACACAGTGACACCAGTACTGTTGAGGAAGGAGAGCTGGAAGGATCTCATATCCTCTCACCCTCCCATGGCCCTGGGGTGGCTCCAATCACTACCTCAAATATATTCCCAATAGAAATGGAAACCTACCCAGAAGGGCTAAAGACCAAAAATTGATGGCCTGAGCATCTTCTCATTTATCCAAGTGTTAAGTCAGGCATTTCCAGTTATATGAGCAGAGGCAACATATTAAGTAGTCAGCCACCTCCCCCTTTAGCTTCACTATTCCAGATTTTAAAACTTACAGGAAGATTAGTGCTACCCTGGCTGGGATGCTGCCTGACAACTTAGAACCCAGAAATCACTTTACACCATATTAGTGCTCCTCCTCTACAGGTCTTCCTAGCTAGCTTGTACACCACCACATCTAAATAAAAGGCTTGTGTTAACCCTTGGGTTTTACAGCTCTGTGTAACAGCCAGGGCACACTGTATACCATCCACCCATGGCACCAAGACCCAGAAGACACAGGGGTGTTGGGTCCTAATTCAGAGCTACCTGACTATCCAAAAATCACCTGTCAGCCCACCCTTGGGAGCATAGCCAAGGTTTCCTTGCCATGTTTTCCAAATAGCCATGACTCTCCCCTCCACCCCTTTTGCTACTCCTTATATTCATGTTACAGCTGTAACACAGCATCCCAAGGAAGGGAAAAAAAGCAAACAAAAGACATTATAGCCAATTTGTATGGAAAATCAATTAAGTTCAGACATCTCATTAACCTTCTAACCTGTTTATCCCCCAGCTTTAATTTATACTGCCAGTTGCAAATGGATTTGACACATTGGCCCACCATTTCCCTGGGAAGGTGCAACAAGCATGAACAGAATCCTTGGATCCCAGAATACTCCATTTATCCAGATCCTTCCCTCTCTCCCTCTGCCATTCAATGGATGCTAAGGAGCACTGGAGGAAGAAAATAGGATATGGAAGATACACAAGAGCTCTTTGAAAATTATGTAAGCCCTGCAGTGGGCCTCCTTTTTACCTTCTGCTGCTTTAATTACCAGAAACTGAGGGCTGACTTGTATGCACCAATAATGTCCATCCATAGCCACATCAGCTGAGTCCCACAGTGGTGACAGAGCCATGCTCACAGGAGTCTTTTGATGCCACACTTCACTCTCATGCATTCACAGGACTGAACTTAACAGGCACTGAAAATAAGTTTAGGTGGTGTTTTTGATCTTGTAACACAAAGCCCTGATTTCTGTAGCTCAGATGCATCGCAACCTTTACTCTGGGGAATTAAAGTGCAATTTCTTCTCACTAGCCAGGAAGACACCCTGGCTTTGGTGAATACAAACCCAGCAGCCTCACAGTAAGCCACAGGAAAAAAAGTCACCTGTGTGTTAGACCTCCGGAATTTATTTACTTCTGTCACATTTTCAAAAATTGTGGGATTACAGAGCTGGTTAACACACTGAAAAGTTTCCATTAAATCCTTGTCTTTTAACTAAAATGACAAGTATATTTCTAACAAACTGAAGTGCGCATTTTTAATAAGGGATTTGACATGTTTCATACATTGGAATCAAACAAAAGATCCAGATCCAGCATAGCTGCACCCATGAAAGTCCAAGAAAATCAGCAAGATGAATCTCTGTATAAAATAGACTAAGCCTTGAAATTCAGGCAGTTGCAGGCAACATGAATCTTTCCAAGGCAAGCATCGCTAACTTCTGCAGAATAAGCTCTTAAAAGAAAAGAGACAAGAGAAAAAGGACAGCTGCAAGAAAATATTTTTTTTTTAAAAAGCAAAGAACACAAGTGAAAATTTGTGTTCTTTTGTGACAATTTTCTAAACAAACGTTCCTGCCTCTGTATGAGCTGGACATAACTAAAGCACTGCAGCCTTGCCCAGCCTGCAGACACGGCTCTCCAGCCAGTGCCCCTGCAGCTGCCCAACAGTTTCCCAGGTTATAGCCAAGTCAAAATTTATTAAAGACTTGAGTATTTCACTGTGACTATTGGGAATCCTGCAAAAATTACCAGAATGAGCTCAGCTGCTCTTTGCTTTCTATTAGGCAAAACCCTAAATTAAGGCAGAGCTTAAAGAATACAATCCCCTAAAGGAAAAGCCATCTAGCCCCCCAGGCAGAAGCTACGCACCCCTCTGTTCCAGCAGAGACATTTTCAAATGGATCTAAGACTAAAACCCACTACATTACAGAAGATGGGAACTGGATCTTTTTGGAGACACTATTCCAAGCAGCTTCTAACCCAGCCTCTCCCTACATCTCATCCTCCAGCCTCTACAGGCACTCCAAAACTTTTTTCCAGGAACAGTGTGTTCAACATAACAATCTTCAGCTTCATTCCAACAAAGCTACCTTCGTTTAGCCAAGGACCACCTTTCACCCATGGATGAAAAGACCCAAAGGGAGCACTGGGGTTAAAGGTAAACCAGTACGTGACTTTACATCATATCAATGAGTGGATTAAACAGCCCAGTCTAGAAGTGCTTAGTATAATTTACACTTATATAAAACGGTGCACAGGCAACCAGAAATCTCATCCTTACTATGCAGCTGGTTCTAAGCGAATTTTATTTCCATTTAGCTCAAACTCACTGAAGGGCAATTGCAGTGAAATTGAAACGTGGCTGTTACACTCAGGAAAAAGGAATGTTGTCTCAACACAGGTAGCCTGGACTTAAAAGAGAAAAAAACCCAACCAAACAAACCAACAAAAAAAAAAACAAAAACCCAAAACAAACAACTGGATACAGGAGAAGGAAAACGCGTGTCAGGGTATGATGTCCGCAGAGGACCAGCGGCTGAGGTGGGGGGTGGAGGAAGAGGGAGGCGAGAGGAAGCACACCGAGAACAATACCGGGAAAGGGGCTATTCTCGGCGAGAGGGAGGATGCGAGGCCAAGCCGGGGAGGCAAACGAGGGTAACAAAGGGCCCCGGGGCTCCCCGGAGGAGCCGTACTCCGGCAGGGATATTTGTCTGTCCATCCGTCCGTCCAAACCTGTCTGTTCGCAGCCCTGACGGACCACGGGCTGCGGCTGAACCCGGCGCGGCTCCTGCCTTGTGGAAGGGAAGGGCAGGATGACAGCGGCGGCGGGTCCCCTCCTGCTTGGCCAACTAAGTTGGGGGTGGGAGCACCCCTCGGACCCTCCGGTCCGCAAACGGCACTCATTGTCTGGAAGCGACCAAATATTTGCCCGATATATGTCACCCGAGCCGGCAGCGGCGACATTCAGCTCCTCATTGGGAATTTAATTCCGCTCCCCCCCCACCCCTTCCCGAGCGTTTCCAGGTTTGCTTTCCCGAGCGGTCCCTTGCTCCACCGAACTTCAATCAGGCGGGACACGGGGTGTGCGGGCACCGCCACGAGTGGGTGGGCACCCAGCCCC
>VXBJ01007820.1:83421-130887 GCA_013400055.1 Nycticryphes semicollaris
TTAGCGCCGGCCCGGCTCCCCCCTCCCGCCCCCGCAACGGGGGAGTTAGAGGGAGTGCTGGTCCCCGAGGCGGGTGGCGAGGGGCAGCTCCGCCCCTGGATGCCGGGACCCTGCTTCCCCCTCCCCGCCCCGCGACACCAAGGGATCCGCAGCCCCTCCCAGCCGCAGGAGACCCGCTGGCGATGGATGCTCAGGTCGTGTTTACATCCCTGCGTGTGCAGCCGCGGTCGCAGCCCTCACAAAGCGCCGCAGCCGCCTCCTTGCGCGGGGGGAGTAGTGTGTGTGGGGGGGGGTTACACGGGCGAGTTGGAGCATCTTCCTCCTTCTCCTCAACTTCAGCAACAGTCGGAGCAGCGGAGGGACGGGTCCAGCCCTACTCACTACAAACAAAAGTAGTCAAAAATCCTCCCCCCCACCCCCGTCCCGGGTCGGCGTCCCCAGAGTCACTGTGGGTCCTTCCCCGCCTTCGATTGACTCCCGGCTCCAATTCACAGCACAAGCTGAAGACCCGTGTCACCTCCTCTTGGGTGATACACGAAGATTTCTACAGGGCAACGGGAAGGGGGCTGGATTTGCCCAAATCCAGCTACCTCTGTTCATAAGGGCCCTTTGTCATCCTTGCCAACGTGAAACAGAACAATAAAATGAGTGGGGGAATATCCGTGCTGGTATGTTAACAAATGCAGGCTTCTAATTACCATATGGAAACGGGTTGTCTAAAGTACAGTAATGAGTAGCAGTCTGGGTATTGTTTGGGGGATGGGGGGCTGTCAGATAAAGCGGGGGTGGTGGCAAATGATGTTAGAAGCCAGACGTGCCATTCGAAATGAGCAGCACCACAGCAGGTCCTATGTATTCCACAAAACAAATCACTGCAGCTAAACCAGCAGTTGTGCCATGAGGAGATTCAGTCTAATACTTTGCCATGAAGAAATACACTGTTATTTTCCCACAAATTTCACAAATCCCTGTTAGTTCACTTAACCAAAATTAATATGATCACAAGATCATCCTAGGTAAATAGGATAATTTCTTTTTGCCATGGAATTCTCTCATCAAACCATGGTTATTAGCCCCAGCAACACCAGATCTTCCTATTTGTCACATCTACAGTCACAAGCTACCTAGAGCTTTTCTTAAAGCAGAGGAATAAGCACAGCTTGATTTGCCTACTTATTTTGCATACAGCTTCATCTATATTCATGCTGGATTCCTTGGCTATATTGCATCCATGCCATTTTAGCAGTGACCTATTAACACTCTCCTGGTACTTGCTGCATCAGTCATGCTAAAATTTCTGATCCAAGTCATTCTCTTGCCTCTTTCTTATTTCTGCTTGTACCCGAGGGCCTCCACCCTTGGTTTTTGCCACCACTTACTTCTCTGGGGTGTTTTATTTCCTTCTGTTCCTCCGGGGTTGTAGTTTGGGGACTGAGAAGCTCCCAGATGTGTTTCCTGTTGCCGGGAAGGCAGAAACATTTGCTTCTCCCGCTCCAAGTTATGACAAGTGATGCAATAACTTCAGGATATTGTTTTGGTTGGTTTTTTTTTTTTCTTCTACATCCCCCTCCAAAAATGTCTTCTGTATACCCTGCATCTTAAAGATCCTTCGTGCCTGCTTTACACACAGGACCTTACAAGTTTCCTGCACAGTCACCCAACTGAGAGTTTATCGGCTCCCTAAAAATTTCAAACAGGTGATTTTAGCTACTTCTACATGATGGTTCATGTAGCCTCATCCCTGCCCAATTTTCAGCAATCACCACTCCCTAGTAGGCTCTACACTGCAGAAGATGAACAGTCAGCATGCAATTTCCCTAAAAAGATTTTTCCATGTCACAAGAAATTCTAACACTACCTATTATTTCAACTGTTAAAATTCACCATACCCTCCTTCCTGCATGTAGTACTTCATTAGGGGAAATTATACTCACAGATATTTTGATGTGATGTATGCATCCATTTGCCTTCCACAAATAATCCTAAATCAAAGTCTAGATACTGAGGAGTGAGCTTCCTGTGAACAAGAAAGGTCAGTCAGTATTTATAGTAGCTGAAAAAAAAAAAATTAATGTTCTTTATCTGGTTTATAGCTGTATTATAATAAAATAAAAAGCTTGCAGAAAATAGTGCAGATGCACCTGACCCAAGTATGTACGGAAGATGAGCAATTGCAGTGCATGACAGCAGAGAAGACCTTCTGATGTGATTGATGAAGGGATGCAGGGTAAAACTCTTCAGCTGAGCAGCCTGTGCTGGCTTCACACTTGACCCTGCAACACGTCCCCATTGTGGTAGGCATCTGACAAACGCACAAGGTCTCTTGCCCTTGAGAGGCCACATGAATGAAGCACAGAGTGAAGAACCTGAAGATGTGGTTTGCCTGGGGTCCCATGGCAAGCCACAAAGAATTTGTCCCGCTTTCAACCAAGCCAGCTCAGACTACGTCTCGCATAAAAATGCCTCAGGTTTGGTAAGAAATCCCACTTCTAGTCCATGACAGGGAGCAGAAACTTAAAATAGGACTGGACAGTAAAGTAATTTTGCCTTTTTTGGCCAGCAGCTATTTACACAATTGAAAACTCCAGAGATTAAGTGCATTGCAGCACAATTAGTCAACATATCTATTTCCTGAAGGTTTGGCAGTCTGAAACAAAATCCCTACATTCCTAGCCCTGAAACTTTTTTTTTTTTGATATCAACATCTTAAGTAAATATCTAAAGACTGTGGACACGAGAGTCAGATTGGGTTAAACATCTCTCAGGAACAGTGGCTGAATTTGTGCTGCCTTCCTTATGTGAAGGGTAGGCCTCAGCACTGACAATATCTCTTCACAAAATCCCTTTATAGCAAGGGAGGAATATTAATGTTTAAAAGGGTACTTTGCCTCTCTGCTGAGATCTGCCACTGATGTTAATCTCTACAAACTGCCAGAGCTGGTATCATTTATTATTTAGGATGAACAGTGCAATGCCAGGCTAAATGGACTTCCAGTCTAACCCATTGCGGCATTCTTCTGGGATACCCTAAAAAAGACAAGCTGTTTATGTAGTTTGGCACTGACATACACAGATCCTAAAACGAGTATCAGTTGAGTGATGGTAAGGCACAGACTTGCTGTATTTCATGTTCTCTGCACAGCCAATCTTCACCCAGGTGTGCCAGCAGCAGGTATCCCATTTTCTGGAAGCTCTAGGGCGAGAGTTGCTCTTTAGATTGGTTAAAAAATAAAATCCTCTTTTAGGGACTTTCTTGAGGCAGACAAAGGATTATCACTCCAGCAGATAACCACGTCCCATGACTGGAGGTTCCTTCCTTGCAGCCCAAGTGGAAAAACAGAATATACTCTCACGCAAAGTCAACCAGCTTAGCTCAAAATGCTTTTGTTGCTGATTTCAGCTAAGTTGGCTGATTTTGTCCTAAAGCAGAGACGAGCACTCACACACTGGAGCAGTGCACCTGCTGCAGAGCAGGAGCCCTCCAGGAAAGAATGATAGCAAACAGCTTGGAAGCGATCCATATTCGTCTTGTAAGCAGGTGGTGGAGTTTCAAATATGTGCATAAACCTTTGCGGTACAGGCATGCAGTATGTTAGAAACAATCCAAGGTAGGCTACAGTCAACTCCAAATTCCCATGGCCACCTCACATAAGCTCCAGAAATACTCCAAGCCTCCTGTTGTGTTTCAGATCTAAACCAGAATGTGCAGAACCTAAAAGCTTCTCAATCCTGAAAAAACACAAACCAATTTGGGTGCTCCCACCTAAAATGGTTTCACAGTTACAAGGGTTTTGGGGTTTTTTCTTTTTTTTGGGTTTTTTTTTTTGGGGGGGGGGTTTTGTTTTTTTTTTTTTTTCATCCGTTCAGGTCTGCTGAGTTGAATAGAAAAGTCTTTACCATACACATTCTTTTTGTGCTTGTGCAAACCAGTTTCCCGTGTTTCTGTTGTGAAGAGGACTTGAACTTCCAGGACAGGCAAGAGCTGCTCCTCAAGCAGTTGTACAAGGCTCAGTGACAGCCTGGTCACTGTCCTGAGTATGGCCCTCCTCCATAGCAGGAAGAAATTGAAGCCTCCCCCCGTCCTTCCTACTTTCTTTCCTCCTTCCTTCGCTTTTCCATAACGTCCGGAGGTCTGTTCCTCATCAAGACCTTTTACAGGCAGCGTCTATTTGTGTGGTTTGATGTGGCTGATGTGGTTTAAATGGAGAAGTGGAAGACAAGGGGCTGCTGGCTTTTCTCTACCTGTTTTCAGATTCTTATCATCGAATAGTCAACTCTTGTATATTTTTAGAAAAGAAAATGAGGTAAATAAAATGAGAAAGATAGAGTAAAATGATGTAATTTACCCTCCACTGCCAAAACACACAAATTGTTGTTATAAAAATACTCCAGCAGACCTGAGCCCTGAGAAACTCTTTATAAAGCCAACTTCCAGATGCCAGAATTCAAGTCCAAGGTCCAAAGTGAGCAAATACCCTCATACATGCTTAATCTCAGCTTTCAGTGGGGCTCCTGGGATATCACTGGGGAACCAGCGCTCTCCCAATGAGAGCAGCCCATTTGCACCAGCCACTTTTACAAAGCTGGACAGGGCTGCAGAGTCTTCCTCCATCTCTGCCCTGTTCCAGAACAGGAGGTGTGTTTTCAGGCATGGGTTCTCACATGTTGGCCAAAATAATTAACAGCGTTTCCCCCGATTATCTTGTTTCAGGCTGGTTCCCTTAACACCAGTTATCAACCGGAGGGCATGGGATGCCATTCAGCACCGGCAACCAAATCCCAGAGAAACCTTCCTCCAGTCAGTGCTTTTCTTACCCGTACCTGACAAAGGGTCCTTCCTGCCTTATTTGTGGCTGAAACAAGATCTGTGACGTGAAGATTCTCAAACAGATGTTGGGTTATCCCTGGGAATAGGGATTTGGTTCATTGAGATAAGTTCTTGTTACTTCCCTTAGCTTACAGATGGGAAAAGGGGGAGGTGACAGATAGCACTGTCAGTCTTATCATACTAGCGGAGAATTAACTACAATTTAAGCCTGCAAAGTGTCAGAAAGTGGGCTTTTGGGGCTGTACCCAGCCTCAAGCAGAAGTGAAACAGATTAAATCCTTGGTTTTTATTAAACAATGTGCCCATACACAACTTACAAAAGGCATCCTGCATTTAACTGTCCTTTAAAGAGCTCATTGATCAAACTTGCAGGTTTTTGAATTATTTTTGAGTTACCCCTTGCCTTAAATTTAGAATCATCAATGCCATTCTAAAGCACTAAGCTATATCAATACAATGTCATGCTAGCATGGGCAAAAATCTAGGTTGCTGATTATGTCCAACTGTAAATAATCTCTTAAATATTGCTGCACAATTTTCAGTTTCCATTTAAATATGGTCCTGCTAGCAGATATTCTTCTAAAATATTTCAAGGCAACTAGAAGTGGTGATGACTGTAACCACCATTAGTCATGATAACTTGCTCTTCCCTACATGTATGAGTGATGCTTATACCCAGTGTCCCACTGCCAGTTTTAATTTTCCTCCTGTTAGGGAAAGACTTAGCAATAACCCCCCACTTTTCTGTCATTCATGCAGACTGACCTCGACCTTGACCACAGGTTTAAGGGACTAAGATTAGCTGAGTGAACCTGAGCTTTACTCGTGGCATCTCCCTTCACATCCAGTCCTTGAGCTTGCAATGATCTATTCCATCTGCCTGTCTCATCTATTTCTACTGCAGATGAGATACCATCTCCTACACACAGGCCCGACAAGACCTGAGCTCAGGGACTGTAGATAAAGTCTGCAGAAGGAGCTGGACAATTTTTCAAATTTTTGGTTTCCAGGCCCATAATTTTTCTAGTTTCTAGATAAGAGGCAGTTCTGCAGGCTAACAGAAGGACAAGAAACATGCACCCAGGTCCTCCACACGCTCTCACAGACCTTCCCCTTATCTGTGCTCGATAATAACCAGAGAAAACAAGCTGAAGGCCTAAGTGTTACTCTGTTTATCACTAAAGCTGTTCTCAGAGAAGTGATCATTATTCTGGTGGCTGATAGCACAATCTACTGGGCTTTTCTTGCATTTCTCCCACCTCATTATTCACTGATCCTATAATTGTTTCCATAGGATTAAAGACAGATTACAAAGTGCAGAGTGGCTCATTACAGTCATTCCATCCAACCACCTCACACTCCACAGGCCATAGGATTTCACCCAGCAATTACTGTAGGTCTCCCAACTACTACTGCTGAACAAGAACATGTCTTTCCAGAGGTGACACACTCCTATCTCCACAGCACCACAAATGCTAGGAAGAATTTTGCTTCTGAGCATTTCTCTGCATCCCCAAGTATTTATATCTAATTAGAAATTGTAAGAGGTTTTTACATTCATATTCCTGATAGATTTGTACATTCAGATTATTTGGAATATTAAAGATACACTTATAACATAATTTCCCAATTTGCTCCTGGAGGCATATTAACCCCTGAAGATTCAAGTTGTGTCTCCAATATTTTAAAGCCTGGCCTTCTGATGCCAAAAGGACCTATGGACCTCGTCATGTACTAGTAAAAGCACTACTCTGTCTCATCAGCAGATCCAAAGGCACATTACGAAAATAAGCATTAGCACTTTCCTTTTTTTTTTTTTTTATAGACCTTTCCCTTTTTTATAGGTTGAGATAGCTGAGGATCAGGAAAGAGAACAGGTTGACCAAACAAAACCGTATGCTCCCGAGTCCCACTTCTCCTCAGCTTTTGCTAAACTACATATTTTGGGCTCTAGCTGAGACCCAAACATGAATCATACTCACTATGGACTACTTCAGTACATGAAGCTAATAAAACAAGGTTCTCTGGAAGAACGCCCTTCATCAGTCCTGAAGCACTGGTTTGCCAGAGGCTCACCACCCCTGGATGGGCTGGACAAGCTGCAAGAACAGCCATGGTATGGATACCCAGAGCTAGTGGCTGTAACCACTGCACTTTTGGGATGCAGGAGAAAGGCTGCTTGCAAGACACCGTTTAAGCTTCCATACTACCATAAAGTAAATGCTCTTAGAACTTTACCGACTAGTTTCTCGTTCTACAGAATATTTCAGTGTGCCCAGGCCTGTTCTCCACTACTTTATTGGCCTGTGATATTTGTTTGCTCACTAGGGAAAGGCTGTCAAACCTTTTTTTTTCTGATGCATCAAGAAAAGAATGGCTTTATGCTTATTTTAGTTCTATACCAGGGCCAGAGCTTGAGGCTACTTTGATTCTCCCCCCAGGCACATTTGACAGCCATAAATCAGAAGCACAGCTACTCTGCTGGCTGTCAGGCATATCTTGATGGCTACATGGAGGTTTGGTGAGTGGGCTTTTTGTTCTGCCTTTCCACCAGCCAGGCTAGGAAGACACATTAAGATGGAAAATAGCATAACACTAGAAGCATTTAACCAGCTAAAAATACTACAAGAGGGTCAGTAGACATAATTCCAACAGACAGAGTCCTGCTTGTTGGATCCTGTTTATTTGATTGTAAGAGCTGAAACTGCTCTGAAGGGTACATTCCAGTTTTGCTATGCTGGTGTCAAGGGGGAATAGTGACATTTAGCCCATGAGATTCACTCTGTCTCTTCAGTAATGTAACCTAGATCAGACTCTGACCCCAAGTCATCTGAAGTGAACTTGTCAACCTTCCATTAGTGCTTTCAGCCTCCAGAGTGCTCTTCATGTGTACTCTGAAATAACTTCTGGTGAATGAGTCAACTGTTCACTTACACTCATGGAGAGTCTTGGCCTCTCCATATATCAAGGGACAGAGGCTACAAGCATGTTCGTCATGAAACTCATCTGTGATTTAAAGGACAACAGCTTATAACTCCATAAAGATAAAACCATGCATTAAATGTTCTCAAAAAAAAAATATCCACAACACAGTAAGAATGACCATGGCAGAGCTCATCATTTAAGCCACATATTTGCAGCCTGTTTACCCTGTGATTCAAATCCTCTGTGTAAACCACACAACATCAACAAAAAAAAGCATGAAGCTCACCAAAGCCATGAGTTCAGCTGAACTCCATGATGCCTCCAGACATTGCATCAGCAGCACATGCTTAAAACTTCACTTCTGTAGTGCAGGAGTAACATAAATGCTCAAGGGAGTTTAAAGAACCAGTTAGGAAACTGTTTGTTATGGAAAAAAAATGGTATAGTTAATCTTACCTTTAGCAAAGAAACCATCAGGGAGCAGAGCAGGACAGCAGATCCCCAAGTATCATGAAGCAGAGCATGGCACTACACTAGAGTAGAGCTCAGCCCTTTGGTATCTCAGAGCTGGTGATCAGTGTTAGGTGGGAGCCCAGACCACAAAGCAAATTCATGGAGGAGGTAGGTCCATGGTTAAGCAGGGAAATCAGTCTCCATAGTGGGGTCCAGAGCCAGGAACAGCTGAGCTGGGAACCAACACTGCTCCAACGTAACTAAAGAGAAGAGCTATGTGCCTCTAGCTAATTTAAAACCGGCTCCTGGGCCCATGCAAATGGTGGAGGTACCAGGTGAGGCTGGTCAAGGCCATTAAGGCTAATTAGTGCCCTCAGGCCCCTGTCAGAAGCCCTTTCAAAGTAATTCTGGACAATTTCATACAGTGATTTTAAAGGTGATTCCCCAGTCAGAACAGATTAAATCAGAATACCGAAGCTGTCTGTGTACAAGAAAGGTGGGGGGACAGTAGGCTACATCAGGAAAAAGCCTTAAAGCCAGCTGTGATTTTTAACATCCGACTTCAGCGCAGTGTAACTGCTTCACAGAAACAGGAGGGATTTCAGTGAGAGTGCCTGAACTGGAGTATGCCCCAGTTTATTCCCTTCTTGCAATCAGAATATGGTTTAAGTTCTTTTCCTGGCTCATGCAGGTTAGCATGGAAGGCTGGATTTGATAGATTTTTATGTCTGCAAGAGGAGCAGCATTTACATTTGTTTATACTTTATAAACAAACAAACAAACAAACTCTCTGATTAGATCACAATATAGTGGGGCTTCCAGACATTATCCAGAAGCACCTGCCTCATTAAAACTCAAGTTACCTGGGCTCCTATACATGCTTTTGAAAATCCCACCCTGCTCATTTAGAAAAGACTATCTGCTACCAGCAGAAAAGCTCGACTGTGAAGGCACTGAAAGTACAGCATCTCACAGCAGCAAGCCTTTAATTACCACATGGTAATCACCACAGTGATTAAATTGTCATCAGGTCCTTGCTAGTTTCCCTCTAACCTCCTTTATCTGTACCAAACTAGTGAGGAACCCAAGTCGAAAGAATAAAAGTGAGGTGGCAACCCACTGCCCTTCATTCCAGGGGCACAGTTGTATAAGAGGGTATTAAATCAGCTTTATCTCTTAGGTGTACTTAACATGTTACAGCTTAGAAGATGACAATTTCATGGGAAAGGATTAGAACAGTTTGGGTCACGTTTAATGAATGCCATCTTAGATCTACATTTTCTGCTTTCCTAAACCGTAAAGGGCTCCCAGTTCCAGAGTTCTTTGCATTTACTCAGATTGCTGACTCTACCTTGCAACCCATACACTACTTTACTACTGTATTCCATTGATAGTCATACACTTTCCAGATATGGAAATTGTTATATCTTAATCTTAACTGCAAGTTGATTTGTATTCATCGAAGCATGCGGATAATCCACAAGAGCCTATGCTCAAAAATTGCTGCTAAAGTCAGTGCAGCCAATGCAGATGGCTGTACACAAGGATAATCTCCACGTGGGGTCTCATCCATTGCTACGACAGCCAGGCTACTGAGCATCCACTCCCATAGGAATCAAGAGGCCCCAAGAGGCAAAGAGAAGCATGAATAACTAAATAAATAAGCAAACAAACAAACACAATGAATTGGATACCCCGCCTGCCAGCAGATTAAGTCATGAAGGAGTATTAAGTCGTTTGGGTTCCCATTTAAAAATAAATAAATCGAGTCTCCCGGTCAATCTGCTTAATGCCTGATTGACATTAAGGAGATAAGTAGTGATTTAACCTTATGGGGTTGATTTCTTCCTATGATACAGAAATCGTGTCATACTTGGAAGATGACAAGTGAATTTTTTAATTTCCTGCCCTGCCATAGGCCAGCAATGTATTTGCTGGAAGGTGATGGTGCTCCTTGTTTTTCTATTTCAGATGTTCCTGGGGCATTCTGATAAGGGCCATCAGTGTAAAAACAACACTGTCAAATGACACAGTAGTACTGTAAAAATTCTGTGCAGGGAAAAGGTGTCCTCATTTAAAGCAGTATGACAAGGTTTAATGCGGTCATTCAGTGTTTTCCATTCCTGGGAGCCATTCTTTACAGGTCCTGAAATTGCACATCCTCACTGGCTCTGTGAGCACCAGCAGAACCCAACATGCAAAACGACCAAGTGCCACCACAGCCACCGAGGTGTGCTGCATCGTATTTTGTTGTGTTGATTTATCTCTCCATTTCTTACAGACTTATTGAGCTTAAATTGCCTCTCACAGCCGCGCTTCCCCAGTCACTTACCAGATCCTGCAAGAGGTGATTTTTCACTTTGTGTTCAGATGTCAGCGCACGTCCCCTCTGCACCTGCGCCCGCCTGCCCTTAACCCCCGGGGTCTCAGGGGGTGTCCATGCCCTCTTCCTCCTGGGACCAAGCGTCTCTTCTGCCACCCACTTACCCCGCCATGTAATATGGGCACATTCAGAACCCTTTCCTCCTCCGTTTTGCCCTCTTTTCCTCTCCCCTCATCTCCCTCCTGAAATGCATAAATAGCAAGCGCAAAGCGGGCAGTTTGAAATGGTTATTATGGCCTTCGAGCATTTTGTTTCCTGGGGCACAATTTTCTAATTTTGTGACAGAAGGGTTTTTTCCATTGCTGTTGACAGCTCTATCCGCAAAATCAAACCACCTCAAAATTGGTAACATTTCCCCTTGCTGACAGCTGACGGTCCACAATGACAATATAAAGAGCTCAGCACATCTCAGTCCAATCCATTAACTTACTTAACTCATCTTTGATACTGATGCTAGCCTGGCACCCTCAGTTCCTGCCAAGACAACTGCCAGGACAGACTGTTGTGCCATCCAGACTGTCTTCTCAGCTGTTCTAAGATTTTTTGGCAGTGAATCAGACTCAGGCTGGTTAGTATGTCCATACTTTCCACAATTTCATCCAAACTGGTCAGTGGCCAAAGCCACTGATGGCCCTGCCTGTAGCGAGAACTTGCTGTCACTGAGCTGCAGCATCTCCCACCCTTCCACCCTGCACTGGCCACACGACAGCAGGCTGGATCTAATGGAGCAGGAACACTAAAGACAAGGGAGTGACACTACTTTATAGCGGGGCAGCATCTGCCTGTTTCTCCCACATCTCCTTGGAAAACATCCCTGAAGGAATCCCAGGTATGGCCACAGTTGTGCCACCATCTTTCCTCCATGCCTTCTCAAAGTGATTTAGGAGCCCTCCTGCCCTCGCTGTCCCTCAAGCTTTGCTGACGTCATTTAAACACCCTTCCCCTTCCAGTCTGCTTTCCTGGCTCAGCTGCCACTTTCCATCTTATCTTAAACCCTTTTAATTCCAAAGTTATTCCCTCACTCTCTCCTTCTGTAATTTGTTTGGCGTAAAGCTGCAGTGAGATGGCTCCCTGCTCGCCCTTCTCAGCTTGCTGTGGAGATAGTAAAGATGTTTTTACATCCTCACGTTTATTGCTGGGGAACATCTCTGCTTGACTGGCAAGTCACCTCCTGCAGTCTCCTCCCTCGCCCTGCTGCAGGTCTGCTTAGGTGGCATGTAGACCAGCTCTGTAGCTTATGAGGCTGCACTTTGGGGTGAGTCAGCATCATTTAGGTTGTTTCAAAAATGGTGATTTAGGAGCTGATGAGAAGGACTTCTGCTCCCTGCATGGCACCGATAAGCGGGATGTTGGGGCACGCTATCATCCCAGGGAGCCCTGAAAATCCTACCTCTGCCATCTCCCACAGAGCAGGGATTGCCCCTGCAATTCCCAACATTCCAAAGGGCACACGTTTGGATCACTGAGTTTCTAAACCTTGCAGAGTCCATAAATGACAGCTGAACACTCCAGCTTACACAGGCCAGGACGCAGAGCCATTAAATGGCACAGGGCACAGAGACGGGTGCTGAAGGCAGCCCTTACACCAGAAACACCATGTAGCTGCTTTGCTTTAGGAGGAAGAGAAGAGAATCCTGAGGAGAGGGCAAAAGAAAAGCTGTTGTAAAAGGAGGTATTTTAAGCCTAACAGAAAGAGAAGTCTTATTGATACAAGCCAGAACTATTTAGGACCAGAACAACCTAATTTGGAGAAGGGCAGGAGTGTATGTAACTACAGCATCACACTGGTTTCCTATCAAAGAGCCCCAAGCAGTGCTACCCCCATGGCATTTGTTAGGGCTTTTTCAGTGAGCACACTATTAGCCATCAAATCTTGGGTGCTTTCATGCCAAACACTTACGTATCAAGTCCTTGAAAATCTTCTTTTGCCTCTCTCATTTCAGTTTGTCCTCTCTGAAACACCATGGTCCAACTCTGCCAGGCTGGAGAGTGCAACAGGCAGCAGAGGCATGGGAGCCACCGTGGCAGCTGTGTGCAGTGGCAGTCCTCTCCTGCCACTAGCATCACACAAAGGCATCTGAGCATCTGCTGGTGGTCCAGGCAGCAAATGCTTAAATGGCCACAACCCACTCCCTCCCCCACCCCCAGCAGCATTTCTGTGTCAATGACAGAAGGAGAGGGGGCCGAGCAATGCAAAAAAAATCCCATTGCCATGAATATTCATGTGAATATTTAAGCATGCTTAGTGTGTGTTTGCATGTCCTTTGTGTTCTCTTCTGGTTGAATGCACTAGTGCAGGAGTTTCTGATGGACACCAGAGAAAGAGTACCCTCTGATGGGAACTTCAGATTTGTGGTTATTATTTATAGCTTGTGTCACCGTTGCACCTAGGGCTTACACCATGAGCTCGGTGCTACAGACACAGCCTCTGCCCTGAGGAGCTTGTGTGCTCATGGGAGAGAGGAGAATCCAAAGGGGAACCCCAGGGAAGAGGAGGATCCGCCTTGGCAGCGGTGGTCAGAGACATCACTCTGTTCATACCACACTGATGATTTCCTCCTTCTGAGTTCTGGCAGGCAAGGAGGGATTGGGAAGATGACCTTCCAGTGTGTTGGAGAAAGCCCAAAGTTGCTGGTTGATGAAGCAAAGTGGGCTGCTTTCAGAGATGGTGAAGCTTGTGTAGACTTTGGGATGGTGAATGAGAGGTGGTAGCTGGGGCTGTGTCACCAGGTCACCTGCAGCAGAGACTGGAGATGTGTTCAGCCAGAGGAGCACAGATCTGTTCCTGCAATCTGTGCATCCCATCAGAAGGGCTTTAAATTTGAATTTCAAATGTCAAATATCTCCAGTGACTAGGTCATAAGGAAATCACTAAGCAAGAAACATTTGTGAAAATCATTTTCTAACGTTTTAACAATCACTGTAACTTTTGGGTAGGAACTCAACCTGTTCCTGGGCAATTTGCAGGTGGAAAGGGGTGGATAAATTATTCCCTGTGATTTTTGTTTTTTTTGCCTGGGCTATTTCACAGCCCTTTAGCTGAAATTCCAACACCCCTATATTTGTTTAACATCCTAACAAAAGAACTACGATTCAGACTTAATGCAGCTAGGAAACGTGTCCTGTGATGAACCTCTCTTATTGAAAATTACGTGACGTGTCTTCACTTACTGAGTCTTTGGTGAATGAAGAACTTTTGCTTCCCTGTAACTCTAAACATCGGGAGGAGAATTGACCCTGGATGTTGCATCTCTAAGTGTTGCAAACCAGGGATTAATTTCCTTTTCTGCAACAATAACAGCAACAAAATTATTTCTATAAAAATTCAATTATTTGCAATGTCTTGAAGGCAGTAAAGTAATGACAAAGAGCAGGACACCAACCGAGGCAAGTGTGGAATTTTCCACCACAGAGACAGGTTCCCTTGGATGGCTGAGGACATGATTTGTGGCTGGCTGAAAAAAAGCACATTGAGAGGCATCACCAAAGCTCTCGACTCACGTGCTTGAGGAGCTAAAATTGCCTCTTTCTCCCCCCACCCCCCCCCGCCTCCGTTTTCTCCCCACCCTCCCTCTCCACTGTACTTCATACGTATTTAATTTCAAAGGTCCTCTGGGGTCTGGCCTCTGGCACCGTGACTAAAATGAAATGTTCTGGCTGGGAGCTGAGGAGGGGGAGATGGGGAAGGGACAGGGGAACAAAGCCCATGGGCTGTGCCGCCACCGGGGAGAGGCTCCCAGGCTGTCACTGCTCCGGCATGACCGACTGCAGACAGCTAATTAACAGTAGACGCAAATCATTAACATCTGTGAAGCCAGACAGCTTTGCCTGGGGACCTCTAAGAAGCAAACCGGTGGAGAGAGCAGCCCGGTCGGTCTGTGGGTGCGTGACAAAAGCTCATTTCAAATGATCAGAGATCTTCCTACCAGAGCCCTCGTGATGGGCAGCACCAGCAAATGCCGGGGAGACCTTTTTAGCATGGGTTTGTAGATGCCAAAGCAGTTCCAGATGGCACAAACCACGGCTACCCACTTAATTTCTCTCCACTAGGTCCCCTTATGGGTTTAGGCAGCAGAAATTCCTTCTTCGCTGCAAATTGTGAGTGGGTTTTCCTCATGGCGAAGAGTAACCCAGGGGAAAAACCTGTGATTGTTCCCCAAAAGCCAGGCATGTGTTGCCAGTGGCCACCTCAGCACGGTGACCTCTCCTTTCTGCACGCCCAGCTGCCTCAGCAGATGGGGCCTTCAGCACTTGTGATTTTTATGGTGTAATGGTTCAGTGACAAATTTAATTAAATTACTGCCCTGTACCACTGAAAATGTTTCGTTTTGATGTTAGGTAACGTGAAGTTACGTCCTTAAAGCTTTGTTCATCAAAATGGATACACACTGTGACACTGGGAGAGCACCTGACAGACATGAAAAGGTCAGAGATGTGAATTCAGCATGCCATTAAACCGTTTATCCTAAAATCTGGGTGTGCAGGGGAGTGTTTTTCCCTTCATTCTCCAGTAAACAGGACAGGGCTGCGATGAAGCTGAGTTTGCTGCCTGGTTACTCCAACACGACCAACATTTGGAGCGATTTACACAGAGCTGAAAAGCCAAGAGCCTCCTCCTCACAAGTACTGGTCCTGGGTGGGCAGAGCGGCTGCTGGGAGGCAAGAGGAGGCCCAAGGCATGAATGAGTGCGCTATGGAGCCTCCTCAGACACTCAGCATCCTCAAATCCACAGCTTCATCTTGCAAACTCGTGCTTGCTAAGAAATGGAGACTGCTTCTTGTGTAGACATTTCAGCTACAGAAGGGAATGCTTCCCTTGGGATGGACTCAAAATCTGCAGTTTTCCCCCAGAAGCATTTTGCCTTCATATATTCATTTATTTAATAGCCAGGGGCAGCCACAGCTCAGGATGGGACGAGAAATTCAAACTGCAGAACGTACAACCTGGGCTGCTGAGCCCCGTCAGGGCCAGTGGGGCTGATAAATAAGATCCCTAAATCACAACTCCACCATAGCACCATTGAATTACAAATTGCTCTTTGCATGCTCCATGATCATATAATGCAGAGAAGTTCATTTTCATTAGTTTCCAAATAGCTTATGAGACTAGACAAATAGATACGCTTTTCTCTCACATACTGAATACTTGGAATATTTGCATATTTAGGTAATGACAGGGTTTTTTTTGTGTTGCAGCTTTGCTTGTGGCCATAAATCCATAATGCACTTCAAGGCTTTATTGTTCCCCAAAATGGGATGTGCTTAATTTTTTTCTGAGTTATGAGCACGCATCTGCAATTCATTAGCCAACCTGACCAACATATTTTCCATTTCATAGTCACTGTCTTTGTATGACCTTGTTGGTCTAATGACTGAAACGTATTTAATAAATTATTAATGGAGATTACATTATTGAGAGAGGAGCTGTGTAATTAGTTGAAAGAGTACTCAGAATTGGGGTTGTCGGGATCCGCCAAAATCGGAGGGGGAAAGTTGACAGGAAAGCTCCATAGGAGGAAGGGAAAGGGCAGAGAAAATTCAAACCCAGCATATTTTCAGATAAAAAATGAGTCTCGAATGGTTGCAGTTCATAACTGTGGATTTTAGCTGTCAGATGCTTTAAGGACACAAACCTCCACCTCCCTCTGGCCCTGTGTGGGAAACACAAGATTCAAGAGGGAACTGGGGTCTTCTCTGGCCACTGAAGTACAGCTGGAAGTGTGGCCAGCGAAACAGAGAGTGGACCTTTATTTTAAATCTTAATGATTACCATATTCCTCCATTCTGACTCATTTATTCACAGTTTTCAAGCGATGTCTAGAGGAGAGTCGTAGGCTCTTGACCCTCAGCTGGGCACTCTGAAGCTGCTCTGTGTCCACGGGCGCAAGGGCTGATGTATGACAGATGGAACAGCTGGTGGGACTGAAGGACACGTACCCCAGTTTGGGTTTAGCTGGTCCAGAAAGGACCTGCTCCCTCTGCACTGTTGTCTTCTGAGTTATCTCAGTAGCACTGATTTTCTCTGCTGCGTTTTTTCATATGCTTTGCCTTGTTCAGCTTTAGACTCCCAGGCTTGTTTGTCCCATGCAGCTTGAGTTTTTTCTGCTTTTCTAAATCTAACCAGTGAGATGTAAGTCTTAAAGCAATAAGCATTATTAGTGTTCTGATAAATGATAGCAGTGTAGCAGAAAAAGCCGTCCATTCTAATTCATAGAAGGTCTCAGCTTCAATCATATCTTATTACTTTCAGAGTATTCAATCTTCATCTCAGATCATTCAGTGGCAGTTTAATCGATACATCAAAATCGTGCACAATTCCTTCTGCTTACTGAATAGCTTGCATCTGGAGTGGTTTCTGGGTTGTATTCTGGAAGCAGGCAAATAATTAAATCAAAGACTTAGTGAGAGGAATATTCTTGAAAGAACCTCATTATTTTCCTTATGATTCAGCTCCATTTCCTGGCTTCAGTTTGTACATGACACCGAACTTTAAATAATTTTTCAAATCCTTTTCAGGCATTAATTCTGAGAGCACCACTGAGGTCCAGGGAAGAATTACAGCTATTTCTCAGAGCAGGTAATCAGAATAGAGACAGGAATTAGCATTGTCCAACTTGGTCACTATTCTTTTGGTTTACTGTTTTGAGACTGTAGAATCTTACCTGAAATTCAGGTCTTACCTCTTTGCTTGTTCAATATTTTAAATCAATGCGCTATTTTGGAACAAAAAAACCATGGCCTTAAATGTTTAAGTCCTAACTCTAAGATGAAAATGGCCCTGGACTTGGGGAGTATTTTTCTTTTCATATCAAAACAATATAACACTGCCTCTCCACCCAGCACTACTCAGGAATGTTTCTTGAAATCCTGATTTCTTCACATCAAAGATAAAATTAAAAAAATTAGTTCCTCTCTCTTCTTCACATTTTTTTCTCACCTGTCTCCTGTTGCCACACCGCAGACTAGGAACCCTATTATGTAAGGGTCAAAATGAACATGATCAATCATGGGAAGCAGTTATTTGTGATGAAGGGCTTTTCTTCACTTGTTCTCCCTTCAGATATAACAGTGCACAGTGCTGGTACAATCTCCTTTTAGCTGTTTTGAGAAATCCTCAAAAGCAGACTTCGCCAAGTACCGAAGACGTCCCAGTTACAGGCTGCACTGAATGGTTTCAAGGTGCCTCGGTGCGTGCGGTGACCCCCAAAACCTGCTACCCCACATCTTCCCTCCAGGTGAAAAAGTGGTGAGACACGCATGCAATCGGCAGTCGTCGGGAGCGTTTAACCTCGTGTGAATTGGATGTGTGGTAAAATAACCCTGGCCTGATTTTCTTGGTGAATTTAAAAGCACTGCTCATTGCTGGGTGAACCAGGGTTCCACAAGCACTCTGTTAGGCAGCCAGCAGAGAGGTCCCTTTGCTTCCCAGGGCAACACTCGCCGTGATAATGGCTCATTTAGATTATATATATGCCTGCAAGAGCCATATTCTGATAGAGTGATTTAATAGTCAAAGTAGCAGCTCATCAAGGAAGTGATATGTCATTATGAGTTATGCAGTACCTCCGTACCTGTCTCAGGAACATATCCTTCGACATACTGTGAATCACTTACAGAGCTGTGATCCATCCTACGGTTTAAAGCAGGGGAGAGCAAGCAACATATATTAATTAGTCTTTCACTAGGACTTCATGAAACTGTCACTGACTTAATGAAATTGCCATCTCTCCACTGACTTCAAAGAGAGATGGGCTGGGGCCAGCCGTCAAATTGCCAGCACGTTACAATAATCCCATTCTTCTTCTTATCAGATTTCCTCTTGTGTTTTTAAAGGTGATGGAGAACACAGACACCTGAATTCTTCTGAGATCAGGTCACTCGCCTGAAGTAATTTTCTTCTGCCCTCTGTGCATTCTTCTTTTCACCCTCGAGGAACAGGCCAACAGAGGGCACTGGCAGGTTTGGGCTTTTTTAGCAGTATGTTACATGCTTTTAACATATCAGATTATGCATCATAAGAAAGCTTAGCAATAACCCTACCATGTGATATACAGGTTGACCTCCAGCTGTGATGGCATGTGGTCTATTACAGTTGATTTCTGCTCTGACATATTACATATAGCAAGGTGTTGCCCCTGTCAGAAGGCACTGACTTTGTTATAATGTGCTTAAATTGTTTTCTGACCACGATGTGGCTGCTGGGGCAGGGGAGGGTTGCCTTTGGTATATTTGGTGCTCTGCTTTTTACAGGGCAGTAGGAAACAAGGCATGTGTTAGCCTTTTGCCTTGGGTTCCTTCACTGCAGACAATTCTCTCTCAGCCAGCATCAGATGGAGCAGACGTGGCAGTGAGGGTGATGGAGCCTGTGGCACCTGCACGGTCCAGAAGCCAGAGCTAAGGTGGGAAAAGTGTTCTATTAAAATTGGATGTTTTGCTAAAAACAAAATAACTTCTTCCTTTGGCAGCAAATTAAGGGCTTTTAAAAGAAGAACCAGACCATCTTCCCCAATATCTATGCCAAAAGTCAAAGTATTTGATTCCAAAACACAGTGATATGCCTGATGTAGCTGAAGCACCTTATGGTTTCACTCTCCTGTGGACCCAGTTTGCTCACCAGGCTTCCTGCAGCTGCATTTCCACATCAACTCCATCTTATTTTAGAAAAAACCTGGTTTTACTTTGCCTTTCAAAATACCATTTCCTACTGACCTCCATTTCCTCCAAGGAAAGCCTGTGGACTCCTTCTCCATGCTTGCTCTTTCTTATCAAGGGTTGCCATCAATCCAGATAGCCAAACATTACATCACTTACCCTTTGGGCTCAAAAGGATGCTTTTAGCAGGATATTTTATTCTTTGGTTTGTAAAGTCCATCCTGGGGTAAAATCACGAGCTGCGTCTACATGGCAGAGTGTTGGATTTGAAGCATGTTGGGATGGGAGATGAAACCCTTCACATGGGCTTGAGAAAGGAAGTGGTAGCAGCAAACGTGGATGACCTGGCCGTGTATCTCACAGCTTTCAGTAGGACCAGGGTGGTCAGTGTTTTGCATTTTTCTCGAGAAGCATCCACACACGGAGCACACCCCACCAGTGGCACCGTTCAGCACCCGCTGAGGGCAGAGGAGTAACCGATGGGAAGAAAATGCCATTTTGGGGTTACAAGATTATTTTTAACCTCGTCAGATGAGGCCAATGAAATAGAAAGGATTATAAAGAAGAGCTGCAACGCTGAGGGTGATAACCCAACAGATTATGTATGGCCAATCCATTTTTATGATGTATTATTCATCACTACTATATTATTCTGGCTTTTTGGCTTTGGGGTGAATCCTACATGTAAAATGCTGGCGTAGAAGAGGTGTTTGTTTTGTTTTGTTTTGTTTTCCCTGGACTTTGCTGTTGGGAGAGAAAACAGTATCATTTGATGGGAACCTGCATAATAAGACAACACAAATGAAAAATGAGCAAGCTTGTCAGGATGGAGTCAGTGCATTGCTTTTTATGTGAAGACCAATTGAGTAGTTAATTTTAAAGTAAATTGCCCTTGTTTCTCACAGTAAGCCATTTCGACATTTGTGTTGACAGTTTCCCAATTAAATGTGAATATTTTGGTGGCATTTGAGTGTAAACCAAGCCAGGTGTTTCAAGGGCTGTATAGATCTAATTTCTATTAAGGCGGACGGTCCAGTCCCCTCCGGGCATTGGAGCGGATAAAATCCATTATTTTTTTGTAGGGTAAGCTTCTATTACAAGCAGCAGCTCACGGTGGTGCCAGAGGCAGAATGTAATGTGCATCACAGGTACCAAGTAAAAAGGTTATCTGCTTCGACTGTAATCTTTTTATTGCACAAAAGCAGATCCTTGAGCGCTTTGTGAGGATTTTCAAGCCTCCCCCTTGGCCGAGGGAGGGAGAGAGGGAGCTCCCTGGAGAGGATGGGGAGATGGCTCCTCTCTGCTCCAGGAAGCACTGGGGGGAAACCAGAGTGCAAGTAGGAGGAGAAATGCAGTAAATGGGGAAAGGTAATAGTAAGTTTGAGGGCGGTAGGAGGTTTTTCCTTCAAAAGGTGAACTCTGATTGATAATTCCCCAAACTGATGATCCTCAGAAAGGTGCAGACTGAAGACAACTGGCAACCAGCCGCAGAAACACTCAGGTCTGCCTAATTTTCACATGGGTCTCCAGCACGGGCGTGTGCTCCAGCAACTGCGAAAGTATAGGTGTTATCTCTGTTATCCCTAATGGGGTAGTCCAAAAACCTCATCTCGTGAAGCTGCCTAGCTTTGTGAGCCCCTTTTAGTGGAAATAAACTCACTTTTTGGTTTTGTTTTGTTTCAAAACATAAACCCAACTGAAATATATTAAGTCCATTTGCTTGAGATGCCAGGAATTATCTGTCCAACTTTTTATTCCCCCTTAAGCCAACAGGATTCCTTGCAAATGCAGCACAAATATCTAATAGTTTTGCCTCACGTGGGGCCTCTGGCTTATCCACTTCCCTGGACTTCTGTATCCCATATGGGAGTGAGAAAGGAAACAAAATGCTATTCCTCTTTTGGGGAAGGGAAACTGAGGCACAGAGGTATCAAGCCCATCAGCTCCTCTGTCTCTGGGCAAGCTAAGGCTTGAGTCCTTCAGGGTGCAAAATTTGAACCCTGTGCCCAGCCAGCCTCCCGCTCTCTCTGCCTCTCACAGAGTAATTCAGAAAGTTGAAATAATCAGACAACAGACTGTTTGTTACCGTTGCTAGTGGCCAGTTGCTAGAGGAGATTTTGCTATTCTCCTGCTCTGCCAGGGGGATCTTTTCATCTGCCTGAGGGAGGTATAAAGGATTTGATTTTCCAGGCACAGTTTTGGGCTTAAAATATCTCCTTACACAGATTAAACCACTTATTTCTGATTTAGCAAAGACCCCTTGAAATACTGCATGGAACACAACATGGTTTTCATTCAGCTTCATCTGCCAAGCTTAATTAGGGAAGAATTATAGGTTCGCCTGATGGGAATTTGTGCTAACTTAAAGGTTCAGTTCTGCTCTCACACCGATAGCTGGTGGATGCTGAAAGCCCATCCTGGTCAGTGAAGGCGATAAACGTGAGACTTGTGAAATACCAGAGGAGGAAATAACAGCACACAGAGCCATGGAATTAGACATTTCTTACTTTGCCGTGTTAACAGTGAGTGGCTCCATTCATTAGGGCTCAGCTTTCTCGCTCCCTGCCCTATCCTGGGAGTAGAAGGTTTCGGGTGAAAGCCGTATCTGGGAGTCAGAGCAGCTCAGCAGCCTGGAGCCACATGGGCTGGCCTGGAGCTGGCCATGCAGCTGAGCACGCAGTTTGAGGAAGGTAAATACATGTTAATAGAGCATATATATACATAAAAATACATCTAGATATATAGAAGGATGAGTATTTTTGACTTAAAACCTCTTTAAAAAGATCCTTCTGAATCAAGGGACATTCCTGCCTGGCATTTATGCCTTCACATCAATGCAGTCCCACGCTGAACTATGACAGAAGCTCTTCTACTTTCATATCAGAGTACTGAAAACCACCCTTAAAAATTTACGTGAGGGAGGAATAAATGATTTATGAATTTTTTTAAAGTTTACTCTTGCTCTGTAAGACCTCTCAGCTTTTCTTAAGGACTTTTTCAATCCTCCAGTTTCTTTTAGATTTTTTCATGCAAAATATAAACTCCAGAATATTGCAATATGAAAAGTGTTTTATAACCTGCATTTTATACCCTACAAAAGAAATGTAAAGATAATAACATTTTAGGGTAAGTAATTTAGCTGTTCACCCTGAATTTCTAGATCCTTCATGAATAAGGATGCTCATTCTCTCTTGTGTTGTTGCTTTATTGGTAGTATCCTCTTCTGGCAAAAGGCAGAAAGAAAAGTTGATGAAGAAAATGGGTGTATGTCTTCAATGCTAAAGTGAAGAAAGGTCTTACTGTGGTTAAAAGATGTTTTACTGCAATATGGAAGATGCAAATCTTATCTTACTGTATACTGCTGTTAAGTAGCATAAAGCAGCCACGCTTATCCACTGGGAAATTTTAAATGAGCTAATTATTACGTACAAAATAGGAGAATGGAAAGGCAGAAAGATAAAAAGAAGGAGAGAATAAGCTATAGAAAACAAGAAGAGAGCACAGCAACACGTGTTGCTGCTTATAGGTAATTTATAGCTTTCAATGGTATTTTCATTTTATTAAATTCCCATCTGATTTATTTCACTGGGTCCAACATTTTTTTCCCAAGCACCTCCATTTTATCAATAGCACGTGAGGTAATACAAATTCTTTTGGCAGAAGCACGCAGTGATGAAATAGCAAACATTGCATTACTAACCCCAATAATGCAGGAAAAACATCTTTCTATTGTGCAAGCAGAAAGCAATATAACACAGAACTTCCCCTCAGGAATAGATCTCACTCTTACAACAAAAGTGTTGTGAAAGTCTTTGTTCTGATCCCTAAGGATTTTATGAACTGTCACACCATCCTGGTAGATCAGCCACTCATCCTGATGAGCAGACTATGCATTTCTGTAAAAGCTGGCTGATGTTTGAATAGCATAATAAAAATAAAGAAGAGGTGCTTTTGAACATTTTAAGAAATATACATTTTTTGGGGGGATGTGAGAAACAAGAAGGGGTCTGAAATATCTTCACAATGCACAGGATGCCCAGCAGAATACTGTGAGCGCCTCTGACTTCAGGTAGACTTCAAGGAGACATAATATTGTGGGAAGCCTCTAAATATCTCTACAGATTTTGCAAGTGAGTTTTGTACTCCAAATTCACTCTGTCCTTTCTTGAATCTTTACATGGACCCCCAATGTCCTGATTACCCTTTGTTGAGACATATATATCAGCACCCCATATATATTTGGAAGTTTTGCTGCGCTAATACTTGGCACATATTTAGTGGGCACTATCTGATTAAGACATTTTTCTCTCTTTCTAGGTAGAGGACAGCAGGGATGTTACTGATGGTGCCTTTAATTGTTTTAGAGCCTTAAGTGTGTGTATAATACTTATTCCATACTAGAAGCCCACACATGACCACTGCCAGAATTACTTGAGCTGCGGACCCACCATAGCGACACAATGTTTGGTGACCAGCGCTTCCCAAAGATGTTTTTATTCAACTCAACAAACAGGATCCTAATGGACATAAGAATGAACAAGCAGCATCATTAAACTGTAATAATTCAAAGCCATGGCTGGCTATTTATTAGAGAAGTGATCTGTGGTCGTATCTGTTCAACTGAACCCTGATTTTCCTCAGTGGATTTCTTGTCACGGCGGGCTGTCCTTCACAAATGGTTCAATACATTAAATGCACTTAAATGTGTTTTAATCCAGCCAGTAACCCACCACGTGGAGTGAAATAGCAGGAGCTAAAGGGAGAAGCAAGCCAGCCAGATCTGTACTTTGACTACCTCCTTGTTAGCTGCTCCTTGCCGTCAGGCTGGGGACCTTGCCCTTTGTGCTGGGCTGGCGATTGCCATCGCTGCTCCCTTCCCTGATCGGTGCTGCCTCTCCGGCACGTCATTAGCATTCCCCTCCCGCGCCAGCACCAGAGGGGAGCTGTAATTAAAATGCAATGTGACAGAGCATGTCAAATGCAAAGGGTCCCTCTTGCACAAAATCTTTGCTAAGCGCCTGTTCATTTCGTGGCTGGATCAGTTACGTGCGCTGCTTTCTAAGAATAAATTAACAGGAGCGGGTCCGGCTTTTGCAATATCCTACGGCAATTTTGTTTAGATCATTTTCTTGCTGATTAAATAGCATAGCTTTATTGGCTGTTTCTTGCTCATAAAACAGAAGCGATAATCCATTAATTATTTCTCTTCAGAGCCTGGATGTACTCAGTGTAACAGAATATTGCCACTGGAGGGAAGGCAGCTCTCCCAAGGCCAGTCCTTCTCAGCCGCTGCTCCTTGGGAATGGGCAGGGAGGACAACCCAGAGAGATGAGTGAAGGGAACTGGTCCAGAGCAGAGCTCCTCAATGGAAAATCTCTCCCAGGTTCACCTAGATGATCTAAGAAACAAGAAGTATAAGGTAATGCTCCAGCAAGGAGGCCTTGAGATGAAGTTTGTGTTATGAGAAGGGCTTGCCAAAGTGATCTGGGGAACGTGGTGGACGGGGAGCTTGGCTGAACAACAGAAAGTTGAGGACTGGCAATGACCCTGCACCACCAGCTCAGCTCCCCCCACCCCTGAGAGCAAGGAGATCACCCAGAGAAGACACTGGTCATTTGAGTCCATCTTGGCCTCACAGCACATCCTCCAAGTGCAGCAAGAGCAGTGGGACAGGGACCGGCAGGGTGGTGGGCAGCTGTGGAGGAGGAGGATGGAGCAAGTACTGATGGGGCTTTTCCCTGAGCACGAGTGCAGACTTGAGCTTCATTTTTCGTTAGGGAATTCCTTTATATTATTTTGCAAGTCATTAACATGCAAAAGAGATCCTTGTGGCATTCCAGGTCTCACACTCACACTGCTTTGAAGCTGTCACTGGTAAGACCCAATTGCTCTGGCCCTGGTATAGAAGCCATGGCCAAATCAGAAGTTACCACTGTGGGTATGTTGCCCTTAGGTAAAGGAACCTTTAAAGACTCTTAAGTAAGTGTCCACAAAATAGTGAGGCAGCAATAAAACTTCTAAAACAATAACAAATCTCATACAGAGAGGTGAGAAGAATGCTGAGGTGTAGCAGATCCAGAGTCATCATCAGAGAAGTTCTCCCTGGGCATGTCATAGGAGATTAATACTCCTTGGGCAGGTGGGATAATCAAGGTCATAGCATCCCAGGAAAGCAGGACAAACATCAAATCTAATGGGTTGATTATATAGGTAATGAGAACAAGCTGTGCCTGTTTGTTGGCTTGTGCTGGGGGCAGGGTATTTTATCAGACAGGAGCAGGGTACAGTCCTGAGCAGGATACCTGGCAGGATGGTACTGAAAGTTCCTGGGAGAGGTCAGCTGTAGAGCAGTGGTTTCCCATAGTACAGATATCACTGGATGTCTCTATATCCTGTGTTGTCTCAGGAGGAGCAGATGAGTCAGGAAGAAGAGAAAAAAATCCAGCTGGGATCCCCACCTCTGATTTTTAAGGAGGCTCCAACTTGCAAGTGAACCTCTGGGGCAGCTGTGTTACCATAGGAGGACTGTTGGCTTAATGTCAAAAAGGAGATTATGAATGAAGTGACTCTGCTGCCAGATCTTCAGCTTTTGAACCAAGTCACTGTGTGAGCTTAGGAAGCTTCTCAGCAGGCTGAAGGTTTGTTATCATATACTTATGATGAAAAATATAATATCAGTTCTTTCTGAGGTATGTGAATTCCTTGGTAGTTGTCATTGCTGAGCACAGGGTTAATCCCCCAGGGGATTTCTTGACACCCTTCCCACTTGGGTCTGGCTGTCACTGAAATCTATGAGGCTGAGTCCAGCAATTTAAAAATGGGCTTTAATTTATCCTTGGACTGCTGTACTGTGTGAGCAGGCACTCTGCTTCTGTGTTATTTAGATAACGCTGTTCTGGCCAGGGCATGAGGGGGAACAGGAGCACCCACCACAGCAGATGTCTGTTCTGTGTTTTGCTTCACTGGGCTCTTCTCTAGCTCTTCCCTAGCATTCTTGTAGCATTTCCAAAGCATGACTGCATACTTTGTGTGCCACAACTGTTGTCACCCACTTCAGTTTCATGCCCTGAGATAATCACTGATGTCTGCTTGTACTGCGACTTACCCCTGTCAGGACTGGAATACTTATTTAATACCATCCAAAACTAATGGCAGGGAGGTCAAGGCTTTTAGAAGTCTTGGTCATGTTTTAATTACAGATCCCATATTAGCACTTAATATCTGAGTGCACACAACATGTAACTGCTGGGGAAAGCTCCTTCCACCCACTGATGGAGCTCATCCTCTCTGAGAGGAAGTCTTCCTCCATGCAGTCATCAGCCTTAGTGAGGCCTCTTTTGCCATTTAGCTGCTTTGGGGTTTTTTGCTCTGTTTGTGTATGGGAAGTATGGAAAAATATCTGAGAAGTAGGATTACAAACCGGGTGTGTGCTTCTCTCTTGATGAGAAGAGGTGGCTGCTTCACCTTGAAGTTCATTCTCTTTAGAATTTCACCAGGAAGATGGTGGAGCAGGGGAGAGCTTACAGCTTGCCTTGTTTGATACCAGGTGGCTTGGTTCAAAGCCTCCCCCTCCTGCTTACTGACAGTGATCCAAAGAGTGTGTCAGTGTGTGTAAGGTATGTGCACTGCCCTCCTGAAAGCTTCTTTCTTAAACAGAAGAAATCACATTAACTCTCTCCTTACTGCCTTTCAGAATGTGATAAAGCGTCATTCTACAGGCAATAAAACTCGGTGTCAAGCAGCACCAAAGTCATTTATTTTACACACCCAGGCTTGCAAACAGGTCCATACACACCCTCATACTCAGAATGGAATAATACATACCAGCTGCATTTTAATATCTAGTTGGCTTTAGCCATTATTAAGATATAAGCCAAATTCAGGAAATTACCTTGCTAACAGCTCATTGGAGATTGCCATATATGGTGCTTATTACTGTTATTACAAATGAATTCATGGGAAATTTAATTAAGGTCTCAAAAAGAAACAAATGGTTTTCTATCTATTAAGTACACCGGCCAAGTTTACTTTTGGCATATTTCCTTGCCCCATAAAGGTTTTCAGTACATTATTTTTCTCTGAGTAATCTTGTTACTAAATTAAGCCTTAGGGTCAACATCAGCTCGCTGTGTACTGTATAAAATGTTGATAACTTCAATGTGCTGCACCTGCAACCAGAGATGCTTTAACTATTCAAGTGGCCATTCTCAAGTAACACTTGCCTAGAGATCACATTTATTTTCCCTGTGTGTGGCTGCTCTGTATTTCAGAATGGAAATGTCCAAAGGCACCCAGCCAGCATCTCCCCCACCAGGGAGTCAAAGACCTTCCCTGCTGTGCCTGGCTGAGCTGATGTACCCATTGCTGGAGCTGGTTTTGTCTCCCTGGACCCCAAATCCATCCACCTGGAGGAAAACTGGAGCTCAGTCCCCGCAGCTGTACCTCCCTTTCTTTGCCATCACCTGCCTGCCTCCAGGATAAGGATTGTGCTAATGTGGAATGAGCAATGACACGTATCAGTGAAAGACAGGGCTAATAATTTACCCTTAACCCTCAAAGCCACAGGGAATTATGCAGGAGAGCATGGGCATATTTTGATGAAGTAGCAAATCCTCTCTGTTGCTCGCTCAGGGACAGAGAGGACAGGGCTGTAAATCTAGAAGAGTCGCTTATCTGCAAAGGGAGTGTCACAAGCGTGAGCAGAAGTGCCATGTCTTCTACTTTGTGTGCTCTGGTGTTGTGCCAGGGTTTGTAATCTGATTGGGGAGGGAGAGAGGTGAATTTGATTTAGTAGCATAGATCAAAATAATAACAGCCATGGAAAATACTCTTCCTTAATCCTGTTGTGGGCCAGCAGCTACCTGTTCATCAATCACTGCTGCCTGAGTCCCCTGTGCTGAAAGGTGCTTTGCAGAGGCCAAAAGGCTCGCTGCGCTTCAGCGGGGCCCTGCTTCGCTGCAGAGATCACATCACAGATGGGTTTGGTGGGCTGGAAGGGAATTCAGCAAATCTTCGCCCCGAATGAGAATTTTCATGCTCTGGGGATTTCTGTCGTCGTTCTGGATATATAGACTGGTCTGTTTTAGAGTCTGTGCAGGGAAAGATGCTTACGATGTAGCTAAATAGCATTGATGCTGCACCTGACAGCTTTAAAACCATCCAAAAAGTGATGTGGAAATCATCTGCTCAGTAAACAGCAACCTGCAAGAGGCATGTTCAGTCACTGATCTGTGGTGTGCATTTGCTCCCTGGGAGCTTCAAACTGCATGTTAAATGCTACGCCTCCTCCTTAGAAACCTAGATGACTTAGGAACCTCATTCCTACAATTCTGCTTCTCTGCTTGGGCTGTATTATCCCAAATAAGCTGGATAGGATGGGCAGCGGGTGGCAGAAACCCTGTGCATTGTCCAGCCTATATAGGCCAAGCTGGGCCTGCCAGCCCTTCAGCAGGGCTTGCAGCAGCCTCCCAGAAAAAATTGAGGGCAATATAATTCAGTGGACCCAAGCTGCTGCCCTGGCAGAGGGGGACTTTGCCTGAAGCCACCCATAAGGCAGTCCTTTCCTCCTGGCAGTGGAAGATGCAGCGGAGTGGCAGCAATAGCTCTGCTAGACTGTTAGATCATCAGCTCATGCCATATGTAATGGTGGAAAAAAAAAAATATATATAATTCCAGACAGAGACTTGCCCAAATTAACTTTGAGGCAGATAGTTTGGCAGAGGGGAGCAGCCCTAGGTATTGTGGGCCTTGCTATTGTGGTACTGAACCTGGCTAATTTAAAGGACTGCGTATCAAATGGTTACTGCAGATCCCCCTGAGGAGAAGAGACAGCCATCCTGGGTTTGGAGGTATGCTATGGAAAAGTGGAATTTGCTGATTGATCCAAAGGTAAGGCTTTTTATGAATTCAGTGACAGCTGGTAATTTAAAGTAGATGTTGTAATGTTCTGTCTCTTTGGTCTCTCTAAACCAGCCGTACATTTCTACCTCATTTATTATTTAGAACTCAAACGTTGCTTTATGCGGTGAGGAATCTGTGCTCTCAGATATTGATTTAGTGAAATTCATAGGGTCATCTTGACTATTTCCACTCAAGCTTGGAAAAAATATGCCATGGTCAGGCGTATGGAGGCTGCAGCTGCCCCAGGATGTGGTCTGAGCTGAGGGTGATGGAACAGTCCAAGGGGCAAAGAGTCAGCCCAGGCAGTCTCATGCAGAAAATTAACTTCTCCTAGAGTTTCTAGAAGACCTAAATCCCTGCTTTCACTGGACAAAAAGGTGGTGGCTCTATTTAAATTAAAATGAGCACACAGCAGCATATCTGATTTAAAAACTGGAAAATGTCAGGCCAAAAGTATTTTTTTTTTCTTTTAGGATGTGATCCCAAGTATTTTTACATCTATATAAGAAAATCCTATTTTTGTTTTCACTGCCAGAACCAATCCCACACATATTAGCAAATAAATGGCCCGTATGCATTTTCTTTCACTCATCCTAAAATCTTCCCGTGCCCAGCCAGCTCTGGAGACTTGCGGGGATGTAACAAGGACCTTTTGATGGGTGACAAAAGCAAAGCCGAGTGGGAGGCATCGTGCTGTGGTCTCTTCCTCACCATAGCTCCTTGCAGAGGGCGATGTGCAGGAGGGTGGGAAGCACAGCGGGCTCCCAACGAGTCGGCAGCACCATCTGCTGCAGCCGGCGCCGAACGGCAGCGACAGCCTTCGCCTGCTGTCATATTCCCATCCCAGCTGGGGAATGAGGAGCATTGGGCTTCCACAAGCTCCCCAGGTCGTGAGGGATGGGGACATGTGTCCGCAGCTAACGACAGGGGAAGCTGAGAAATGGTTTTCACCCCTCATTTAGAAAGGGAGCTTTGGTAGCGCTTGGATGCAAATTATTTTCTTGCAACTGAACACAGGAAAAAAACTAGTGGGAGTGAGGTGGAGCCTTTAAATCCAGTAATTCAGGGTTAAATATGGACATCAGGGCTCAGACACTGACTACAGACTGAGCTATAAATCACACTACTGCTAAAGACAAGTTGCTCAGTGGAACAGCTCATGTGCTTCTTGGTGAACAGCGATGGAGTAAGCTGCTGCTCTGAGGGAAATGCAAACTTGAATGTTCATCTGTCTTGCTAAAATAGGAAATTTCAAGTTTCCACAGAGACTTTGTGGCATTTCAAGTGGAAAGTGGTAAAGGGAAATACATCTGTCCTAATTATAGAAGTTGGTCAAAACCCTCTGATTTCATCTTATAAAAGAAGGAAGTTCAGATGTGATCTCTGCATCTGAGAGCTATAGGACAGAGCTGTAAAGGCAGTTAGTGAGGTCCTTAAATGAGAGGACTGACACTGCTGTGCTGAGCTGAGAGCTGTTGGGAAACCTTTCTGCTGCCCTTTTCCACCCTGTAACTGGTAAACTGTTTTCCTGCAAAAGAATGGAAAATTGAGCAATGTGCTGAAGGCTTGATCCAAAGCATATTGGCTTCAAACCTCATCCCAAAACTTCAGCTTCAGAGGAATTTGGAGTATACTCATCCCAATAATCTTCACTCCAAACAACAGAAAACAAATTAATTTTTCAGTAAACATATAGGAGGTGCCAGAGAGATACACCAATCACCGGAAAAATAGGATACCACATCTTGGATTAATCTCAGCAACTGAGAACACCGTGGAAATGGTGTTCTCGGTGGGACAGGGGTATTTTACTTCTGTGAGACCTGTAAACACAACTAACCTAAAAACTGGTAGTAGGTGTATATTGTCTCCAAAAAAATCTTTTCTCTGGGGAAAAGCAGGGGTGTTTAATAGCCAGGTCCCTCAGCAGAATGATGAGGGGATGAAGTATTTTTGCTGAGTTCCCCTTGGGCACAGAGAAATGGTCTGTCTCTGAAGCTGGTGATGCTCAAGGGGCCTTGGCACCACTCTGTCTTGCACAACGCCCGGGAGCAAAGCGCCGACGAGTGTAAGGAGACACCCAAAGTTGTTTGTCACAACTGTTTTCCAACAAGGCTTTCTGGGCACCCAGCAAGGACAGCCCAGGGCTGTTTGGCCTATCCAGGAACGCGTGCTTCCAGTAAGCTGCTCTCATGAGAGAAAGGCATGTTTAGGAAACCTAGAGCAATTTTATTTCCTCATTTCCACACACCAAGAAAAAAAACCCTCAAACCCTGTCAGAAACTCTCAGCAGGACAAAATACCAGGTGGGTAGAGGATATCGGGGAAGGGGAGCTTTGAGATAGCCTGTGTCATACAGGGAAGGGCTTGCTGGACCAAGAAAGCCCCGAAGCACCCCAAATGCCAGTCCTGGGAGAGTGTTGGGGTGTATGCTGCACTATCATTGCTGGTAGCTGAGCTGGAGGGTGTAGTAAACCTTCTGCTAGGGTTTTGGAAAGCGGTCCTCAAAGCTGTTGAAATGAGAAGTTCCTAATATATAGTTAGCTGAAAGAGCTGCACAATAAATAAGGGACTGTTGCCCCAGTAATTTTAAATGCAAAATTCTGCCTTAGTCTTGCACTTTGCAAAGCCCTCTTGATGGTAGGTAGAGATGTCACTTAATTTAAGTCTCAGTCCCACCTGTGGCACCCCAGGTGGTCAGGCTGGAAGTGGGACTCTGCTTTCATTCCCCAGGTGGAAAGTACATAGGGCTCTTAAAGGAAAAATCTGAAATCATCCTCTGTATATTTACTTTGGGGACAGGCTAAGGAAGGAGCTAAGATCTTGACCTACAGTTACATCAGCTTTTTTAGCTTCAGCAGCCAGAGCACGTGGCTATTAGTAATCTAGTGAAAAATGTAACAACACTTGCTTAAAAATAAACAGCCCACTCAAAAAAGGAAGTTACAATAAATAAACTGCATGAGAGGTAGCAATAAAAAGTTTATGGCTGGAGTCATAATTGGCTGTAGAAATAACTGTCTCTAAAGTAGGAGATACTGAATATTTTCCTCCCTACATCTTGCCATTGAAACTTCCCCAACTGGAAGAAGGCAAGTGCTCCCAAGCCTGAGTGCTGGGGAAGGAGACATCACTGTATTTAGAGTCACCCTGGTGCATCTGCCCACACAACTTCCTTTCTTGAAGTCACGCTGAAGAGAGGAGAAAATGTTTTCCTTCCACTTGCTCAGCAGAGCATGGTGAGCTCATAAGCAGGGGACTTCAACTTTCAAATGGTGAACTTGACCGAGGTCTGATTTCCCTCTTTATTTATGTTTTCTTCAGCAGCTTCCATGAACTGAGGCACAATCTGTTAAACTAATCTTCACCAGCTTTCACTCCTTGTCTGGAAAAGTTGTTGCGAGTGGTTCTGGTCAGACTGTGAGTAATCCCCCAGAATTACTATAACCCTAGATAACTGGGGCCCACCAGATGAGGCTGGGATGGCAGAAACGGGGGCGGGAGGGGGTGGCAGACGTTGCTGCTTGTATTTCTCTTTTTGCCCATTTTGTGCAACTTCAGCTCAAAAGCTAATTGTTGCTTAAAAAGTGCTCTGAAATAGAGTGGTAAAAGCAGACAAAGTCCCACCTGGCTTCACATCACCAAAACTTCACTCAAAGGAGAGGACCCAAACAAAAGAACCTGCTCGTTGCCAGGGAAGAGCATGGCCCCAATGCAAATCCAGCCATGGCGAGTGCCAATCTATAGAAGCTTTGGCCTGAGAGAGTTCAGTGCAAACCCGAGAGAGTTTGCTCTTAACTGCGACATCCCACCCCATCTTGCAGAGATATTATCCTCCCACGAATGTTGATATTGTTCTCCAGAAGGCGTGTGTGGTTTTCTTTTTTTTTTTTTTTTTTTTTGTTTATTGTGCTGGTAGAGTTAGATGAAACTAATGAGTCAATGGTCTCATATTTTTAAACAGATGGTTGAGATTTCAGTCAGCTGCTGTACATCGGTGCCCCTGTGTTTTGGACTGTCTGGTTCACCTGTAGGGAAAATCAGGCTTAAAATGACTGTGGATGCAGGTTGGGCAGTAATGGTACCTTGCTGCTGGGAGCCTTCCACTGCCTTTAATGAGCTGTTTGGGTAAGAGACAGTCTTCTGTCCAAGACCCTTCAAGGAGGGTGGTGGAAGGGAGGTATCTAGCAGTGGGACAAAGGACTTCTTGAAAAAGAATAAAACTGTGTCCCAAGAATGACTGGGGTATTCAGTCTGGCTCCATGCCCAGGGAGCTGCTGACACAGTGATGTCAACCAGATTTCAAGAGCATTGGAGACGTGTTTTGGAGAGATAGGGGTGTTTGGTCACATTGCATATCTTCATCCTCTCTCAAGCTGTAATGTTCTTACTCATGTTGAGTAGTACCTTTCTGAGGAATTAGTCCCACTGGTTACAGTAGGACTACTCACAGCAGACACTAATATTCAACATGAGTAAACAACTATACGTGTGGGATGGGGTTTGCAAGTTTGTGGGCAATGCTAGGGATACATGCATACTAGTGCAAAATTCAAGATAAATGTCCTCAAGGTTGCGTTGACATTTCTGCAAAACTAAACATGAAGACGTCAGCAATTGTACTTGGAAAGATTTCTTTTCCTCTGTTTTAAACTCATTTCCTTCTCACTGTTGTCTGTGTTCTGTTCTCTGAGCTTAGAAAGTTAGAAGTCAAAGCAACGTGCAAAAAAATAGTTTTTATGTATCTCATGGTACCTAAATTCAGGCTAGGAAGTACCCATGCTTGCAGCTCTGAGCATGGCAAGCAGCACCTTGGGGGTACAGAGGTAGCTTTGTGCTGGTCTGATGTCACACATCTGATGTAAACTTGGCAGTGATGCTTTGAAGACATGTGGTAAATCTCATCTCAGTCTTGGCTGCTCTGCAAGGTAGTTCAATACTGAGTTAAAATGGGTCCTTGAAGGTTCCTTGTGTAGTTAGAGACTGGGGGAAACCTCCACAACAGCACTGGGCAGCTAACTTTGGGATGGCTCTGTTGATAGTGCCAGTTGCACAGATACCTGAAGAGTAGCAGGGAAAATAAAATACAAAGAAAAATCAGAGCAAGATTGTTTAGATAATCTAAAAATACAACTTATATTAGTTGAGAGAAATGAGAGCCAAACTAGTAATGAACAAAAGAGATTTACCTGTGGTGCACGAGAACTGGAAAATTGTCAGGCATATTGGTATAATTAGTTTTGCCACTTTGGGGATAATTCTAGCAAGCATATTTGTGGCTTCCTGTGTTGACTGTGTAGTCAAAGCCATCACAAACGAGCTGCTTTACATCCTGGACCCATTCAGCAAAAAGGTCCATGTACCCCAGCAGAGGTGTTGGGCGGCCAAGCATGGCAGCTCTCAACTGCAGGCACATCCCCACACCACAGATTTTGGATTTCTCCAGCACCCAGTTTACAGATATTTCAATAAATGCCGCTCTGAGGTGTTCCAGGGAATCTGGGAATGGATGAAAGGAAAAACTTGAAGAGAATGGAAAAATCCCATTGCCTGTACCTTCTCCAAAGGAGTCTGGAGGTGGGAGGGTGCTTTGAGTGGCATTCGTAGAGGCTGCCAGTCCCACGTAATTCGCGTAGGAAGTTTCTCACCGTTACAGTCTGCAGGGACGTTTCTTCCCCCTTAGTGACCTAATTTTGGTGAGTGAGCAACCGTTTGGAAGAACTTTCCTGCCTGACTTTCTGACTGTAGCTCGGAGCCAGCAGGAAAGGGAGTCCAGGTTCAGAGCTTTCCCCAGTGGACCGTGGTTCAGCAGCCCCACAGCTCCCACCTGGGAACCCCATTGCTGCTGGTGTCCGCAGACAAGGTCACAATGGACAGAACATGATAACATTGCTAAAAAAAATAGGTCCTTAGGATGTAAAGTAGACTAATCCAATCTTCAACTCCCACTGTGAGTAGCTGGATGTGGCTTACTGGGTTTGAATAGAGTTTTGCCAAAAGAAAGCATCTTTTTTTTTTTTTTTATACAAAGCACATGATTTTCCTTTGAAAGAATGTTTACAGAATAGAGCTCGTTGCCTCATCAGTCAGTGTATCCTTGATATTTTCAATTATGTGGTTTCTTATTCAACACGTGTTTGAATCATAAGACTTCTACCCCTTTATCTGAATTTATCTGCTGGGAGCATTTTTAAGAGTGAAATGTCAGTCAGGTGCATGCCAGACATGCAGTAAACACAGTTTTTTCTCTGCTTTCCAGCTCACTTCTCTGGAATTCCCCTCTGCTGATTCCTCATCTTTATGGTCCCTTTCCAGCAGAGCAGAACAGGTCCAGAGTTTTCTCTGACCAAGGAAACATACTCAGTGAGGTCCTAGGGCTGGCTTCTTGCTTGGCATCTTTGATCCACTTACAGCACACCAGGGAGTCCTTCCTTCTCCCAGATGAGAGTCTTTGAAGACTCCTCATGTTTCTTCAGCTGGTCTGTTCTGGTTTGGTACTGGAGGGCTCCCCTCAAAGCTTTTGATGAGTCTACAACTTGACAGCAGCTGGTAGTGCTGCTGGTCTGAGTGTTTTTCAGGTGAGTTTTTCATTCAGTTTTACTTAAATAGCAAAGGAAAGGAAAATCCAAAACTCTGGGCTGGGCCGTGCAGAGAGCACGGCACCCCTCGGCAGATGTAGAACTTCCATACCTCGTGGCCAGAGCTCCCTGCCCTCCTCTGGCCTGGATGCCTCTTGTTTCTGAACTCTCATGCTGCAGCTGCATGGAGATCTGAGGAAGTGGGCAACACTGGAATGGGAACAGAATGCCATTATTTGTGGCAAATTATTTCTTAATGCCGAGCGTAGGAGAGACTGTAAATATATGCATTGGCACAATTTTAACCTGCTTCTCTCTTCACCATAATAATACAATCTTCTAGAAAATTTTATAGAAACCCAGGCCAGCATTTGGATCAAATAAATAGCTGTTTGTTTTTCCCACACTTATTTCTTCACTTAAAATAATACATCTAGCTATCATCACCCATGTACCACGATGCACGTGCAAGAATGATGACAAAGAACAAGCACGGGGGTGGTGTGATGCAGAGCAGGGGCAGCTTGATGTTTGGTGCCTTAAGCAAGACGTGAGGCTTGAGAAGTTTGGAGATCCCACCAAAACACTGTATCTATAAGACATGATCCTGTGTGGAAGCCCTGGTTAGCCACCTGTGGAACTTTTTCCTGGCTGCTGTGTTCATTGGCATCGTAGGGAAAAGTAGCTGCTGGCATTGATGCCTGTGTCACATGGATCATATGAAAACAGGGCAACATCTGGCAGTGAGCACTTCAGCCCCCTGATCAGCAAATTGAGTGTAAAAAGGAAATGTGGTGGTTCTGTTGTCTCCCGAGTGCTTTAAAAAAATAAGACAGAGACTCAAGAAGAAAAATATTTCTTAATGAGGCCTACATGATCTTTCCAGTATTAACACTCTGCAATGAGCTCAGACAGTGTGTCCCCAGGGTGCTGATGTAGGGTTTCAAATGTGTCTGCAGTCAGCAAAGCCACAACCCTACTGCTTGAAAGCCAGGGCAAAGCCCTCTCCACTCGTGAAGGCAGCCGATGGCCGTGGTAGCTTCAGTCCATGCTCATCCACACAGCTAAAACCGAGGAGATACAGCAGACCTGTAAAGGTCAGCAAGCATATGGCTAAGTCTTTTTCTCTGCATATGGAACTACTGATGAATTTTACTGATAATGCCCGAGCCGGACAAGGCTCCCGTTTGCTCACCACTAGTGGAAGAGGATCTGCAGTGCCAACTGGGCCTGAACTTCCCATGAATTACAGTGCTGTGATTGCATATTTACATTTGCTGATGATACCGATGTCTTTCAGAAGAAGGTATAGAGGATTTTACACGACTTTCAGCTGGAACACGATGTCACCAACACTCCCCCACCCAGGCTGGTGGAGCAGTTCTGATTGCTTGCAACGCTTTATTAATAGACTTGCTAACATCAAGGAAAGCTTTATGAACACTTAGGATACAGGGAAGTACCAGTGACTGCACCTTGTGCTGCTTCTGCTAATAATATGTAGAAGTTATAAATAATGCATTTTTATTTTCTGAGACAACTTATTGGTGGCCCTTTCTTGGCCTTTCAAAGCAGCATCCAGCAGTCCTGACATCTCTGATGCATACACCAGAGCAGAGACAGTGACTTTGTCCTTCTTGCTTAGAAGTTTGGCAGGAGTCAAATAATAACTTGGTTAATACTTTGCTGCTACGTAGGGAGGAAGATGATGTTCTATGAAAGCATAGAAAGGTATTAAGATGTCTTGTCTAGAAAGACATAAAGATGGCATTCATAGGGCAGGGTCAAGCTCTTTTTAAGAAGTGAGACTTGGATTCCTTATCTTGGATAGTACCTTCTTCAGGCCCATCAGTACTTGTAGCCCCCAATATGTCCCTGGTCCCAGGAAATTCCGCCACTGTCAGGGAAAATTAAGTGAGACAGACTTAAGTGAGATTGTCAGCTCCCGACATATCAATCTACTTCAGAGATAAGGATCAGGTATAACTGATGCAGGAACTCCTGCTGGTATGTATCTGAACATCTCTGTGAGTGGCAACATGGAGCCTCCTCTTTGCCTTTACTGAAATTTAAAAGGCTTATGGAGGTTCTGACAATGATCAGGGCTAATTAGCTAGATGCAGTCATGGGTGCGAGGCAAGAACTGGGTTCCTTGATGCTCATTTGTAGTTTTGGACCAAAGAAGTGGTGGCTACTCTGCCTTGCTTGGACGTCCTTAGGCAAACAGAGGTCTGCAGGTTGACAGAAACATCCTCCATTTCTGTCAAGGACAGCCCAGGTGAGCATGGGCAGGTCATGCAACGGGGTAACTTCAGCTGCTCTAGACTGACACCGGCCAAGCAGACTTAGCCTGCTGCTGAGCAAGGCCTTTGTGTTGCAAATAACTTTGGGTTAAGGCCTGCTGTGCAATGACTTTTCATGGAAATCACTAGAGGGTATTTTCTCTGTTCTCCCACAACAGTACAGAGCGTATTTTTTATTCCATTTTGCCACAGTAATGGCATTAACTTCTGGGAAAGCAGACAACATGAGTTCCAGGTCTGGCTTTCTTATTGACTAGCTCCTTGGAGAGACGACAGCTCACTTTAACCATATCCATAAAATCTTCTGTGCCAAATAATTGAGGCCATCTGAAGCAGTTTGAATACCCTGTTCTCATGCACTACATCATCTAGCAGGGTGTGGAAGGTTAAGCCATGTGTCTGCTCATGTACTCCAATCACTTAGCTGTGTCCAATTTGGTCCAGGCTGTGTTAGTCTTTATCGAGTCTCCTAATACAGAGAGCAGTGTTGGTGCTTCCCAAAGGACTGACAAAACAACCTGCCAAAATCAACAGTAGTGGTTCAAGCTACGTTGTTGGGGTCTTTGCTCTCTGCATGGCCAGTCCACGGGCTGTGGTGATGTGTTTTGTGTACACTGATGTTCCCCCAAGGTTTCATAGGCAATGCCAGTCATTAGCTTTGTGGTCTCACAGTCAACGGGACCCTCGCCAAAGCAGAACCTTGGGTGATGGAGCAGTTAAGCACTGCTCCCACATTTGGGTGCCTTGGTGTTAGTTGGTTGACCAGAGAAGATCCAAGTGAGAGCTGATGTGAGCATTGTGTTCTGCCTCTTCACAGGCCAAAACTGATAGGAGCCAAGTGCTGGTTGAACACAGAATAGAAAGAAGTGTGGGGTAAGAGCTCATGGAGGGTTGCAAATAAAGGGGCAAAAATACAGAGGTGTGTTACTGGGCAAGTTGCCACATTTTCTGCTGCTTCTATGCATGTATTTGAAGTAAACATTCAAACTCATACCTGAATTTACGCTGAGGGAAGACGCGTCCTTTCTTCATGGCTGAAGAATCAGGCATGTTCCTTCACAAATAGGCAATGGATCCGACAGACCCACATTTAGCACATTGAGCTGAGTTATCAGGCCTTCGACTTCCCTTTTTCAAACAAATCTTTTTGCCTTTAAAGAAGAAAAATCCTCTGGCGAATTATCCTTTCCAGGTAGATGGAGGCAATGACGCAGACTTACATTGCGTGTTCAGATCAAATGGCAGCCTGCTGAGAGGAAAGAGGGGGGGAAAAAAAAGAAAAGAAAAAAAAAAAAAAGTATTAAATCCCAGTGGGGTTCCTGAAGTAGGCACGCATTATGAGTAAAGCATTTAATGATCACTCAAGGAGAGTTTGGGGAATCTTTTTTTTTTTTTTGTATGGGCAGTTTTGATCTCAACTGTATGTAGTTTTGGCCCTTGATGCTACCAATTATCTCTGTATAATAGGGATTTAAAATACTTTCCACAGTTTTGCTAGCTGAGGGCATCCTTTTTGCATGTCCAAAAGTGTAAAAAGTAACACAAAAATTCAGCAAATTGGCCTTTATCTTATTCCTTTGCTTTAAAAACCCCACAAATCTCAGCAGGCTTTATGTACTAAAGACGGGTTTCTTTTGTTGCTTTGGACTTCTGACTCTCTCACTGCTTATTTTGTTTGAAGACAAACTCTTTGCGTAGTGACACAGAAATGAATTGCAGTAGAAATACTGCAGATAAGAAAAAGCAAAGGGATTCTAGCTTCAAGTGGGGAATATTTTAATATTAAACACAAGAAAATATTAAGTATTATATTTTGATTTCAAGTAGGTGAGTATTTTAAAACATTTGGGGAGGATTTGTGTTCCCTGATGCATATGTAAAGGCCTGATGTAAAGGAGAAGTGTTAGGGTCTTGATATTTGAGCTTGTTGTGACTAAATACAAATGTTCATATTTTTAATATATAATATATATTTAAAAAAAAAGCCTTGTTCTCTTCAAATAGCACTTGTAATGAAATCCCTCTCAAAAGATAGATGAAGCACAGGAAGTGCTCACGGGAGTGTATCAAAATAGAAAGGTTGAGAAAGTTTTCAGAGGAAAAAAAAAATTATGCTTTTTCCATTCGAAATCATTATTGGGCAGTGGGGAAAGAAAATTAACACCTTCCCCCTAAATTGATGAGATTATGTGTCTTTTGAAAAATGGGCTGTGATTTTGGTCTCACCTTTTATAATAGGATTTTCAGGAAACAAATTTAGACCTTAGTGTTGTTGATGTGAAGATGACACAGTTTCTCAGGAAAGCTGAGAATAAGGCACCGGAGACCAGCGCTGCTGGGCCAAGTTCTCTTTTCTCAATGCACTTTGCTCCTCGTTATAAGCAGTTTCTTACATGTCTCTACAGGTTGTGCTGGTTTAAATACAACAGGGAAAAACAGGAGAGGTGTACAGTTCGCTTCAGTCTAGTTCAACCAGTGCCAGTACTTAGGGCAAATATCTTAAACCAGCTAAGTCTATAATTAGTTAGCTAGCATTGATACTGTACCAAATTACATTAAATCAGCATAAGTGAGAGTTTAACCTGGTTTATCTACGTCTGCTTTAGCCTTTGCACAAGTTTAATTAACCGGATGTGTAACTCTGTGCTAGCTAGCCAAATAAGTTTGCCCTCACAAACTTTATTCCATGGACTTTTAGTGAATTTCAAGTGGTTGTTCTCAGCCTGTGTCCCAGTGCCAGTCAGCCATACCTGCTGGTTTCCAGCTCTGGCTGCTTCTGCTGCTGCCTTTCCCTCTCCCACAGATCCTGCAAAAGCCTGTCGGGACTCAGCAGGATGACTTTCCATGCCTTCCTGTAGTGGTCTTTGAGAAGCAAAACCCAAATTATCTCCCACTAGGATAATAACCCTTGGGTCCTCAGGAGAAGCCAGCCATATATACCCACTACCAGCTCTTCTGACCTTGTTCTTGACCTTGGATATGTCTTTCTCAAGGTGTTAGTTCTTAGAATAGTATTAGCTCAGGAGAACTTCAGCTTTCATTTAAAGAAAAGGCCAACTGCCTACCTCCCAGCTTGCAAATGCACCACCATATCCAGGGGTGACTGGGTCTTACTTGCCAAGAGCCCAGCTCAGACCCTGGCAGATCCTTCTCTCCAAGCCATGGACTGAAGGTGTGAGTCCTCAGGCATCTCTTCCCCAACCTGCAAATCCCTTCCCTGAATATCTCCCCTGGCCAGGGAAGATTGTTCCTGCAGAGGCAGTTGTGACCCCCTTACACTCTCCATTTAGACCTAGGAACAACTGCCTTGAGCACCAAGCTCAGTCTCTAATATGGAAATCATGAAAGATATTCTTTTGATGAGGAACCGGAGGAGATGACTTAATCCCCTGCATAGGCCTCTTTTTTTTTTTTTTTTCCTAAAGCCAAGTCAGAATGACATTGCTCTTGTAGCTTCTGTTTGCGCCACTGCTGCTGTTGCTAACCAGTGTCATGAGTTAGTGTCTGGAAAGAGGAACATGTGAAAATCAAAACAAGGGTATTGAACAACAGAGATTGTCCAGTCCCCCCTTGAATTCTTCTGTTACCTATCCAAATATGGCAGAGATGGAGAAAAGGAGGACCAAGGATTAGTGGGTGATTCATTAGAGTAACACAATTTCATTCAGGAGTCCCAGCTGCAGAATTAATCACCTTCAGTTCTGCTGATAAAACCACTCTGGGACTGACAGGGTTTCAGACTTTGTTCCAAACTGATGACATAGTCTTAGTAACTATATTTTAAAATATGAATTCTGCTTATTTCTCCTGGGGTATTTATGTAAGGAAAGGGCCCGTTTCCAATCCGAGAACTCCAAACTTTTTCTAAGAGAAGCAAAATACAAACCTTGCAGTGAAATTATTAGGCCCTGGCAACAACATCTTGTGTGGGGAGGGCAAGGCTGTCCTGCCGAGATGTGGGGTGGCTGGCCTGTTGTTCTCCCTCATAACATAATTTCTGGACTCCTTCTGAAAACATGTGGTTGCTTCTGGCTGTCTAGCAAAGCCCTGCATGCGAACAGACAATGGCTGGAGGAATTATCTCGCTGTATGTGGCAGTTAGTTTTCATGTATCTCAGAGATACACCGTGGGCTGTTCCTGTGGCAATCAGACTGAATGGTTATTCCTTGAAATACTATAACTGGTATATGCACAGTAGAGCAGCAGTTACATTCCCAGGGGTTTCATCCCTCTCGGATATTCCATCCTAAGCAGGAGCAGGGTTTTTGAGCTGCTGTGTGTATGCTGACAGATGCTTGTTTGGTTTATTTTCCTGATTGCAGGGAGTGGGGAGAAGGAAACTCCTTGATTTGATAACAGAAAGGATGAAAACTGCACTTAATGGGAGACAAAGCTCAAACAGCACTCAGGGGAGGCAGAAACTGTGATTAAATCCTGAATAAATATGCAAGGATATCCTTGGGAGGTGGAAGGAACTGAGATCTGAAATAAGGGGAACGTGTCTTGGGTGGGCAAAGAGATGGGATGGCAGCTGGGAAGGGAAGGAGGAGGGGTGACAGATTGGGGGTCTGCAAAGAAATGGTGCAGTTGGACAAAAAGAAACTGGGACAAGAAACGAGGCAGAATGACAAGGAGTGTGGGCAGTGAGGGGCTCCTTCCTACATCTGGCCCTGGGAAACAATTTTGATGAGATGGAAGATGGTATGTTTTAACTGACGATAAATGCAGCTGGTGGGGCAAAGAAATGGGACAGGGCTGTTCCTGTGAGACTCTAAATGCCACCTTTTTTTCCATATTGAATGCTGAAAGCTTTTAAACAAGTCCTTTGCCTTGTAGGGAGATAAAAAGTGATAACTTTTCTTGTCTTTTAGTCTGCAGGGGTAGCTTGCGTTCTCTTCCCAGATTTCACAGTGTACCATACGGAGCATGAATACAAAGGTCTGGGAACTTTCTTTAAAATTAAATCACATGTCTGTTTATTTTTTTCAATAGAAGCATTGACTGCTTCCTTTCTCCTTTAAATGAATGCACAGATCGTTGGTGTGGGGAGAATTCTTCCAAACTGGGAACTCCGATGGGTCAAATGTCAATTTTTTTGCCTGCTGATAGAGGTGTCAATCTCTGCTACTGCTCCCTGCTCTTAGCTAGAGATCCCCAGACCGTGGTTTGACTAACACTACTGATAAAAGAACCATTTTACACGGTACTTCTAGGCTAGCAGAAGAAAAATACAAATTATGAGAATTAGAAGTGAAGATACCACAAAAGAGGGAATTGAAAAGAGTTTACAGGGGGGTGTGTGTAAAAATAGCAGTGCTGCATGTTGCATTGTGTACCCCACAGCATCTTGAAAATCATTGCTGAAATCACAGGAAATGTTGGTTCAGAATGAGGAAGAGCTGTGTCTCCTGATAAACCCTTCTTCTGGGGAGCTGCGTGGCCAAAGTCCTTCAGTCTCCTGAATCTTTCTCAGGCTTGATGAGAATCCAGTTGGAAAAGGAGAATTTGTCTAATAAACTAGACACATATTGCAACAGTTTTAGCAGTATCAGGCCTGTCAGTTGAAAAATAAGTGAACAGTGCTGACAGAGAGAGGATGTTGGCAGGGGACTGGGGAGCTGAGCAGAGCAGGGGAGTCTGAAGTAGCTCATGGCTTTGGGAGAGGGTGATGTTAATTTGGGTGAAGAGCAAGAGAAAATTGTCATGCAGGGACTGAGACTGCCTATATCACTAGATGTTAATTTGTGGCTCTAGGGAGGAGTTAACAAGGCATGACAATTTCCTTCTATTTGAGAAAAAGGAGAACAGCAACAAAAAACCAAGTTAGTAATTGGAATATTATCTTCAAGAGAAGAAACTAACGTGTAGTTGTCTGTACAGATGCAGTTCACTTTATTCTGGCTATATTTTGTATTAAATGATTCTTGTAAGCAAGGCAGGTTTCAAGCAATATAACACTAAGCTGTGCATTCTTGCTGGTCCCTAAATCCGTACCCCCAGTGAAACCTGACTTTACCTCCTGGAGTGTGTTTGCTCACAGGTCATTGCCTATGGCAGAGTGACAGTGCTACAGAAATCCTATCTGGTAAGAGCCTCAGCAGGGTTATGCCCATAAATGCAAACACTAGATTAAAGTTCACGTTCCGCCACTGATTTGATGTTTGACAAATGACCTTTCTGTGTTTTCTTTTTTGCTTTGCTAAATGGGATAACCATTCTTGCTCTCTTCCCTAAAGCAGTCTGACATCCACAACTGGAAAGTACTCAACAGAGCTATACAGAAATTTAGCTGTACAGAAGAACTGTACAGAAATCAAAATCCTGCATAACCACAGTAGTCACCTCATCTCTAATTTCACCCAATATGTATTTTGGGATTAATTTATTTTTGTTTATGGCCATCAAACTGCAATACTGATATAAGAGGATTCACCTTTAAGCATCATGTTTGTTTTGGGGCATGCTTACGAATTAGTATCCTGCTTGGGCACAGTGGAAGTATTGTTCCTTCACCCTGAAAGATAAATTTAAAAAAAATATTATAAGCACAAATGACACCTATTCTGAACAGAAGAAGGCTTTGTATGAGTCAGCAAAACGGAGTGAAGGTCCCAATTAGCCCAGGTGCGATGAGAAATTGCCCCCATCCAAACAACAAACACAAACTTCACATTGCACAGAGGAGGGATGAAAGAGAGAAATAAAAGCCTCATGGTCTGTTGAAAAGAAAAGCAGCTGCTTCTCTCCTCATGAGCTGCACTCACCAGCCCTTCTGAAGCTGCAGTATCTCAAGTGAAGCAGCATTTGCCTAGGACATGCATTTGCATACCAGATCTTAGCTCTTTAGAAGGAGCGCTATAATTAAAACAGAGCTTGAAAGCTCACAAGCCGTACGTTCCGAGCAGCACGAAGAGAGTATCTCATTTTTACACCTGGAGAAACAGAAGCAAAGTCATCACAGAGAGATGAGTCCTGCTGCTGACTCCCTTGCATCAAATCGTGTACCATTTCTTCGCTCGTGCAAACGCGGTTCATCAGAAACGCCCTCCCCCGCCCCCAGCCCACAGAGGCTGGGGCTGCAAATGTAGCTTAGCAGTGGGATTTTTCTAAGTTGTTTTTAATTGTTTGTTTGTTGGTTGCTTTTTTTTTTGCTTTTTTTTTTCCCAAAGCACTGTTAGCAAGCCTACTCCTCTGCCGAGCTATCCCAGCCATCTGCCAATGTGGGCTCAAAAGAACATTCTTCAGGGCCTTATCCAATTTGTTGTATCTGATTCATTAAAGTAATTACTCTTGCTATTAAGTCATTGCGTGGAGTTTGGCAGCTGCATAATAATCCAGGACCCAAATTTCTAAACCAAGTTAAAATTCTTGGTTGGTTTTACTTTCTCAAATCTCCCATCGCCTGAAATGAGCCGGGGCTGTCTGGGTGCGAGCTGTCCCCGGTGTGGCACTGAGCAGCTCCAGCAGCTGTGACCAAGGAAAAGGACATGTGGAAAAACCTCTTTTCTGGCTTATTTGGTCTGCTGGAGGTAGCGGTGCTGCCATGATACTGCAGGAGTGCTGTGATTTTAGCTGGGAGCGCTACGATGGCATCAGAATTATTGGGCATCGGTTATCAACAGCATCCTCAAATGTCCTGGGACTCTGAGTTGTGCTATGACTTCATTTGGTGAGGTCAAAGCCCTGGGGAAATACCACGAATGACACTTCCTATGACACTTCTGAACTGGAAAATCCCTGTCACCCTAACGTCACAGAGGGTAAGAAGACAAGACAGAGCTGAGAAAGGTTTATTGCCCTCTGGATTGTGAAAAGGAATGTCCTCAAGGTCCATGCTGATACACAGCCCCTCATGGGCATGGGAACAGAGCCCCCCTCCTGAAATCCAGCTCCTTGCAGCACCAAGACCCCAACCTAAATAAATTAAGCAAGGCCGAACAGGATCCTTTACCAAGTCCAGAATGGGACTCTCAACCCCCAGGGTCTTTGAGGCCAAGGAGGGACCAACCCCATCACTCACAAGAGCTGGGCAAGCATGGGACAGCTCTGATCCCTGACACCACCCAAATCCCCCTGTGCCAAAACTTTCTCATCCCATCCCATCCCATCCCATCCCATCCCATCCCATCCCATCCCTCCTGCTTCTCTTCCCTCTGGGACTCGGCGCCTGCTGTGGGTATGATGGAGTGTGGCAAAGACTCAACTCCGTGTTTCAAGATTATTTGCTTTTAGTTTCCTAATCTTGCAGGAGTCAACCTGGAAAACGAGGTGGCATTAAAAATTTTCTGCTGCAAATAATGGAAACGCAGCTGGCTCTCAAATGTTTGATTTTATTGCACCTTTCTTTGCAACTGTTATGAGCTTTTGCCTATTTATAATGGCATCGAAAATGTGGAGGAAGGCTCTTAGAGCAAAAAAAATTCTCATGCTGAGAACAGTCCTAGGACATGAATGCCCATCATTTCTGTACCTGGCAAAATAAATTACCATTAACATCCTGCTCTCTGTCACCTTTAGATCTTTGTCCTTGGCATTCCAGCTTATGGCATCCTCCTCTGCCTAATGTATCCCCCCACCTCCGTCTCTATCCAACTCCTCACAAGGCCAATTCCCAAGCCTGGAGCTGCCAGGAATGCTGTTGTGCCGCTGGACACTCACCACTGTGTCTGACCAGACCCTTTGCCGGACATTTTCCAGGGTGTGATGGAAACCCCTATGCCTTTTCTTACGGTTTGGGAAACCCACAACAATTTATTGTCGTTTAGACAATTGTTCTATCACCCGATGATCACTCCTCACTCGGGAAGAGGAATTGGGGAAAAAAAAAACCCGGAAACCCACAGGTTGAAATATAAATAGATTTGATAGGATAAGACTGAAGAATTAACAATAATACTAAAGAGTCAGTATTGCTCCTGATATCAATATAAAATAGACAAGGATCACATTCTGCTCAGCAGGAAGCTCCCAAGCAGGGAATGCCACTGTGGGACCCTGGGAGCGCTGTGGCTTCGGGAGGAAGGGACAGGCTCAGGACTCCGGCACTGGGGCAAGGAGTTCTCTGGGCCCACTGCCATCAAGGGTGAGAGAGAGAGAGAGAAAACTCCTCAGCAAACTTCCTAATTTATTTAGATTGAATGTGGATTTCATGGGATGAAACAATCCTGCTGGCAGCTTGGGTCAAGTGGCCAGGTCTCGCTCCTCCTCCTTCCTCCTCGCTGCACCTGGTGAGCTCGAAAACACCGAGACCTTGAAACCCACACGCCAGAGCTGGTGATAAAGTAAATATTTTCAGGAATTCCGACACTGGAGTCTTCTAAAAGCGAGTTTTCCCAAGGATTAGAAGAGAAATGAGTCCTGTGTCGCTCAAACCCGGACACCTTCGCAACGCCCCACGTCGGGGCCCAGCAGAACATCCCCCAAACTCCCCGACTCAACCCGCC
>VXBJ01007820.1:131522-152849 GCA_013400055.1 Nycticryphes semicollaris
GGTGGGGGTGGAGGGCGGCGACAAGGCCCCGGCGGGACCTGCCTCCGGTGGCCGCTACCGTCCCCGTCCCGTCTGTCCCGCCGTCAGGTGCGGCGGCACCCGGTGGGGACCGCGCAGTGGCGTTTGCTAGGTCTTGGTGGTGTGTAAGGTTGTTTGGAGGTTTTTTTCCTGACTTTAAAGGCAGGTTTGTCACTTGCAGTTGCTTGGGGACTGGAAACTTTTGCCTGGGTATGTCACTTTCTAACTAAAGTAATATTGATTCCCCCCCCCCTACTCTTTTTTCTTATCTGGAGCGGCTGCGTCGCCTAGATATGGTCTGTGGAGGAAAATAAGGCAGTGTGTGTTTCTGTCCCTTGCGGGGTGTGGGGTACCCGCTTTCTGTCCTAACCCTGCAGAAAGGAAGCTCTTTGGCTCCTTGAGCATCTTCCCCGTCAGCAGCGGAGTGCTGCTCCCTCCTCTGCTCTTTCATTCAAAGTTCTCTGGCGGTGAAAAAAACCCCCTCCATTTCATCACAACACCCTTCTCAGCCGTTCTCAGTTGACCATAAGGTCATTGCTGTGAGTGTATCTTATTTGTAATCAGCTCTGCTGGTAGCTTGTTCATGGGTGTTAGTTTTGAACAATGTGCTTTGTATGTCTGTGCCTGCATTTGAAAAGTGAATGGGAAGGTAAATATTACAAAAAAAAAAAAAAGGGAAAAGGAAAGCTTTAGAATGTGCTTAGGCTCTACTGCCTGTCAGACACACTTCAAAGTAAACAAATGAATTTTTGATCATGCTCTGGAGGTTTAAGAAACGTTGAAGGTCTTGTACTAAAAGATAATAAGAATTCTGCCGCTGTTGCAAGGGCTGGCAAACCTGGGGCCACCTCCTGAAGCCTGTCTTCAGGGCAGCCCTCTCTGGCGCTGAACCTTTGGTGTTGCTGAGAAATGGTGCATGGAGTGGTGGTGGTGCGGAGCCTTTCACAGCCTGAGAGGCCAGACAACCTAGCTAAAGCTGCCAGAACTCCTCTGCCCTCCGTGGTTGTGCCGTTATCCAGGTAATTAGCTGTGAGCCAGGTTAATGTGCAGAGAGAGAGGACCGTGCAGACACAGTGGGTTCACCAGCAGTGGTTGGTTCCAGCTGTGATGGAGGCAGCTGGGAGACCCACAGGGCTTCAGCTTTGGTGCCCATGTCACCAGTGGAGTGCTGGAGTCGCAGGGTAGATTGTGACAACTGCACTTTTGTCAAATAGGCCAGTTTGCTTCTAACTGGTGTGCAGGAGTTGTCCCATTATGGCTGTCCTCTTTGTGGTTAGTAGCTTCTCTGTGCCTTCAGATGGTGTGAGCACGGAGCGTAGAGAGCAGGTCTGGATCAGAGCTTGGAGTGTAGGTCTGCATTTGACCTTGCACAGATGTTCCAACTGTTTTTAATTCCTGTGACTTGATGCTTTGGGACCTGAATGCATCATTGTCTGTTTTCCTCAGGGGAAAGTGAATGAAGATGCTGTGTAACGAGGCACTGGAGTATTCGGCCAACTTCTTAAGGTTGTCACTTCAAACTTCTCTAGACTGAGTTCCCCCAGTACATTCTTACTTGGCACTCTTGCAGAGCCAGCACTGCCCACCCTTTGGGTTTAGAGGGACCACCTTGCCGGTCATCCAGACATCCTGGTGGTTCTTCAGTCCAACATGTGATTTTTCTAGGAGGGCTTGTTGGTTAGGAGAAGTCACCAGCTTGCCCCAGTCTGCCTCCTTGTCCCTCCACGCCTACCCATGCATACAAGAAGAGGGAGCCCCAAGGGTGGAATAACAACCCATGGTTTTTTTGGCAGGTAGTGAACTGTCATGCTAACCTCAGCGTGGAGTCTGCCCAGCTCACGTACAGCTCTTACCTCCAGGTAGAATCTCAGTTGTCTTCCTGGTCTTGTGGGAGATGAAGAAGCAAAGGAGCCAGGTCCGTATAAACCTCTCCCCGGAGCCAGGTTGATAAAACTTGATGATAAGAGGAGGCAAAAGTTGCTCACCAACCTGTTTGCTTCGTGATGTGCAGATCATAATCTAAGAGGACTTCTGTAGTCCTTCAGCTTTGCTCAGGCCTGAAACCAGTCTGACTGATGGTTATCAGGGGTATCCGACATCACTGTGCTGCTTTCTCCTGTGGATGTAAATCAGGAGTAATTGTGCAGCAGTCAGTGGAGTAGCACTGGGTCAGTGTGGTGTAGCAATGGGACTGTGGCCCATGGGAATTGCTTTCTCACCATCTTCTCCCCAGCATTGCTCCAGGGAGCAGGCAAACCAGAGGCAATAGCTGGTGTTAGGAGAGGAGTCTAAATAGCAATCTGCTCTTTTCCCTGGTGAGAACTGCTGATTTCCTAGCAACGTTCAGGGCTTTCTCTGATCTTTTCTAACCATAAAGAGGTGAGAAGCATCCTCAGCTTACTTGCAGCAGCCAATTTTTTGAGTACATAGAAAAAGCCATCATGAGAACGCCTCTGTTCTGAACCAAGAATAAGCTTTCTTTGTTGCCCAGTTTAATTCAGCCCTGCTGATACTGTCCTTCACTTGGTAAAACTCACCTACTCTCTTCCTCCCAGGTTGCTTGTTTTCCAGTGAAGGACATCCAGTTAAAAGATTTCTCCTCCTCACTGTGCACTTGCAGTTACTCCATCCATATTTCATAATTCAAGCCCACAATCCAAAGCTGCGAGGGGTCCAATAATAAAAGCTTTTTGCAGTAAATAGTGCACTAACTTAGGCCAAGCCACAGTTGAATGCCAGAGGCCAAGGAAGAATGTAAGCCCAGCAAAAAGCTTTAATCACAAGGGATGGTGAGAATACGTGGGGCTGAGGTACATCATTCCCAACTGTGTTTCCTAAACCCCTCAGACTCATGAGAAGTTAGTTTCTTGTGCTAAGTGCTAGATGCATCGAAGGGTTCTCTGGAATTTGCTGTGGTCAAATGGCTTTGAAAACTGAGAAGATGTTTCAGTTGCTTTGGTTTCTCTAGAGTCAGTTTTCACTGTGGGAGGAAACTGGGCTGTATCACTGGCCAGTAAGACAATGGGATATTATTTTTTTTTTTCCCTCCTCACATTTATACTTTATTCCTCCCTGCCATATTCCCAAAGGATAATAGTTTTAATTTTTAAGAACATACACTTAAATATGTCTGTGTTTGTATAATGAACAAGTAAATAGATCATTTTTTTTCTGGTGCGAGCAGTACCCAGTGAAATGAATGGAATTTTATTTTCAGGCAATCAGTTGAAGAAAATAATCAGTTATTAGCACAAGGAAACACAGATCCGGGTATGTTTACATGCAGAAATCGGGGTGCTTTAGACTTAAGTTGCATCTGTCATACTGCTAATGTGGATTCTGCAAATCATTTCACTTACTAAAGCGAAGTTTTGGATATCAATCAAACTTGTGCTGGGAGTAAAGACTTAGCAGTCTGCCTGCTAAGTCACCTGCAGAGTGATCTGAACTAACCCAGATGTGCCAAATGAAAAAAAAATATATATATTATATAAAAAAAAATCTATATTCAATTGCTTTGCTGTGTTTTTTTTGGTTTTATGTAATGTGTGTCCATTTGGATGGTAAGTGCAACCTAGTAAGTGCCAGGAAATTATTGACAGTTGTTGTAATTTACTGCCTTGTTCTTAATAAAACCATGTACCTCCAGGTAAATTACAGCTATTTGTGCTATTTTCTGTTGCCCTTTTCCAGCTTATTTATTTTCAGACTGGTCAAAAAGCACCTGAATGATCCAGTTACTGAAGTATTTTTGGTGGAAAAAATTACTAGGAAATGTTTTTAAGTTGCATGATAGCTTTTTAGGGAGCTTATTCTTACTTTATGAGCAATAACATTGAGTTGTAGTTTGTCATTACTAAAGCAGTGGTGGTTTCATGAAATTCTCCTCATTCCTGGTGTGCAAATGGGGGGTTTTTTTGATATATTTTTTTTTTTTAAATGAAAACCTTATTTATATCAGCGACTGTCTCATCTCTATTCAGTCAGGATCCTCTGTAAAACACTCCCTCTATTTTTTTTTTTCTTTCTTCTGATGCTGTGCTAAACGTTGAAGTGTCTCAACTTAGTAAAAACTTTCCCTTTAATGCACAGTGTTTGTTGAAGCAATATTAATGTCGCCAAAGAGCCACGCGTTTTTAAACTGTACTTACTCTGGGGCCAAAGAGGACTTTTCCAAAGTGCCGTAGTCTGCAGATGATCCAATTGAATTTTGTAAATGAACTTTGCGGCATGATTAAATTTGAACTTGATTACATTAGGCTCCTCAACATCGAGTTTGTGCCTTATTGGAGGTAGTCTTTTCATATTACTGCTATTTATGGATCTTATTCAAGTGTTTTATATTCTGGTTGGGTTCTGCAATGCAGTTTGTTCAAGCTACTGCTTATATCTGTTCCAGTTGTGCAAGAAGTGGAAAATATCCTTTATTTAGAACAGGTCACATGTGCTTGCATCCAGGAACCGCGTCTCAGTGTGTTTAAAAAAAAGAAAAAAAAAAAAAAGTATCTTGGAGGAACAGATTTTAAAAGTTCCTGAAATATTTTTCCGTCTGTTACAGAGGAACGTTACGTATTTTAAACTAAAAGGTAATAATAGCTGGGTTTAAAGTGATACGTAGGCTAGTGCTGACTGGAGTCAATGGTAAAAGTCTTCACCGACGTCAGTGGGGGTAGAGCTGAGCCAAAAGTACGTCTCTTTGAAATCTCTCCGGTAACAGTTTTGCGAGTGAGTCAATAATCCCGTGTTTCTTCTGCACCTCCAAATTCGCTTCACTGGGGAGGAAGCCCTTGCCACATCTTTTTGCACTCTTTTATTGTTGAAAACAATCTTAAAAGGAGAGGCTGCAATTGGAGTGTCTATTGTATAAACATGTGGAGACAATAAAGTGGTATTTCGTTGTATTTCTTTGTACCGGGAGGCGATGCTGCCTCCCTGTCTGTCTGCAGCAGCGCCTCTTCCCTGGTGAGAGATCCTGGTTGACCTTTCCTCTCCTGCAAAACTCTCGCTCTGTTATTTGCAGAAGGCCTTTTGCTGTTCAGCGAGGAAACAGAAATAGCCCGTGAAATTCAGTTCAGCCTTTGCTTTCATACGAGCTCTATTGAACGTCACCTTTTTTTGCTTCCCCGGCCTGCTTTCCTGCGGGAGCGGTTTGTTCGGCTGCCAAGCTGGTCAGAGAGTGCGCGGGTGTTTTGAGGCTGAGCCGACTGCACTGACTCTGCACCTATTTTCTTCTTATTTATGGGGCTGCTGGTTATATTAGTCGTGCCTCAGTACGTATGCACTTTGAATGAAATAAATCCACACCTTTCCAGTGAGCAGGAAGCTGCCCTAGCTGGCTGCTGCCGATTTACAGAATCCAGGTGATCATCTAAACCAGTATTTCCCTCTGCCTTTCACCTGGCTGAAAATAAACCGAGGCAGCCCTGCTGATGGTGGCCCCCCTGGTACTGCCCGCTTCCTCGCTTGTAGCGGAGGTAATCTCACAGGCCTCTGGGACCAGAATTATTTGGGCTGCTCGGAACCTACCAGTTGTCATTATCCAAGTCGTTGTGGAGTTCTGCCCTGTGTATGTTTTCATTTGGCACTTGGGGGGATGTATCGGAGGCCCGTTCCAGCACAGGGGTGGGCAGGCTGACTAATTCCTGCTGTATGGTTCGGTCAGGAGCTAGAAGAAGATTGGGAAACAAGAGCAGAAGAGAGACTTGCAGGTGTGTTATTTTATAACCAAATGTAGCTTCTCACCATGTTCTGTGATTAAAAGTTTAATGAGAAGAAGTCTGTATAGCTGCTTAAAAATGAGGGTACAGGAGAAACCTGTTCCGACACTTACTATGCTGTCCTCCTGTTTCTAAGTTTGCTTTCCAAAGCAACACGCCTTTGAGACTTTTGAAAATGAAACAGAAGGAGTAATTTTCTGTTTACTTTTCTGCTAAAGACTGAAATTGCGTGTTGGCTGTTAATTGTCTGCCGAGAAGGATCTGCTGTTGCAGTGTTGAGAACAAAACGAGAGTCCAACTTCCATTAAAGCTAGTCAGGCTCCTGGCCATTATTGTCTGTCTCGTTCTATTTTGGATTCAAAAAGTTTTTGAAATGTTTTGGTTTGTAACATTTTTTTTATTTGGTAAAATACACTGGCTTTTGATGTCATTTCTGCTGGAACAAAGGCGACGTGATTAAGCAGTGTGGTATGGCAGATTTTGCTGGACAGTTAACTATTGCATCGCTATCGTGTTATAATAGAACTGTGATTTATATATATATATGTTTTTAATAATCTCAGCAGCTAAATAGTAACAGGACAATTATTGGCTTGCATGTACTTTTACACTTAATTTCATACTGGGGAAAAACAGCACAGGAAAAGGAATATTGGTGCATATTGTTATCTTATGAATATCACTTCATTCTGAAATGATACTCATAATAGAGCAATGCTACTGAAAGCTACTGCTTTATCTGCAACAGCTGTAAAAAAGCTGATGCTGCTTCCTGTGTCAAGATTGAAATATTTAGGTTCACTGGAACCTAAAGACTGTAATACTGTCTGAAACGGATCAGCCTGTCCTCCAGCTCACCTCCGAGGCAGAAATTATGTGTGTTTTCCTGTGTTAGACACGCCAAGGGTCTGCTTGCTGGGGATATGTGTGAGCAATTATGGGGTGGCCTTTCCAAAGTCCCAGTATCTTCAGCCTGAATTTCGGCTTGTGGCCTGCATAAGCCCTTTGGGCTTCACCTGAAAATATATGTTTTAAAGAGGATGTAGGAGCGTCCAAGTGAAAGAGGATGGAGTGGGAATCATGGGTACAAGTATAAAAGTAGAGAAAATGAATAAGGAAGACTTGCAATACAACTGCTGGCTAATCCTTGAACCACTAATAGTGCCTTTGGATCAAGCTCATTTTTTTTCTGGTAACATCTCTGCTGCAAGGGCTGCTGCAATGTTTGTGTTAGCAGCTTTCTGCCAAGCATGTAAGCCAGGGTCTGGTGGTTTATAGCTTTTTTTTTTTCTTTCTTTGGTGGTAAGTGATTATGTAGAAACCCTCTGTAGGCTCCCCCCCACCCTGACCTGCTGCTCACAGCTGCTGCATGGACTGGACTGACAGGTTGAAGGGCAAAAATGTGTTGCTGTGATATATAATTACTTCTTCCAGCATGAGCCAACAGAGCTGCTTGCTGCGATGATTGTTACGTATACTGCTATGTAAAACAGAATGCAAGTTTAATGTAGGGTTCGGGCTAGTATTTTAATGTTGTAATTAACAGCCTCTAACAGTAAACAAGTTGGTTTTTTTTTTTTTAAATCAGTTCCCATGAAGATTATTCCTTTACGATGCAGGCAGACATACATTTGCAGATGTGGAGTTCATGAATTCTGTATTGCTTGGAGAAATGAGCGTCAAGAACAACCAAGTACCTTTTTTTCAGACCCTTTTTCTCTTCTTCTAGAATACTGCAGCCATGGTGTCAGGTGGCTGGAGATCAATCCTGCAGTTGGTATTTCATAGGGACCTTTCAGCTAAGGGAAGCAGCCACATTTGAGACGATGTGGCGGTTCCTGTTTCTTGGAAGAACTGGATTCATCCTTCTTAAACGCTCCCTCAAAAAACGGTGGTCTAGTTTCACAGGTACGTTGTGCCTCCGTTTGTGCTGTTCTTTTGACACAAAATGGGCAAAAAAACCCAGCTGAACCTGCTGGTTTAGGCTGGAGCAGAGCAGGCTGGGGGGGGTCTGATCTTCTCAGACCATCTTGTGAGACAGCTTGTGGAGAGACCCGTGAAGCTGCAGGGAGTAGGGAGGATGTTTGTATCTCTTCAAACCTACAAAGGCAAGCGTGGTTTGCCTGTGTGCGAGGGTTACGTGCCTGGTTTGGCTTATTGTTACATGAAAAGATTTATTTATGATGAATTGTGTGAGAAAAGGACTTGACCTGGTGAAAATCAGCATGTTGGGTACCCAGAAATATGTTGATCAGTGCTGAGCTATTTGGGCGCTCTGGAAGCTTGCCAGGGTTAATGGGTTTAAAGCATCACACCAGTAACAGATACTGTATTGTCAAAGCGTGGCTGTAACCCTGGGATGCTGAGACACCGTTTCTTGCCTTTGCAGTATGTGACAGCACAAACTGCTGTATTGAATGGTAGAAACCTTGTAGGGCAGGGGTGTTGGGATCTGGAGACTGCAGAGAAGTGACAAGAAGTGGGAACAACTGCTTCAGAGAACGGGGACAGGAGCGATGAATGATTGTTCCTAATCTGATTCCCAGCCATCCTGTTGCAACATGTAAACACATACAGAAAATAAAAATTACTCTTGATTCCTTCTGGAGGCAAAGCAGCCAGCTAGAAAACTTGGGATGGAGCTAAATCAGCTGGGAACTGTGTCAGGGTGAGAGGATGGGAGCAGACTTTGGAATCTGTCAGATGGTAAGAGACAGGGAATGTGGGTAAGGGGGGGGAGTTGTGGTTCTGGAGATTCAAACGAGGAAGTTGGAATAGTACCATAGAGATGAAAAAGGATCATTGAGTTCTCTGAGTGGGAGAGCCTGGCTGAGCATGTTTTGTGCACATTTACTATTTCCTCTCAGAATTCTTTGGGTTTTATCTAAATAAAGAAGGAGAGAGTTTGCATAAAATGTGACTGACTTTGGAAATGCTTTTTCTGGATGTGTCCCTGCATGTTAATATGCAGCTGTAAAGCCAAACTAGGAGTACAGAGGTAGAGAGAACAAACCAAACCCTTTTTACAATGTTTGTGGACTTCAGCCTGAATAAATAACAGCTGCAACCTGAGAGAATGAAATCGGAATCATATTGAGATGTGAGGATGTACAGGAGGGGATGATCTTAGGGAAAGGGGAAAAAAACTCTTTTGAGTTGTTCACTAGAAGCTGGGAGGAGTTCAGGGAGGTGTGGGTCTCTTACAGCGGGTCCCCTGGGATGCCATTAACTACTTGTTTGGGTTTCTGCTCAGTCTAGCAAACTTTATTTTATTTGTGCCAAATATTTACAGTTCTCCCCAAGCTCAGCCAAGCTAAAGGCACATCCCAGATGTTGGTCTGTCTAGTGGTGGAGCTCAGAAGAGTTGCCTGGATCACTTATTTATTTACTGCTGGTGTAACATGAAGGTTGCCATCTGATAAATAATTATTCCACCCTTGGAGAAGGCACATTGTAAATCTGTTAAGCTGCTCCTTTGTTTGTTAGGCTTGTGCATAATGAGTTTGGAATTTAAGATTAGTGGTGTGCTGTGCAACTGCTCATTTCATGACCTCATCCTCCTGCTCGGCTCGCCTGCCTGTCCACCTGTCACATCCTGTTGGGTACCTAGGGCTATATTCATAAGGGGACCTTGGTTTAGCATTGCATCATCTCATTTTCATGTGTTCTGCTGCCTAGTGGAATTACAAAAAAAAACCAACCAACCCCAAAACCGAAAAACCCACCCATAAGGTAGGTGTGTAGGTTCCTTACAGAAGACATGAGGGAAAGGTGGCTTCAAAGGTTTGTGAAAACCAGCACGTGGAGTGGAAGGTTGCCTGAGTCGGCCAGCAAAGGATGTGAGAGGCTGGTGTTGGTGCTGAATGCTGTCCCTTGAGGACTTGGTTGTCTGGCCTAGGTGAGCTGTTACTAAACCTTTTTCAGAATGACGTGCCAAAGACAGGTTTGCTCTTAGAGAGATGAGGAAGGGCAGGTAGTACAGCATCTCCCTACCCCAGCTTTATCTACTCAGGACACAGAAATTTTGACTTCTCGTCCTGTCTGTGACTCAAAACATGGGATTGAACTTGTCTACCACACTTTAGAGTCCCCAAACCAATAAACCATAGGTTTTTTGAGGTGTCTCTTTTGCAGAAGCTGCTCTGTTTTGCCTTGTGTAGTATTAGTTCAATTGGTAGGGGCAGGAGTGGCTTGGTGTCACACAGGGGAGTGAGCATTTGCCTGGGGTGGTTCTCACCCTGCTCCAGAAAATAGTTATTTCTACTAAGTGGAACAGCTCTACCAGGAAGCAAGGAAGATGTGTTCGGAAATTAGGTGGTTTTCAGCTCCATCTGTTTCTAGAAGGCAATTGTGTAAATCTGTAATTGGGGTCACAGCATGAAATATGGGGACCTGCTTGAATTTCGAGCGGTGGTAACTACCTGAGGCACAGGTAGCTGGATGAAGGAAAAATATCTTTAGGGTTATGGGAACCAAAGGTTCCTGAATTGCTGCAGGAGGACAAAGAAGTTGAAGGGTGAATTCATACGAACTCTCTGATGGCCAGAGGGCCTCTCTGAGTGGCCTAGGGTGGTGAGGAAGCTGTCTCCAAAGGTGGATGTTAACAGGGAAGGCAAGTATATGTCAGTGCTTGAGAGTGCTTAATTTTTTAGGAATGTAACACCATTTGTGGTGCAGCAAGAGAAGCTTGAATCTGTGTGGAAGTGGGTTATTTCAAAGGCGTACAGTGAGTAAGGCAAGAGATGAAATAGGATTGTCTCTATCACAAACTTGTTTTTTTGATTTAGCTGCTTGCACAACTTACAGTTTCAGTCTAATTGCAAAACTGTTCTGCAAGTGATAATTTGGTTCCAGCTAATACAGCTTTTGATACTGACTGTACAAAGCTGTGCTGGTAGGAGCTGCTCACCTGAAGATGCTGTGGGCCCACAAGGACTTTGTGTTTTTCGTGTGTGTCGAGTAATGTAAAAAAAAACAAGGCACAAAAAGGATTTGCCCTGTTATGAGGATCTCGGAGATGCTGGAGCTGCCCCTGCAAAATAAACAGGGCTGGCTGGAGGAGGCTGGAGGTGCTGCTGCTGTTGCACGTTTGCAGAGCTGGGGAAGGTCGTTTTTGGAACCTTTTTGGTTATTTCTCAAAGGAATCGGCCACCCTGCCTTTACAACAGCCTCCTGCTTTCTCAGAGAGATCCCTCTGAGTAGGCAGTAATTACTGTCTTTCCAAAGGAGTCCTCGGCTGTGGAGGAGACTGTTAATTATTCCTCACTTAGCCTTTCTAATGACGTTGTTGGTAAGAGTTGTGCTGGGGTACCACGATCTCCATAGCACAGAATTTCCCTCCTCTGGGTCTGCAGTGTGTGCAGTGAATTCTTCCACCGATCTGGGGGCGGGAGCGTGGGTTCTTGGGTCTCAGGTGGGATCTTTAGGGACTTTCTCTTTGAAACTGTTGACCGTTTGGCCTTTTGCCTTGCAGAGCTACTTGAGACTATAAATAAACCTGCTGAGGAACAGGTCCAATGATCTCGTGTTCCTGAATGCCATTCTGCTGTGCCAAGTGTCCTGCTGCATACCAGCTCAATGAAAGGAGCCTGGTGAAGAAAGGTGGCTCTTGCAGTGAGTGAGCTTCAACCTGGAGCACCTCTGATGGGGGTTCCAGTCTCAGCTGATAATCCCATCATCTTCATACCCAGAGCTTCTCCTGGGCAGCCTGGACGCTATTTTAGGTAGGCACAGAGACAGAGACTCGTGGAAGATGTCAGGTCCTGCTCTCCCGGAGGATCACTGGAGCATCAGTGCAGCGTTCAGCAGATAGCAGTGATGCTCTTGTCTGTGCCATCCTGGCTGGCTGATGGGGAAAAACCAGCTGTACTGCAGGAAAAAAACCATACTAATGATCTAAAGAAAAAATGCTTTAGTGATTTCTTACAGCTCCTCAGTGTCTAAGTTCTGGGTTTGCTCACTCACCTGTTCTCTCATATCGTTTAAGAGACGTGCTATCAGCTGGAGGATGGTACTGGTTTGTGTGGTTACCAGCCTCATCCCCTGCTATCTGATAACTCCTGCCCCGTTGCTATGAAACATTTTAGTGAGAGGCTGTGTAAAGGGGATGAATATCCATCTGTAACTGCAGAGATATTTTTCCATGGCTCACGTCTTGCTGATCTTTCTGATCGGTTTTCTAATTCTGCCAGTGGTGAATTTGAACGCTTTCTGGTGCTGTCATACAATTATCTGATGTGTTTCCCATCTGTAAATTAATACCTTTGCATTGAGCTTGATTAAATAACCCAGTGCAGAAAATTGCAGTATCTGTCCTTGTTGTTTCTTTTCAGTGGGTTTATTTTTTGTGGCGAGGACTTTCACAGCTCTTGAAATTCCAGCTCGGCGATAACTGTTTAATCTAAGACAGTTTCCCCCGTATTTTAGAGCCACAGAATCAGGCTGTGCCTTGGAGAAGTGCTAAATTTGGCTGCTTGCAGAGCCATCCACAGCACACAGGTTGTTCAGTAGGTGCTGTTTGGCTTCTTGTAGCGCCGTAGGGAATGCGGGGCTTTGGGGCTACGTGATGGAGCTGCAGTTCCTCCTTCATGCACGTAGCACGGGAAGAAAGAAAGAAGTGGTAGAACTGGGAACTTCATTTGGTGGCACTTAGAGTTGCAGAGCACCCCTGGCAGCAGAAGGACAGACACTCTGGAACTGCAAGATTGTGTTGATGGTGTTGCATTTCTGCTGGAAGAGAGAAATAGAACGGGCTCAGCGTTTGCACTTTCCACTTGTGTTTTGTTTTCTCTTTATTTTGTGTATTTGGAAAATGCAATGCTCTGCGAACTGCTGGGTTAGTATTTTCTGTGGAATGAAAACCATCTGGATAATTTAACTAAAATTTATCAAAGTTCTTGGTAACAGGCTCTTTTTCTCTTTCCTGGCATCTTGTTTGATGAAAATGAGAATTCGAGTTAAAATTCAAGGAGGTAACAGCGTGCTGGTTTATGACCTGGAATTTTAAAAACAACTTCGGCTTGTTTGAAGTTGTGAAAGTAATTGAAGTATTAAGACAATATATATTGTCCCCCAAAGGCATTCTCCCTGAGCAAATGCCTGCTGTAGGCTTTTTTTATCCCCCCCCCACCTCAATGTACGTGGAATCCTTGGCATAGTGGGAGCTGCAAGCTAAAGAAAGCATCCAGCGTTTATGCCGAGGCTTCTTTCAAAGAGATCAGACTTAAAATGCCAGCTCAAGTTAAGCCTACGTTTAAAGGCTTCCCTCGATCAAACCTCGGGTCAGCAAAACGCTTCCACGTATTCTTTATTTCAGAATCCTAAATAATTCAATTGGGTTTGTACTCGTAAGTTTAAACTTGTTGCAGCCCCGGGACTGGAAGAAACACGGGGGTGCTCTACTCTGACCCAGCAGACCTTAAGCCCGTGAGCTACGCTGCTCGGGATTAGCCGTGCTTAAGTTTCTGCTCATGGTTTGAATGTGTTGCTGGGTTGGGAGAAGGGTGTTAAACCCGAGGTACTTTTTTAGCCTGATGCTCTTATTTTAATGTATTCCACTTTCATTGCAATACTACTTAGAAAAGTAAAAACAAAACCAAAAAAAAACCCCCCAAACCACTCGAAAAAGATAAATGCATAATCCTTTCAAGGTGAGATGTGGAATGAACTGAATTTTGGTGTAGTCAGATTTTTCTTTCTCTACCCCATTCACCTCCAAAAGACTTAGCTGCTCATTCGGTTTCTAACGGCCCAATGGTGACATTGGCTTATGGGTTCAGTTTTTTGGGGTGATGTGCTTTGTTTTGGGGATTTTTAATTGGTGTTGGTGTTTTTTTTAGGTGAGGTGAAGAAAACCGATGAAGTTCTCGGCGTTGGAAGGTTTTAGGCATTTGAGAGAGGAGTATTTAGATTTGCAGGTGCTTAAATCATGAAGAGCAGTTTCTGGAGTGTTTGTGTTTGTGTGTGTGCTTGCTGTCACAGCAAGTGCTTGTGTGGCTCCGGTGACCGAGGAGCTGGGTATGACTGCAGCTTTCTGACTCCAAACTAAGTTGGTCCCAAACCCAGCCTCAGTGGCGTTAATCTGACATCAGATGTCATGTGGAACAGGTTCTGAATATTTGGAACAGGATTCTTTCCAGTAGTCCTTAAGCTTTTCCCAGTGTCTCTGTGGAATCCCAGAGTGGTTGAGGTGAAACCTCTGGAGATCATCTCACCCAGCTCCATTGCTTGTCGTGTTGAGGACGTTGCTCAGAGCCATGTCTTGTTGGGTTTTGATCATCTCCAAAGACGGAGACTCCGCGACGTCTTTGGGTGACCTCTTCCTGTATTGATGACCCTCACAGCATGAAAAGTGTGAGGTTTTTTGTTTGGGGGTTTGTTGTGGTTTTTTGAGTTATAAAAAAAACCAGTTCACGTGTCAGTTATGTGACTTATATAGCAGAGTACACACGAGATGAAGTGTGCGGGAGGCAGCACACCTCCTCCCCAAGCTGCACTCCTTCAGCTTTCCTTTTCTAAGTAAGACAAGGGGAGTTATTGCTTGTCTAGACTGTTGCAATTTGTCCTAAAAACGATGGATTATACATGCATAGTTAAAGACCTGGTGGGCAAAGCTTCTGCATCCTATTCAGTCTTGGCTCAAAAGCCGCTAGGTTTTCTTCTTTGTCTCGATCCAGCCTTGTTTGACACAAACTAGTTTATTTTTTGCTCTGTCATTCCCCATGGCAGATGGATGCAAATCACCCTGAGACATAACACTACGTTTAATAAGTAGCTTCAGCGCAGAGGTTGTGTCCGGCGCTGCACAACGGTGCTTGGTGTTGTTTGTGCAGACTGTTTGACAGATGCTCGCCGCTTGTGATGTTATCTGGGACTGTTTAATGCACATAATAGTTCCACCAGGCTGTTGACTGAAACATTCCAGCTCTTTGATGCACCAGCACTAACTTGTCTGCGATGGATTCATACACTGAAGTCAAAATTACTTCGAAAATAGTAAACATGAACTTTGGCCATTTCATGCTGTGGGATAGTTCTAGAATCGGTTCCTCAGTGTGCTGTGCACAAAGTGCCTTGTTGTAACCTGCAACTGTGTGTGTGTTCATTGGGACAGTGTATGTGATGCACTTCTGCTAAGCTATAGTAGATAAATATCACATGGAACCGATCCTGCCTTCTTCATCCCGTGTCATGCAGTTATCTAGGAGTACAGTTTTCTGCAGATTGCTTTTAGCAACTTCAAGGGCTGACAACCTGGAGACTCCTAGAATATGTTCTTTAGCGTAAGAAAGGTTTACTGGAATTACTGGAAAAGTTTACTTATTGTAGAATGGTTAGAGTTGGAAGGGACCTTGAAGATCATCCAGTTCCAACCCCCCTGCCATGAGCAGGGACACCTCCCACCAGAGCAGGTTGCTCAAAGCCCCATCCAGCCTGGCCTTGAACACCTCCAGGGATGGGGCATCCACAGCTTCTCTGGGCAACCTGTTCAGAGGTGCCTTCCAGGGTAAAGTAAGTGTAGCAGTTAAATGCAAATCTTTAATGACACTGTCATCAGCAAGCAAGAGTCCCGTGCTGTGCCATGCCATAGCTGTCCTACTTGATTTACCGAGTGTCAGACAGAGAAATGAGCGTGTGCTGACTCCACGGTCTCCAGTTTGTGTTTTCTGAGGCTGCGTTCATTTCTCTGCACTGTCAAGCTCTGACATGTTTGGGTAACTGGAAATGACTGGCTAAATGAGAACTATAGAAAATAAGCCATGTTTACTGCTCCAGACTTTGTTCCTTTTGCATTTCCAGGAACTATTGAGAAATGAGGAGAAGGTCAAGGGTGCTTTCCCAGAGTAGCATGTCTTGCGGAAGAGACTTGATTTCTTTTTATTGCCATCTAGACTCGCCAAGCAAACAGAGAACCACTAGTGTCAATGGTCCTTCTTAAAGTTTATAGATGAAGGATGATGTCTGCATTTATGCAGTCCTTTTGGGCTTTTCTCATGCAAATGAGTGACTTTGAATGGTAAACGTTGCAGCACTATCCGCAGCCTTGGAGTGCCGCAAGGCTTAGTTAGTTATTAAGTTCCTTGGTTACAAAATTAATAATATATAAGTGCTGGACGTTGCCAATTCTCCACGATAGTTTTTTATTTCCACCTGTACCTGCAGTGAGGGCTCCTTTTCTGTCTGTGTCCCCTCTCTCTTCTAAGGCTGGGTGGTGTGTACAAGGGAGATGAGGAGGAGCAGATGGGGGGAGAGGTCCAGCCATCTGCTTGCAAGGGCATCTTCAAGTGCCACTGGAGTGTCTCATTGCAAATGCAAGATTTGGGAGCAGGAGTCGTGCTGTCTGCTGTTATCTGGGTAAAACGTGGGATCCTTGGGAGGTCTTATTCACACTGTGTGAGCTGCTGCTTGAATAAAGCTGCTGGGGCAGTTCAAGTCTGCAATGCTTAACTTCAATTAAGTTGTCAAGTTTAGCATTGCTTTAGGCGTTAATAGAGTTTTACTCTCAGTTAAAAATCTGGTTTAGTAATTAACCTCCATTTTATTCTAGAGTTCAGAAGGTGCTGGTTTAGTGCAGCAAATGTAATGTCATGTGAATTAGAACATGAAAGATATTCAGTAATGAGAAACTGAAACAGGGTAGTGCAAAAATGAGATTTATATGCAGTTTACAGGGAGCTGCGCTTGGTGACGAGTTCTTAATGAAAAGTATGTTGAAGGCACTGCCTTACCTCTGCATTTGCATGGTTAGGGAATGTTTTGAGTTAAACTGGGAATTAGTAATGGTCTTGGGATTTCTGTTCTTGCACGCTGACATTTTATTGCACTCGCGTTTATTGTACAGCTCTTCCTGAAACCTGGACAGCGGATGGCTGTGACAGTACAGGTGCTGGAAGGTGTGAGGCATTCACAGAGGCTGGGACGAAAGTGAATAAAGATGAGGGGACCCCTGGCTCAGCTGGGTGATAGGGGCTAATAATTGAGATCCCTTTCTCTGCTGGAACTGAAGATTGAACCCAAACTCCATCATACTCTGCTGGGTTTACTGTTGGCAAGAGGCACAGAAGGATGGTACGTGGAAGGAGAATTACACCTTACAGGCAGCAGAGCTACACGAAAATTGCTCTGGCCTTTGTGATTTATCTGGTAGTGTTCTTCACACTGCTGTGCCCGTATTTTACATCTTACCACAGCAATTACAGTTACAAAGAAAAGGGGTCCCCAGCTTTTCTAGCAAGAGGACTGTTTAACTGCTGGTAGCATTGGAGTGTAGCTGCGTGTCACTGCTTCCCTCCACGAGGGCAGGGCTGCTGTGCAAGGAGAAACAGGTTTAATTTTCCCTAGAAATTGTCAGGTTTATTGTGCGTGTGTGGAGTATGTGCCAGCTGGTAGGTCTTGTCACAGCTGGGTGACAAGAGTCACGTCAATTCATGTGGTCTGACTTGCCTTCGGATGTAAGGCCCAGGCTTTTAAACATGCCTGGAAACTGCACCAGAGGTTTTGGGTGACTGCAGGGATAAGGGGCAGGTTTCCCCCCTTTTTTTTCCCCCTGAACATTGCACACACAGAATATTGTTTATGCATCTTTTTTTTTGTCTGGGTATCGAGGACTGCTGTAACTCAGAATATGAACCCAAAGGCATTTGCAAAGCATTACTGCCTGTCCTGCTTTCACCTTGTGACATGCAATCTCATGTTAAAATGCCATTCTACCAATTCTTTGGTATTGTCTGCTCCAGTGGATTTCAGAGATGAAGATGCAGGAGGCTCGGTGCTCACCCAGCCCTCTCTCTATAGCTTAGCTTTGTGGAATTCGAGGTTTTTATCTTTTCTAGCATTTGAGTGATTTAAGGGAAAAAAGAACCTCTTATCACTTACTGAACTACTTTATTTCCAAGGCACTAATGTGGGGTAAAAGTTCACCTTATGAATGTTGGCAGAAGAACTATGCACTGTGCAGGGTGTGGTTTGGTGCTACACCTGATCTCCTCTGGCTGCAGGTGCTGCTGGAAGGGATGGCCGTGCCCACCTCTGCCTTGAGTCCTGCACCCTGTGAAGGAGCTGGATGCTGAACAGCTGCAGGGAGAGTTGGTTTGTCTTGCTCATGCAGTGGGAAAGGACCACACATGCTCAAAAAAAGAACTATTTAAAATTTTCCATCATCTTACAGAACTGACTTGTGCTATGGCCACACAGTTACAGCCCAGGGGAGGGTTGGGAACTCAAGACTGTGGGAAGGCAGGACTACTTCTTCCATAGCAGCCTGCAGTTATGTTGGGTTAGATGGAACATAAAATCTTACTGCTGACCTTAGAAAAGCATGGTAAAAGTGATGTGAGAGTTCACAGAATTACAGAATATCAGGGATTGGAAGGGACCTTGAAAGATGATCCAGTCCAATCCCCTGCTGGAGCAGGAACACCCAGAGCAGGTCACACAGGAACGTGTCCAGGCAGGTTTTGAATGTCTCCACAGAAGGAGACTCCACAACCTCTCTGGGCAGCCCCTTCCAGTGTTCCCTCACCCTCACTGTGAAGAAGTTTTTCCTCATTTAAGTGGAACCTCTTGTGTTCCAGCTTGTACCCATTGCCCCTTGTCCTATCACTGCCTGTCTCTGAGAAGAACCTGGCTCCATCCTCCTGACACTCACCTTTATGTATTTATAAACATTAATGAGGTCACCCCTCAGTCTCCTCTTCTCCAAGGTAAAGAGACCCAGCTCCCTCAGCCTTTCCTCATATGGGAGATGCTCCACTCCCTTCATCTTTGTGGCTCTGGCCTGGACTCTCTCCAGCAGTTCCTTGTCCCTCTGGAACCGAGGTGCCCAGAACTGGACACAATATTCCAGATGGGGTCTCACCAGGGCAGAGTAGAGGAGTTGTATGGCTGGTGGCTTTCTGCACGTGGCTGAGTTTTGCTGTCTTAAAAAGAGCATTCCAGTAGGAAGTGTGACAAGTACCATGCTTACGGTTAGTGACAGATTTACCAGTGAGTCCAGTTTGATGACTGTATATGACTGATTCATAATGTACTGAATCTCTTAAGTGAATAAGCTGAAATGCCAGTGGTCTGGTAACCTCTGAGGACTCTTTTCCTGAGCTTTATGCCTACTCCGTAGGAACCACATCCTTAATATTCTGGCTCACTGAGCTAATCGTCGTACGGCTGGAGCGTACTTCAGTTAATTCTGTGTAATAATTGACTGATGTCAGCCATACTGCAGTAGTTATCTGTGTGCAAAGTCCTGGTTCACAGCAAACATGATGTAATGCAGGTTAACGCTAACCTCTTTGACCGTGGACTAAGCTGAGCCGTCCTAGTACACACTGGCTGTGGCCTAACAGCACACATGGCTGCTCTTGCTGCTCACCTGCTGAACGGTAACTCGTTAAGCCAAGGTATTTTCGTGGGCTGCTTGAGTCCTCCTGCCACCATTGAGACCTGGAATCACTTGCATCGGCTGCAGCTGTAAGGTCCAAGTCATCCTGTGTTAATCCATTTTCCACGGAAGTCAGAAAATGTAGATAATGGATGAACCAGGATTAAATTCTTCCAGTATGTAGCCACTAGTTTGATGGGCTTCACATCTGTGCTAAGTTTCAGAAGACAACATGAAGCTATTATGCAGTTACTACCCACTCCAGGATCTGCACATCAATTAGGAGAGGCTGCTTACTCATGCTCCTCAAAAGTTGTGCCAAAATAGCTATTACATTATGTCAGAGCTCATATTTTCATCCTGAACAATTAATCAGAATACAAACCTTGCTTCTCGGCAGTGTTGTGTATATAGACCAGACTTTGATATAAGGTACTTTGGAGCTGTACTGGTTCAAGAGGGTTCCTCTCCAGTTGGCACATGTCAGGGAAATTAGTATGAAACGTGAGGTTATTATTCCAGCAGTTTATCTGGGGAGCTCCAACAACAAAGTCCTCTGTAAACAGCTTTTGTTCTGCATGTTATGATTTCCTCTACTATCACACTTAGGATCCCTGCTCGGGACCCAGCATCCCATGCTACTGGTAGGTGCTGTGTGAGCACGAAGGAGAGCGGTGGGATGCTTCACAGCAGATCTGCAATCTGAGAATAAGACATGAGAAGCAGATGGCTACAGTGGGAAACAATGAGGCAGAGCTGTCAGTGTGATGGGAAGGAGTCCTGGCGCACCCACTGCCTCCCTGCTCGGCGTCCTGCCCGGGAAAGAGCTCCTGAGACAGACTTGGAGGAGGGTGGCAGAGCAGGTACGCTTAGAGCTACCTCCAAGGACCTTCATTTGTCAATGGGACAGAGAGAGGATGTTGTTGGAGAAACGTGGCACTGTTGGTGACCAACTTGGAGCGTTTCTATCCCAGCTTCAGGAACTCGTGGTTCTGGATCCCAGCCCCGTCTCCTTAGGTAGTTGGTGACCGTTCACTAGGGCCCAGCAATTCATGGCAGCACACCCTGTGACGGGGTGAGGGTCCCAGTTGGGATGTGACGTGCCAAGGGAGTAGCATCTTTGGAGAAGTGGCAAAACCTGTTGTAACGAAAACGGGAAAATACTGGTTTGACTGATGCTTCTGGTCTTAGATGGGAACCTGGAGATCTGTCTTCTGACCTTCCAGACTACCCTGAAGAAAGAGTTGCCTGGTATTGCTACACAGAAGCTCCTTTTTCCAGAGAAGAGAATGGGCTCAGGAGTAATCACATCCATTATTTGTGTGGTGCTACACACAACCATTGCACTGATGGGAAGGCGAAGGTCTGCTCTGGAATCCTAATTCATGATTTTCTGTTCGTTCTGCCAAATACCTTGTAATGCAGGGAAAAGGAGAATTCAGAGAAGACGGTGTTTAATAAAAACAGAAGCGCTGGCTCCAACTCCCCCAGATGTTAATGGCTGGATTTTCAGGCGGGAGGTTGCAGGAAGATGTGCCAACAGTCTGAGTACCTGCCTGTGCCGTGGCCCTTTTTCCATGGAAAAAAAAGCTGTTTGGGTTAGAGACAAGGGTGAAGTCATGGGGAGCGTTTGGTGTCTCTGCGAGTTGGATCCAATTGTGTGTGATTTTGTTTTTTTTATTAGAAGAAGTATCGTAATTCCTGAGGTACTAGCGAGGTTCTTGCTTTAGGAATCCCGTCTCGCTCCCGTTTATTCCTTCGCTATTGGAAAATTCGTGGTGAGCAAATAAACTTGTCGTTTTGTAGGCCATCTGGAAATGGCTAGAGCAGGCAAAATTATATAATGTATTCGATAAAAAGTTTGCAAAGACTCCTTCTCTGGGGAAAGGGAGGATGGAGGCCTGGAAAAAAAGATTTAATGGGAAAAACAGCCAAAGAGATTAGAGTTATAAAAATATGACATTACAGTAATGTTTTAACTCAGGGAAAAGCATACAGAAAATTTCAATTATGATTGAATGCAAATGCTGAAACATTGAAGCGGTACCTGGCCAACAGCTGCTGTAAATAACTTCAGGATGCAGATCACCTTGCCATCGTTGACAAGAGGTAGCCGTGTTAAAATAAAAGTAAATACACATAGTTTGCTCCTGGAATTTGGGTACCAACTGGCTGAGCTCTGGCAGGTCGGATGGCTAGTTCCTTCTTTCTCTAGTT
>VXBJ01007822.1:5176-46716 GCA_013400055.1 Nycticryphes semicollaris
GTTTCTAAGGAGAACGAGCCCGGAACAAAAAACCAACCAAACGCAGAGGAATCATCCCAAAATTCAATTTTCCTTTCAATTTTAAGGAGCTTTGCGGCCAGGCGAACCAAAAAAAGGGGGGAAATGCCAACCTGAACTTTGCTTTTGATGATTAAAGGGAAAGGGATTTGAGGCAGGGCAGCCCCTCACCAAAAAAAAAAAAGTCCTTTTTGGTTTTTTTTTTTCAAAGCGCCCGCCCCGGAGCTTTTTGAGGACTTTAAAAACGGCCAAAAAGGCCAAGATGGATTGAATCGCCCCAGAAAAAAAACACCAAACAACCCCTTTTGACACCGTCAGGGTGACAACTGCTCTTAAGGACAGCCTCTTTTATTGTTTGTAACGCTCTTCCGAGTCTGAGAGGCCGTTAAACATCCTCTAAAGGGGGGACAAAAGGAGTTACACAAGGAATTAGGAGGAAAGGGGAGTTTCTTTATCCTAACACCACGCCGATGTCTGCTCTCCTCGTCTACGGAACCGAGTCACCGGTAGCTCTCTCCTCGGAGCAGGGAGGCAGCGCCCGCTGCCCGCTCCTGGGAGGGGGAGAACGAGCTCTTCCCGGTCCGGTTGAAAGCGTCGAGCTCCGGCACAAATCTCTCAGCGGGAACCAGGAGTTTTTTCCTGGTGTCCACGCACTTGTTGTCCAGCACCAGGGAATTGGCTTTGTAGCTCATATCCGTCTGAAGGCGGTGAAGTTGTCTGTAAAGAGCGGCCAAGGCGTCCCTGGGAACAAGCGGGGGTTGAAAGGAGTCGGGGTTGAAGCGCTGCATTCGCTTCCCGGAGTTGGACGGGAAACAACCAGCTTCCCACTGCCGGGCAGCAGGAACAAATCCCTAAATCCCTGTGCGGCATCGGCCTCTGCAAGAGCTCGGGGTGTTTCTGGTCGCGCAGCAGCAGCGCTGTTTGGGGCTGTGAACAGCAAAGCCCACGCACTGCTCCCATGGAGATGTGCACCCAGAGAGCCCACGCTGGCCCAGAGCAGCTCTGCTGTTCCTCCCTTTGCTTCTCACCCTCCTAGGACAGTCTGTGCATGGTTGGGGTCAGGGTCAAGCAGGGACCGTGGGAACCTCGTTCACCCTCCCACCACACAGACCCCTCGTGCCTTGCCCGGACCCTGCTGCCCAGTCCCGCTCCCCTCCCAGCCCAAAGACTATTTCCACTCCTAATCCCAGCAGACACCAGCCCCCAAAATGCCACTCGGGGACGTGTGCCAGGTCCTGGGCTGCGTGTAGCCTTGTCCCTCACGTGGGCAACGCTGGGCCACTGCTCTGCAGGGACAGGGGGACTTACTGTGACTCTGCCAGCTTCTGCCTGAGCGCTCGGATCGATCCCTCCAGCTCGTGGAGCTCATCCGTGAGCCCGTACTGCACCTGCGAGGTGGGGAGGGAGAAGGGCACAGCATTAACGGGGCTCAAGTCTTGTTTTACAGAGCTCCCTCATGCTCCTTCTAGCCCAGCTACGACATTTTTTCCCTTGCTGTGCCTTTGGTGACTGCAGGATCCATTTCTCAGCCCCCTCTGTAGTTTTCCAGCAAAGTGCACCCAGGTTTTCCAGACCCGCCACGAGCCCCCATCCTGCTCGGTTTCCCCCCACCCCTCCCCTCCAGGGAGGTACCTGATCCCGACAGAGTTCCATATTGGACCGAACCGTGCGGGTCTCCAGGCGGGTGTGGGCCACTTTCAGAGCTTGTATTTTCCTTCGAAGATCTTCTTCCAAGCGTCGGATGTCCTCCTCCATCTCAGCAATTTCCTCCAAGGTCTAGAGATAAGAGAGATGTATCATGAGGGGATACCGACTGGAGAACAGCCCCTTCCCACCCCCCCCTGCATCCTGGGATTTTACTGTGCCGGGACTGGGTTTCAAACCAGGGCTGGTTGCTTCTGAGTACTGACCCCCAGGCTGTTCAGAGCAGGCTTTTCACACAGACCAGGCATGGTGCTGCTGCTGTTCTATGGCCACAGCCCAGGGGTGAAATAAACAGCCCAAAACGTGGCCCTGCTGCTGGGAAATGCCCGAGCAGCAACTGTGACGGCAGGAGGTAAGATGTTGGATGTCACAGGGATCACACATGTGCCACTTTACAGCTCTCACATGGAGACCATGTGAGAGTAGCTTTCCACGTAACAAACAGCCTTTTGGATTCAGTTCCCACCCAAGGTTGTGTTCAATAACCAAGGAAGCAACACTTACATTCTTTTCCTGCCATTTCAGCTCATCATAGGCTCTGTCCAGGTCTCTAATCCTCTTGCGCAAGGCAAACTCTGTAGCTACACGCTGAGCCTCCAGCTCGTTGTTGGTCTGAGGAGAGAACAGACTCCAGTCACACACCTCGAGACGGTGGTTCCTGAGCGGTGGGGACAAGCCTACGAGCAAATCCCGCTGGGTTCTGGCTGCTGCCCTGTGTGTGCAGGTCAGGCATCCCCCCCTGAGGCCAGGAGCGATGGACAGGTTCATGTCTTCCATGTGTCTGAGGCTGCTGCAAGCTCCGCAGCGTAACCACACTCCTCTCTCTCAAAGAGGCCCCATGGGCTAGTGCTGTCTTCTCAAAGGCTCCCTCTTCCCCTGGCCACAGCACACACCAGCCCACTCTCAATCCAGAACTTCTGTACCACGGATTCCCAGCCCAGGCACTGGTTTACCTGAGCGATGGCAAGCAGTGTTGCTTCTCGGAGCAAAGTCGAGGCTTTCATTTCCGCCTCCGCACGCTCCTTGTTACACTGGCTGTACCGTTCCCACTCATCAGATGCAATTGATCTGCGAACAAATCAGTTTTCAGTTATGAAAATGAGTCAAGTGTTTGCGAGACAGTTCCAAAGGAACCACCTGCTGCAGGCTGAGAAGGCTTTGCGCAGCACGAAATGGTTTGGGAATTCTGGAGGTCACATCCTGCCTGATCTCCTCACCGCACCAGCTGGAGATGGCTACCCCACAGCTCCTGCAGTGAGCCCAACGTCTGCTCAAACTGGGGGCGCTTCCAAACCGTGGTATGAAATGTGAATATGAAACATTCTTCAATGGGAAGAATGCACAGCATCTCCCCGGGGGCCGATAGCACACCAGTCACTGAGTCACCTCCAGCCACGCACCAGGGAGGCAGGGCAGATCGCTCCTCTGGTTTTATGGTGACAATTTAGACAACTAACTCCCAAAGGCCTGTGGCTTTACAACTCAAGAGCCACGACAAATCCCAGCAGCCGCCTCCTGTTCTGAGCCCTCTCCAAATCTGCACCATCAAGCCAGGACATATAATATGGAAGGAAGAAGCAGCCCGGGGCTCTTTCTAGCACCTGCGGAGGTTTGGCCACACAAGGGCAGGCTCTTTCCTTACCCGCTGGGGACTCGGGTTGGGTTGACCTTGAAGGAGATGTTGGGAGAGTTCACACTGAGGGATAAGCAGCTGCGATCTATGTCCAGTGCTTCCACCTTGTCCCGATGGTCACTGCTCAGCTGCTGACGAGCTTCCTTCAAGAGGCTGAAAAGCAGGGAACACATGGAGGGGTGAGGCAGCTCCCCATTTCCAAAGCTTTCATCACCACCTCAGTCATCTTTTTCAAGTGCTCTGCTTGGCAGCGCCCTGGGGACTGAGCTGCTGCCCTCCTGCAGTGGGGCAGTGACCCACGAGGGCCTAGGAGCTTTAAGGCCTCCAGATCACTGCTCATGAACCAAGGCAGGTGGCACAAGACATCTATGCAGGCCAAAATTTTCTGAGGATGCTCGTGAAATCTTCCTTAACCCGGTCTCCCCTACAACCTCCCGAACTCCACAGACCCTGACAACAACCACCATAGGGCTCTCCATGTGGCTCACTGCCCTGAGGTAACTGTGCCTGGTCTGCTCACCCATCTCAGCCTGGCATTAGAGGCACGTTAAACTGCTGAGGCCAAGTAAGGAGGGCAGAGCCCGGTCCAAAGCTGCGCCATTCGCCTCACCATAGCTGTTCGAAGGCTTCGTGCACTTTCTGCTGCAGTTCTCTCTTGGCTTTTTCTATCACATTCACCTCCTTGTGCAGCTCCTCGCTCACAGGGTCCCTCACCAAATCGATGGCACGGCGGCTCTCCCGGAACGTCAGGCACTCGATGGAAACATCCAAAGGCAAGTTCTTTGCTTGCAGTGCACATTCTGCTGCTTCCTTCACCTGCAAGAAGCAGCCAGCTGGGTGTAGGAGTGGTCTCCTTCAGGGATGGGAGGAGAAAGGAAAGGGAATCCATGGATACCCTCATTAAGAAGGCCTCGCACAGCCTGTCTTTGCAGTTCTGAAACCTTTTAGCAATTCTGGAATGAAAATGGTGAGAGCCAGACGTATTAGTCCTCTACATCTGCTATTCACATTGGGAGTCACACCTTGCTGGGGGCTAACGACTTCCAGAACAGCAGCCTCTGGGCTTAGAACTAAAAGGATCAGAGAGCTGTCCTGCCGCTGTTCTCTAAAAATCAAATGTTTTTGAATTATGGTGTTAGCCTATTTCTCATTATCCTTCAATGCTTTAAAAAAACCCCAAACCAAACCAACAAAACCCACCCAAGAAACTCAAACATAAGCGTGTAGTGCACAGCTCCATAAACCAGCTTGGATCAGCCAAGAACACAGTGGCTTGGCTTTCCAGGAAGACATTGCATCAGGTCTGGATCTCAGTATCCCTGTGATAAGCCCTCCTTAAACTCCATATGGGCTTGCCCATTGCAGAAGAGAAGCCTCAATTATTTAACATCCCATGTTGAGAGTGTAAGTTGATTTCCAGCCATCTGTCTTCCCAACATACTTTGGCTAAAGCATCGATTTCCGCATCTATGTCTGCAAGGCATTTGTCCAGGGTCTCTTTCCATCTGTTCACACTGTTGATACGTTCAGCCAGGCGGGTTCGGTTGTCGTGCTCATCCCATTTCGCCTGGAATTAGAGGAGAAACACCATTACTCTTTTTTAAATTGCACTTAATGAATCTCGCCGAAGCCTTTCCCCTTTTTCAGGGTTGACTGACCCCTCACAGGAGCATAACACTCTGCCATTTGGTCTAATAGTCATCTACACAAATGGAGAGCACAGAAAACACCATGAGTGGCATCAAACGTGAGAATCACACCCAGGGATTTCATGACAGTAAACGTGCATCATTGCATGTGGGTTTACAGGGAGTAAATGTACGTTTTTAGCAGGTCGTGTAGAGATAAAGCCTTCTCCAATTCCCTCATCCACATGTCCAGATCCAGACACTCTCCCACACTCCTCAGCCCGTGATTCTGACAAGCCTGGAAGCAGCCAACCTGCCAGAAGGCCCACCTGGTTGTTGGTTTCGTTGCGGAGAATTCGGCCTTCCTGCCGGACTCGGTGGGAAGCAGAGCGCTGGCGTTCAGCATCAGCCGAGATGAGGTGGGAGTTGGTGTGCCAGTCTGGCACCGTGTACCGCTGGCCTGGCTTTTCACTCAGCGTGGCCATCTCGCTAAACCGGTGACTAAAAGGGAGCAGAAGATTTTTGTGCTTATTCACAGAAGTAGACCAGAAATGGAGATGGACCCACAAACTGGAAAGCTCTTCAAGAGAAAAGCAGCTTGGACAAAACAGCTGATTATATTACTGATGGTGCTTTTGTTACAGCTGTACAGGCTCAGCCCAGGGCTGCATTCCCAGGGGACTCAGGGCTTTGCAGGAACAGTACAGGTCGCAGCCATCTTCCTCCAAACTGGCAGGAATTGCAGAGACCACTCAGCAGGACCAGAGCAGTTCCTGAGGAGACTGCAGGTCCCAAAAACCCCACAGTCAGGAGGAGTTTGGGGGCAGTTTCCCTGGCTCACCAGCCCCACAACCTTCCTGGGCACAGTCATCTGCTCCAAAGGCCACAGGGGAAGAAAAACTGGGGAACCCCTGAATGGAAGGAAACCCTGTGGGCAGGACATGGGGCTGCAGAACCAGAGAGAAGGCACAGAAGGCTCAGGGTTTGATCCCCATAGGGAGCAGGGGGGACATAGGAAGGGGCTCAGCCCCCAGCTGGGAGGACCCCTCACCTTGGCTGGGCACAGGCAGCCCTGAGCCGGGTGATCCAGCTCCTCTGTGCCAGCTGCTCTCTCGGGGCTCATGCCAATCCTCAGCCCCGCTCCTGCTTCCCCAGGGCCTGCCCTCCTCGGTCGACTCGGACCGTTGGGTCGGCTCGCCGCGCCTGGCTCCCCTCACAGCTCGGCCCTGGCCCCTCTTCCCCTCAACACCTCAGGGCCGACCCCGGCCCCACTCCCGGCCTTCCCCCCTCACCGTCCGGCCGCAGCCCCGGTCCCGACCCGGTCACTCTCCCGTCACCTCAGGCCCGGCCCCGCCGCCTCAGGGCCGGTTGCCAGGCACGCGCTGGCCCGTTGCCAAGCGGCGGCGGNTTTAAATAACCCAACCCAACTTTAACTGGCATTACATCAAATCAAGCACAAAAGGCCTGCCTCCAGGTGCCACCCACCTCCATCCCCATCCCCACCCTCCCCAGGAACAGGGCTTGGGGAAGAAATTAAGTATTTAAAAAAAAAAAAAAAAAAAAAGAGAGAAAATAAATGAAATTGAAGGTATCACAACTGAATTTCAAAAAAAAAAAAGTTTATTTTTCAAATGAATACGGTTGGTTTACAATACACCCAACTGGATGGCATCTACAGCCAGCAGAGATGGGATGCCTGGTGTGTGTATTATACAGAGGGTACAGATGCCTACGAGAGGGAAGGAACAGTGAAAGAAGTCGACAATTTTACTGTGCTGGAAATAAAGCAACTCTTGCAACAGGTAGAAAATTTTGGCAAGAACAATTTCTGTGGGAAGGGAGAAGGGGCAGAGGACACGGCTTCTGCGTAGCGAGGACACCTCAACACACACCCCCTCCGCCCGCCCCCACGGCCGCGATACAAATAGGCACACATGGTCGAGATGGTTTAAGTAAAAATAAAGGCTTTTTACCACTTTGTTTGCCATCCATCTACAATCTATTTGTGCAATGCCTCAAGTCACAGCTCTGACTTTATTCTTGAAACAACTCCCTTCTGCTCTCACAACCCCTTCGCGGTGGGAACACGTTCCAGCTCCTGCTAGTGACACCAAACCGAGAGGGGAGAGCAGTTGCCGGCGTGTGAGAAAGAGCAAGACATACACATAGCAGGGAATCACCATTCCCCCCAACTGCTTTATTAGAATTTCGTTCGGAAAAGGAATCCCAAACAGCACAATATTTTCCTTTTCGGTTCCCCCCCTCCCCCAATTTAAACATACAGTATTACATACTCCCAAGTTTATACGCACAACATTCCTTCCAGCAGCACCCTAAACAAATCCAGCTTGATGGCTGGCAATGTTTATGGCACACACGGTGCCACCCGAGCTCCCTCTCCCCGAGATACTTCAATACCCATATTGGCTCCTAACTGAATGCCACCAGTTACCAGGAAAGCTCCAAAGGGATACCCGCTGATAGACCGTGTTCTCATCCATCATCATCACACGCCTCCAGGCCACCTAAACCACCTGTTTTTTCCCTGGTTCATCCACCAAGAGGTGACCTGGGGAAATGGAACTGCTCACACCGAGGGAAGAAGCAGGAGTAGAAGAGAGAGAAACCGTACCCTGCAAGCCCAGCACGTCACTGACCCGCCAAGCACAGACCTGCACACACCCGAGTCGATGGTCAGGGCAGGCCGGGCTGGGAAACGAGCCTGTAAAAAAAAAATAATCAACATTTCGGAGCAAAAACCTCATTCTGCCAACTCTATTGCTGTGCTGAGGTTCGCTGTGAGAAGCTGCCTGCAAAACAGACACAAAACGCAGCTTTCTAGAAGCAGGTTTTTCTACAGGAAAACAACGTCAAGTTGTCCCAAGGCAAAGATTCAACACCGAGAACTGCAGGAATGAGAACGTTTCACTGAAGAAGAGAAATCAAGTCCAAAGGAAACTAAAAACTAGAGTCACAGGAGGAAAGTGATGTACAAAACCCAGTGCCCAAAAGAAGCCATTCTTCACTGCGAAGCTGCCTGGAGTCAGAAGACAAACCTCACCTCTAGCAGTCTTCCTCTCGCCAGGTGTTTTTTGGCAATCGGTTTTCCTCACCAGTTACAGAGCACTGCTGGGGTTTCCGCTTTGCTGGCAACACCAGGGGCAAAAACTTCAAAAGGTTCTTTAAATTTAGCATCTCTCCAGTGGGTATTCCTTTGCTGTTGTGTCTGGGTGAACACTATCCGGCAAGACACAGATTTTCTACCAAAGGAACCGGTTGTGAATACACTTAAGAGGTTCGCAAGTGTAAGTATCATGAAGGTTTATTAGTAACTATTTTAATTGCTAATTTTTGCACACCTGTACTTAAATGGGTTGTAGACCTATGATTTACGGGCTAGCACAGCCCTAATTTCAGCGTACAGTCATTTTTCTGTGTTGCTAGATAGTATTACAGTAGGTATTAATTTCCCAACTGCCAAATGTGTTTGAGACACCTATGGAATTCTCAGCAACGAAAAAAAACAACCCCAAAACAAACCAACTTTCATTTAAATAAGCTTGCCCTCTGACGGTCTGTTCTGCAACACATGGATTATCTAAAAAGAAAGCAGCAGTTAATACATCCCGGGACCCTTCCCACGGGCTGTCCTCAGGCAGAGCTGCCCTGGGATGGGAGAGGCCAAGGGCAGGGACAGGCTCCAAACGGAACCGTGTTAACGGAGGACACGCGCTCAAAGGAGGTGCACGGGTCTGTATCGAGAGTTTAGAGCTTCCACAACGTGGCTCACCCTCAGAACACCGAACAGTTCGCTCTTGTAAGGCGAAGTGAATCATCATGCGCTTAGACAGGGTGATAAAATGAGGCAGAAATCCTTCACCAGGGCCAGAGGGAACCCATTCCAGAGCCAGCCCCGATCCCAGAGCTCCTGGCTGAGTAACTCACCAGTATCTCAATACTGCATAAAATATAACCTATTTGAAAAGCTCTTCCAATTTGGTCTGAAAAATCCACTTTTTTTTAGCAGCTTTAAGCCCAAACTAGCACCTAAGACGCAGGCATTTTTTGCACAGCATGGTCTACTACAGCAGCCTCCCCTCCCCGTACCCGCAGCCAGAGGAGAGGGACCTGCTCTCCCTGGAACCACCCCAGACCCTTCCCACACCCAGGAGACCACGCGACTCCGTACGCAGACATCGCTGCCCTCAGCTGCTAGCAAACTGGTTCTCGAGGAACCATCTACGATGTTTACTTCTCACCTCCACGGTCCCACCGAATCAAACCCCTGCACTGCTCCCCAACATTCACTGGACGACATTCCCCATGTCCTTACAGCCACCAGCAGCGGGGAAGGGAGAAGCCATGGAGCGTATGGAAAGCTGCAGGAGCACAGTAAAGAGTGAAGACGTTACTGGACAGGCAACGTTCAAATAAAGGCAGAATTAATGATCCTCATTAGATAGAGAAACATATCAAGGTTAAATTTTATTTAAAAAATTGCAAGTCTACCAGGAAGTATGTTTATTTGATGACATTACCCTCCAGAAACCACTTATTTGAAAAGCTTCTCCTCTCTGGGTAGTTCTAATTCACAAAATAATTCAGGGCTCACTTTAAGTCATTCAGCACAAACCCAACTCCGTTCCGACCAAGGACGTCACACTTTAAAAACCACCAACCACACTATAGCAACGCAAGTTCCCCCAGCTTCTGTTCTTGATCAGATAAAGGCACATTCTTGCTCTCACTGAGTGCAAGTCCCACACGAACACTTCGGGACACCTAAGCTAATGTTTGACCTCCCCCAAAATTTCCCTGAAGGGCTGGAGCTGAGCACAGCTCGCCCCACACTCACACAAGTCCTTTATTTCCATGGATGGTCACTTTTCACTGCCATCACATCGAGCTGGTTCACCTTCCCCACGGCCACGGCATCCTCAGCAGGACCCAGCCCGCGTGGGCAGCGGAGGGAGAGTGAGCAGGACCAGGGAGGTAGGTAAAAGCTGAGGAAGAGCAGGACAACTGCAGTGCTACAGCAGAATTAACTCTATGAGCCAGGGACACCAGAGCCTGACCCCCATCAAAACTGCCACCAGGAATCTCTGAGAGCATCCACGTCTCATGGAGGGGTTGGGTACTGCTCACAAAAACCCCTGGCTCTGTTGTTGCAAATAGCACCGACCTACTGGAACGTGGATCTGTTCTGAACCAAGTAAGGTAGCTCTAGGGTTTGGATAGGAAACACCAGTTTGATTTCATTGTTGTTCTGTTACTGGCACTGCCACCTGCTTCTCGGCACGGTCCTTGCAGGAGGGGAACAGGCACTCTTTGAAAAAACAACACAGGAAAACACTTTTCCCCCTCCTGTATTAGGTTTTGAAGTGGTCACGTGGGCTGTTTTGGAGTAAACCGTGGATCCAAAGAGACAGGTTCACAAGGCTCTAGCAGCATGAGATTCTCTTCAGTATATTCAGCTTTTTCAATATAAAGACAAGTTTCTTCCTCACATTTTTTAGGGCTTTCTACTCTGAGCTTAATAGCACAGTCAGCACTCCTCCTCCTCCAACATCCAGCTGAGTTGGTTCAGGTTTAGGATTGATCCCAGCACGATTTACTGTGAGTTGCATCAATCACTGCAAATCCTCAGTCTCAAACTGTGTCAGGAAGGAGGATGAATTAAAACTATCCATGTTCACCAGGTTGTCGGTGGGGATTTTTGGTTTGTTGGGGTTTTTTTGTTGTTGTTGTTTGGTTGTTTTTTAATTAGAAGTATTTTAATAGTGCCTACATGTTCAGTGGTTTATTAGCTTGTATTTATATTGGATACTTTAAAACATCGTGCAACAGAAAACACAGAACATTCTTCTATCATAAGGAAATCCCTGTGCTACAGTTCACCACCACCGAGGAGAGACCTCTAGGAAGAAGCCTCTGCCCAACACAAACCATCTCTTAATTTCTTTCAACTGAAGGAAGAGGCAGCAACTTCCTTCTAAACCTCAACAGCTTCGGTATTAGCTAAATACAGGTAGCAAATGAACTGGTGTATGGGCAAGGGATGAGATGGAGAGTATTGCTGCAAACAAGCTGATGGTGTGAGGTTTTTTGGCCCTTTTTAGTCTAAAAGATAAAAATGCCTACTGCTAAACAGGAGAGAAGACGCAGTTTTGGCTCAGAATTTAGACTGAAGAAGTGCGTTCTAAATCCTAGCCTAATAACATTAAGAAATTGGGAATATAAAATAAATTAATATCATTGCAAGCTTAAATACCAACGAAGTGGCATCGGGCACCGTAGTAAGACAAGAAAGCTGGTAACAAACTGCACGGAACGCGAGTTCATTCCTCTAACTTGACTCAGAAGAAATGTGCCCAGCAAAGAGATAACGCCACTCCTGGTCCCCGGGGGCAGCACGAGTGTGATATTGAAAACTAAACCAACAGTGGCCCTTTCAACGAGGTGTGGGCAACTCCAAACGGGGGTCACTGCCCCGCTCCGGGGCCGTAAACCCAAAATATTTCATTGCTCACCTCCAAATGAATAGATGTCAAAAAGCTCTGCTTAACTCCTAGAAAAAGGCTGGACACAAACATATTCCTGCGATGACGCCACTTGCAATTCAAGTGGAAGTTTTGCACTTAAGCTCCTGATATTCAAAAATATCCTGACTGACATCAAGTTATTCTACATCTGAAATGCCCAATACTGTATGAACAGTAATAAAATGAATGCAAACTCGTTTCAGTTTCAAACTTAAAGAAACAAGGTACCAATTAAAGCAGTCTGTCTCTCAAGGTGTTGTACTCAGCCTCCTCTCAAACGTCGCCGGTTAAACTGACTTTGGAGAAGGAAAACAAAACATTCAAAAACTTCTCCCGCCTAAAAATAAGTGTTAAAAGCAACACCCAGACCAGACACACAGACGTATGAGCTGCACACAGATTCCCAATAAATATACAGAGACACCATGACAAAGGACAAGGTTCATTGTAAAAGAAAAGTCCGATAACTGCTATTAAGACCATTACAAAAATGCAAGTTGTGTGTATTTTTTGCAGGCGTGTGCAAGCACATTACAGTGTAATCAAAGCAGAACTTTGCTATTATTATTACTTTATGCAGCATTACAAGGTTACTGAGGTGCAGTGTTTAATTGTCTAGTCTACAGCTCTTCCTGACCAGAGGAACGCTCACCAAACCCTCCACGCACCCAGAGCTTCTTCAGCCATCCCAGGGGGGCAGCACCCCCAACCCCACCGAGCTGCTCCCCTTCCTGAGCCCCAACAGCTCCCAGTTTGGACCACACACACACACGTCACCCCTCGGGACACCCAGGCCAGGCCAGGTCTGCTCCCAGCAGGACCCACCATCTCCTCAGTCTTCAGACACCTCTTGGTTTGGCTACTTCATTTCTCTGGGAGCTCGTTACATCTCAGAGACAACGTCCTTCAACAGCTGTGGGTTCCCTTTGGAACGAATCGCATCGCCCCAAGAATCCTGGGCTGTTGTTTCTCCTACACCCCGCCCAGACACCCCCCTCTCCCCCTCAATGTGAAGGGGTAAATCGCATCGACTACACCACGACTGCTTCTAGCCTACTCTGGGATTTGGTGATCGCTCCTCAACGCCTCTCCCTCCAAATGGAAACACCTTCCTGGTTATTCTTGGTCCTGACTCAGAGAAGCTGATGCTTGAAAGTACCTGAAAGATACCATCAAACACTTGGCATTGTCAATAATTTATCCTAAATTTTTCAGCCATGTAACAACTGGAAAATAAAAGTCTACAGCACCATCTTCTAAAAAGGCACTTTCTGAGGACTGTCTTACTTAAAAAATAAAATAAAATAAAAATCTCTCCAAGTTTTAAACAGCAGAACTACTTTGTTTTAAAAGGACCCTACGGTAAGTACCCGTGTGGGGTGAGGGGGTACCTCAGCCCGGATGCAGAAGGTTGAGGCGCGGGGGATGGAGTGTCTCTATCACCATCCTTCTTCCTGTAAAACTGAGGCTTCGGTGTTTCCCTTCCCAATCCCTTCCCCGCCACACGCGCCTTTGCCTTCTCAGGGACAACAATTTGGTTTTGGTTTAGTGTTATAGAGATGAGCATTTCTGAGACTCTGTTAGGGAGGTAAAACGCAGGAATCCTGTACCCACCTCCTCCACCCCTCAACTACCCAAAGTACAGAATCCTCAACGAGCAGAAAGCATCCTTCAGCTCAGGCTCTAACCACTATTTCTTCAGCTTTACACAAACCCATGGGTCAACTGGCCAAGGGAAGTTCTATTTAACCATGTGCCGAAACAGAACTGATATCCTAACACCCCGCATCGATCTAAAGTACTGTCTGTGGGGGGAAAAGCCAGAGGGGAATCTTTCCCTTTGACATCCCTACAGACCATTTCACCGTCTCCAACCAACCCATTGGTCGCAGCCACGAGACCCCACAGCGCTGGAAGGGACAAGGATCCATCCAGTGTGACCAGAGACCACCATGGTGGTCTACAAAGAACGATCTCTGAAAACAGGCTTTATGGTTTCACCGTAGGCAATCCGAGCTTTTTGATTCCTTGGTTATAAAAGTTGTTCTAAACCCTCACAGTTCACAAAACGGGGAAAATATCAAAAGAGGACAAAGCGTAAAAAAAGAAAAAAAGGCCTCAAGATATTTTTTTTAAGTGTAGGCTGAGCTTGGAATTTCCCCAGAGTGAACTTCAAGACTAGTAGAAACCAGTATTCATAGCTGGAATTCATACAGAGGATGACTATCTGCTATCTCATGTTGACAAAAATGAAGTGAAAATAGTTTAGGACCAACAGCATCTTGAAATAATTTGACTGACAACTTCCAGAAACCCTTTTTACTCCCCAACACCATTTCTATGGCCACACGAGCTTCCAAAAGGATGCAGGAACGAACCCTACAAAAATAACTTCTGGAGGCGTTTAACCGAATCACACGTTGAACAGCAAATACAGCGATCGATCCTGAGTAAAACGGCCACAGCTGAAGTGCCCTACGACAGAAAAAAAAGCTACTTACAGTGGAGTCAGTCATTCTGTTCACAGATGGGGAGAGTTTAACGCCTCAACTAGAAAACGCTCTATTTTCTCTCCAAGCCCGGAGCTCCCAGTCCCAGGGGCTCTCTGCCCAGCTGGGGGCTGCGGGGGCCATATCCAGCCTGGGAGCAATTAGTGGCACTTGTTAAGGACAAGTGAGGTCTCGGTGCAGTGTCTTAGGAGACAGGAAACTTTTTTTTTTTTAATTTGTTTGGTTTTTTTTTTCCTAGTTCAGCACAAACCCGCGGCTGGTTCATCTGCAAAGCCAGGAGAACTGTCAGCCTGTGCCCACCGCCCCCTCTGGAGTCCCAGCGAGGGAGGGCTCTGGTGACGCCGCTCCAGATTTTCCCCAGACAGCACATAACATTTGAGATTATTATTATTCTTCTTATTTTTTTTTTTCTTTTCTTTTTAAAGGAGAGCAGGTACAAAAATAAAAGAAATCCATATACTCTGAAAATATACTGGAAACTGCCACCACAGATGAGGTACCATTTATCCCAACCCCCCCCCACCCCCAAACTGCAAACATCAAAATATATTTGTTTTTAAACAAAGGAAGAATATCTGGCTATTTAATCTCAGTTAAAATGACAGCACCCTTTGTTACACTTGATATTTCACACCATTAATTCTCTTTTGAAAGAAAAACAAAAACAGAAACAAAACCAAGATATCTAACTAACCTTGATTCCTTGCTTTTCTCCTCGTTCCTTAGTGCAGTAATTGTCCATCTCCATTTAAATAAATATAGCAGCTACAGCATCGTAAATGCGTGGCCCTCACAACGCCAGGAACTTGATATCGTAATACAAAGAAGTATCGGCACTTTACGTAGATATTTGCAAAACCAAGAATAGAGATTAAAACGTCCAAACACTCTTCACATGAAAACCAGGCAAAACAAGAGCTCGGCCAGTCATTTAAGTCACTTTCCCAATGAAGTTGCTTTAGTTTTTGGTGAAAGCAGCCAGCAAAAGAGCTTCTCAAATCATAGTCACTGAGCTGGGCGGGATGAGAAGCACACGGTGCCTTCTGGGAAGGAGCATTTGAAGACTTTTTAAAAAGGAATTTTCATCTAAAAGCCGGAAATTCACAAGAAGCCTTTGTGAAGTAGTTGGGGTTTGTTTGTTGGTTGGTTTTTTTGTTTTAAATTTCTCCATTTTAAAACAATTTTCTGTAAAAAGCCTAACCTGAACCTTTAATACACAGAACTACAAGCTACAGCGCTGCTGGGAAGCGACTGCCAGGTCACAGACCCAGGGAAACACCAGAGACCTGCTGGGCCAGCAGCCAGCTCGCCCATGGCACCTGGGGGGGACAAGTGCCAGAGCAGACGGGGCAACCCAGGCTCCGGAGGGGGGCACCCTGGGACACAGCAGGGCCACCCAGTCTCCCTCCATCACCCTCCTACCAGGCCCACCCCCCATAAAGCCACCAGCCAACCCCCCCGCCCCTGCCCTCACGACTATTCCTGTGCGAGCTGAACTTCGCAAAGGTCGTCTCTTGGTATTTATTATCTCCTGGATATCGGGAGATCGAACATGCATCTATAGGCTGGCTGCTGGGTAAAGCTCTCTGGGACAGTGTTGGGAACAGCTCTAAGGACATGTCAATACACAATAGAGAAATGCACAAAATACAGTACTTTGTTTCCTGGTGGAGACAAAAAAAAACCCCAACCAACCAACCAAAAAAAAAAAAAACCCCAAACCCCCCAAAACGGGGGAGATTCTTGCCTGTTGAAGCAAAATGGGCTCAGATTTTAGGCTCCAAATACAGTATATTGGCAAATCAGCGGATTTCATGAGAAGGAGAGGAGAGAAGGTGCTGATACCAAGCCCTGGTTTTCATGTGGAGAGCAGGCGGAGTCCGGAAGGGCTGGGATAACAGCAATGCCCATACAAACGATCTGCAGTATATATACTATGAACCAGTGCAAATAAAAACAGTCAAAAAATGCAGTTCACGAGTTTACAAAGTGCAAAACTCCCCAGTCCCCTCACCGAATAAACCCTCAGCTCTGACATCTTAAATATTGGTTTACCTTTAAAGTGGAATGAAAGAGTCCCCTTAATTTGTTTCACATTTCAGCGATATTAACATGTTAGAACTATCCCAGCCCTCTTTATTTGCAAAGTGAAATGAAGTCACCAGTAACTTAATTTTAAAAGGAAAGTCATTATTCAAAGAGGAAAAAAAGCCTAAAAACTTTTATCAATCCCACACATTTTACTGATGTCAAATAGATTTAACCAGGCAAGTAAAAACTCAGATCTGAATAAAAAACTCTTTTCTGTTTATTTCAAACGTCTTCCACGTTTCAAAGCCAAAAACACGGCCAGTTCCTTTGTTAAATCAAAACACTGCAGTGACAAGTAAAGCTCGCAGAATTCTAGAAGCATTTTTTGTGGGTTTTTTTTTTCTTTTTGATTTAAAAAAGGAAAAATTCAAGATTCCTTCTGACTATAAAACTTTCCTTTCAAAATTAAGGCTTTTACTTTGTCCTTTTAAAATCATGGAGGTGTCCATTCTCCCACAGTTAGTGGTAACAAACACGGCTTCAGTACAGCTCAATGGACACAGTTTTCCTTTAGAACGCTTATTGCACTAAAAGATAGCAAAACAAGTTGTCAGTTTGTTTGTTTTTTCTTTAAAAATAAACATGGTTACATTTCTAAAAAATAAAAAGTTGATGTTGACCATATGTTCTGTAATAATTAAATTAAAGCATTATTATTACTCTAATAAATATAAAAGAAACAAAAGGAAGCTAAACTTCAAGAACACAAACATAGGAAATCACATTAAGGTGTGAGAGGCAGCAAGTAAACTAGCATTTTTCCCAAAAAGACCTTTAGCTCTAAAGTTTCAGTTCTGGTGTTTACTACAGGTCGTCCCGGAAGACCCCGGGACATCTCATCTCACGCGAAGCTTCCCCGCATCGGCCTTGCCAGATAGAAAACTATTGAAACTTTTGGACTAGGTAAAAACAGCAGCTTTAGGAAATTCACCGGGGAGCAAGAAGTTTGGGTCTCTACTGCCTGGCACAGACACCACGAGCTTCGTTTGCTTTTTCAAAGGGAACTATTGGAGCCCACAACTCTCAAAGCTGTGAAGAAAGACACAAAGGCAGCAGTTGGCTAAATTAGGTTCAAATTATTGGATTAGTGTGCAAAATGGCTTCTCCCCACCCCCCTCCATCAATTTTTTTTTAGCTAGTGCTGGATGTTCCAATGGACTTGGATACGGTCACATCCAAACGCTTGATGGCAACACTGGGAGAAAGATTCCTCAACGCAGTGGGGTGAAAAACTTAATTTTGGGGTTTTTTTCTTTTTTTCCTTTTTTTGCACACTTCCGTCCCCCAAACAATCACTGTGATTGTTCCTATTAAGATGGTTTGCCTTTTCTTTTTCTTAAATTATACCATTGATTTTTGTAGTTTTATTATTTTGGTTTCTTTTTTTTTTTTTTGCAAAGATAGTTGTGCCGCCGAGCAACTTGAGGTAAAGGCATAAGAGGGTTAAACTACAAGAAATTAAAAAAACAAACAAACAAAAAAAAACAAACAAAAAAAACAACCCCAAAACAAAATGATGGCGGTGCCTCCTCCAGGAGCCCACGCCAAAAAAAAAAATAGCAGTTGGCTGGTTTCATATTGCATAATAGTGCTGTGTTCCTCCATGAAGTAAACAATCTTCCTCGTGTCAATTTAAGGGTTTGCCTCTCGCCCTGCGCAGCGCGACGGGAGACGCACCCCATAAACCAACCCCACCGGAAACATACATTGTATGTGGCTTAAGTTTTCAGTTCTTCCTCGCAGTGAGTATCCTCCCGTTTCATCGACTTAAGCGAAGTACATCGTGCGTAAGGTGTCTTGGTGAATTTGTACGGCCTTCGCCAGGGCCTGCGGGTCTCTCCCGTTGCTCTGTCCCGAAACATGGCTTCCTTCAGCGCTGCAAGAGACACACAACACACACACAACACACACACACACACACAAGCAAGGCTGAAAATAAATCGGTTGGGATCAAAAAGCCACCTCCACCTCTCTTCAACGGTTCAGAGAGCAACAGGAACGGATATCAGGAACAACAAAAACATAAAAAAAAATCTACTTTTCTGTCTATTCATCCAGCAACCTCAAATCCCTTTGCCTTGGCTGCTCAGTTTGTGCATCTAAAAATAAGCCCGTTGCAAATAAAATGATGGCCTGAAGGTTATAAAACATTTCTGACGTACAAAGCGGAGTTAGGTAAGTGGAAGGCACTTGACATTTGCTTTGTTCATAACTACTCTTAATTCTAAAGCAAAAAACCTAAACGCACGGCTCGATTCCCTCAGACCACGTCAAAGCAGTAACCGAATGCTTTATGAAGCTAAACTCAATCCTTTTAATCTGTGTCTTATTCAGTAGAATCCACCAACCCACTCTTTGGTACTGAGCAGCAGCCATCAGGAACAACTGCCTTAAGACTAGACCCAGAGGTACCGGGAATTAACCACAAAACGAGCCGTAGCGCTCTCTCATCAGGTGCCTTTGTGCCTGAGGATGGAGCAGAGAGCAACGGGGACGGCTGGCACTTACCTGTCATGTTCTTTGTCCACAAGGTGGTACCGTGCTCTGAACGCTACCAGGTGAGCGTAATACGCTGGTGCAGGGATAGAGACGGATCGCGTACAGCGCACGTACGTGTGGCAGAGCTGGTACGTCAGCAGCTGGAGCTCATCTGCAGTAAAACAGTTGTCATCCCACAAAACATGATAGTGTGAGGGACGGCTGGTACCCTGAGAAGAAGCAGGAAACATTGATTCACTCATGGGGCTTCTCCACACAATCAAATCAGATTTTTAAGTCCAGAGAGGGCCAGACGAGATAGTCTGAACTCCTACGTAACAGCAGCCAAAGAAAATTCAGTCTAACATCAGCCTTAAAAGCATTTGAAGATGAATAAGTCTAACATTTACATGATTATGTTACTCTAATTATTCTTGCTTGGAAAAAAAAATCTCCATATGCCTTCTAGGTAACGCTCAACAACCAAGACCTGCTCCCACCATGACTAACCCACCAGCTCTGCACGACCTTCAATTAAACCTGGTTTTCACCAGGACACATTTCCCAGAGAAGCAGCTGCTGCTTTTAACTCTTCCCAATTCCTTCACACCCAAACTTAAAACTCTAAAAACAGCTCCCTTGTTTCAGAAGTTACCTGCAGAGTCCTACACCAAAACATACACCTCCTTCCTTCCCCACAACCTCCTCTTCCCCACAAGGCTCAGGGGCTGCGCTGCTCTCTGATATTATGTTCAAGCAGATTTTTTTACCTTATTTTCTTTTTTACACATCACTTGTGCCAAGGCTCTCCCCAGGCACACACTTCCACCGTCAGTACTCGAATATTTCTCAGCAATCACTACCAAGTCCTGAACTCTGAGCACAGTCCTTAAGGAGCTCTCAGTTTTAAAGCACTGACTTGTACTTAACTTCCAAAGGCGCTATTTCTGACTGAACACTCCTCTTCCCTCCTGTTTCCCCCAGAAAAGGCGAGATGCACTACAGCCAGGTCAATAGTGGTGTTTTAGCCAAGCTAGAAGTCTACTACTCAGCAAATAATCAAACATCACCCTCAGTCTTTCAAACAGTTCCCATTTGAAAACTTGTTTGAACGTTAACTTCACTGTGGCTACAAATCATCAGAGCAGCAAGTTATGTTTTTGGAAATAACAAAGAAACCTCTTTAAAACACACTTTAAAAAAGCATCACTTACCACCCGTGCAAGTTTTAAAGTTGCAGCAGACACCACCACTTAAGCAAATAATACCATTGCTACAGTAATGTGATGGCTCAGATAAAACTGAGCTAAATGACACACTTCCACACTAAGTAACTTCGTGAACACAACGTCACAATTTACTTACACAGAAGCAATCATACCTGTATTCCAGCATGGCTACAGAGGTAAAAATCAAACTCATAGGGGTGTGTGATGTCTGTATCTACAGTCGTTCCTGCTGGAATATTGCCGCTTCGTCCAACCTAGAGGAAAGGTTTTGTTAAAAAGTGCAGGTAACAACTGTTGATACATTTCAACTGTAATTAAAAAAGTACAAGTTTCTATCCGACACATGCAAGGTTTTGGTGAAGGAAGAGCCTCAGTGCTGTTTGGAATGCGAGGATCCGGCAGCCCGGGCTGTTCCACTTGGACATGGCACAGCTTGGCCATGCCAGCACCCACCACGGCCCGTTAGAGCTTCCCATCTCAGGGACAGAAGAGCCACTCACAAGTTTTTGTTTAGAATTGTCAGCTTGAGCTTGGATCAACTCACTCAGAAGAATGGAAAAGTTAAGGGTTCCATCATTTTGTGCTTTCTTCTATTAGAATTGCTGCAGACTTGGTCAGAGTTAGTTACACGGGTGTTAGCAACGGTGCACTCACAGGGACTGGTCACAGATTGATAGGGGTGAGTATTTAATATACTTAAGGCAAATGATTTTTCAATTTTGGGCCACATTTTCGTGCTTATCAACATCTTCCCCGAATGCAAAGACAACCAGACTGACAGAGCAGCCCATGCTCATATCTCCAGCAGCATGAGTGCCCGACACCAAGCTTTTCACACAAGGCTACTACAAGAATGAGCAACCATTACCCTTTCTGTTCTGTCAGCACAGAACAACCGTGTATGATGTCGCTTCTGCACCACAATATAGGTTATTCCAGGCTGGTAATCCTTCTCCAAACTGATGCAGGCTTCTCTAATGGCTAGCAGTTCATAATACAAAACCTACAAGCACAAGAACAGAGCAGTTTAGGTTTTCCTTCCGTTGCAGCCTACGTAGCACTTCATGAACGGTTTGGAGTTAACACCAAGTGCAACTTTGCCACACAATGAGTAATCTTAGGAAGTACTTCGAAATAGATTGTTTCCCAAGGTCTTAGAAAAGACCTCTCCTTCCCAGACAGGAAAGAAGTTGCAAGTTTTCTTACACAACGTGCTTCAGAAATTCTCTCCTTCAGAGTCTGAACTCTTTGTGGTGTCTCATGGCCAATGTAAGCACCTCAAAGAACAGAGCTGTTCGCGCACGAGAACTGGAGCTGTTCCATAGTGATACAGTCCCAGAAACCCACCAACCCAACTGACCTGTCGAAACTGTCCTTCGGAGACCCCGTCCCTGTAGAAGATGATGCGCGTGGGCTTGAACCGCGTTGACTTGTAGAACTGGATGAGGAGCTCCCTCACCATGGAGGCGAGGTCCTGGATGATTTCCTGCCGGGGCCGCTGAACTCTTACTGTGGCACAGTACCGGCTCGGGTGAGCATCCATACTGCCTACAACCTGCAGGGCAAGGTCACCTGAGCAAAGGCTTTTCCTTTTAATTTATCTCACCTATCACTAAGAGAAACCCATCAGTTTACTTTAAACGAGGTTGCAGTTGCTGTAAGTGCCATCAACGCCAAGTAAAACACCAAGGGGGTAAAACAGGAAGGTTGTGACCAAGCACCCATCCACCACCTCCATCTCCTGGGCTGTACCAACGCAAGAGGTAAGAAGCACCACAAACTTTCCTGCCAAACCAGGCCTTTAGCTACCTTTTTTTCCTTAAGAAATACAAAACTTTGGTACAACTTTGCAACTAACATTGCAAAACTGCACTATTTCTTTTAGAATACTTTTGCAGAAATACAGTATTTAATATGACTACCGTTTTCCCTTGATTTAAAAATTAACAGTCTAAAAGAAAACCACTGCTTGATACTTCAAAGACGTGATTTTCAGTAGCATTGGGTATGCCTACAGAAAACTAGCATAAGCCCTGAAAGATATTTGACATAGACATAGTCCACGAGTTGCATTTACTGCTCTAACATTTGCCCAAGATTCAATAAAACTTACAGCAGCAATGGATGGCTTCTTTCCATCCCCAGCAGGAGGGTGAGTGACATCAGCTCCCAAAAAGATCACTGGCTGCTGGAACACAGAAGGTCTTCAAAAAGAAAAAAGTGCTAAGTCACACTTGTAGATGAAGAGTCAGCACAAGGTTATTGCTCAACACGGGGTTTGGGGCTGTTTTGGCTCAGCTTTATCAGGTGCTTGGGCCAGGGCTAACAAGGAAATCTTTGTGCAATCCAAGTCACCACAGCGGTCACCCCAAAAATGTGGCACAATCCTGGTGGAGAAAAGCCCCGGAGCTACACCTGAACAGTACAGAGAGCTTCTCACAGAAGCTACCATTCCATGGGCTGATTATAGCCATGGCTGGAGTCAGCAAAGCCCTGCTTGGGGGCTGCAGTTATTGCTTCAGCCATGGGCAAGACCACACCAGTCAGTCTGCCTCACAGGGCTTGAGCAGTAGGATGGTCTTCCAGTGCCTCTGTTTCACATTTCAACTTCTAAGCTCTCAGGAGGGAATTCTTAAGTTCTGCTCCCCAAAGGTTTTTCTGGTTCCTACCTTGCATTGCACACATTTCCACTCAAAGAGCAGATACGCTCTAGGAAAGGTCAGAGTCAAGCAGGATATCTAGTTTTTGGGACCAAAAGGCTTGTGCTTCTCCAGAAAGATGGGAGCACGCACAGGCTGGACTTGTCAAACCTTCTCACTGAAAGCCATGGGCACCCCCCCCACACACACAGGGCACAGAGAAGAGCCAGGCAAAGAACAGGCATGAGCTGAGTGACCCAGACTGAAACGGCCAGAGAAGATTCCTCTGCCCTTAGGAACAGCACACTGACAGGTTTAACCCAGAGTTACTTTCCTCTGCCATGTGCTGTGTGCTCTTAAAGCTGCAGAAGAATTCTCATTATATTAATATTTCAAAATCTCCAGATCTGCAGTTTCTCTTCAAACTTTTGATACCGATCTAACGTTTGGAAAGAACTTTGGCTCGAGACCTAACTCATGAGGCCAACCACTGCTCAGAAGAAATTTCATCCTGCCTCCAACATCACCCCCGATTACCAGAAGAATATTTCAACTTAAAACTTGGCCACACTTACATTTTGGACGCTATCTATCAGGCTTAACCACATCTGTTGAAACAAAACCCAAACCAGCCTCCGCAAAGATTCTTACCGTTGATGAGGTACAAGGATGTTGTTGATTCCTCCCAGTTTAACATTAATCTTCAGGCACAGATTTGACAGGGTCTGTGGAGATGTTTTAATGACGTTCTTGACTTGAACACACTGTGTGGCCATTCCCAAGAGTGTATCTCCCACACGCTTCACCTCCGCTGAGGAGCAAATGGTAGGATACAAGATTAGAAGCTGTTAGTATATATTGATCTTAGCTTAAGTCACAATCATTTAAATGTATAGACTCTGCAAAACAACTTCCAACTTATCCTCATGCTGAGATCTGCTTCCAGTTCATTGTCATTTCAGACCATACATTGGTTTCTAATATCTAAAGAATGGTGTGGAGTTTTCTAACACGTGCTGGGCAGCACATTTCTCAGAACGCTACTTGACCAAACAGGTAAAGACAGAGGCCTTTCCTCACCATACACCGGAGTTTTCCCTGGCAGGATGACGATGATGAGCTGAAGCCCCGAGTAGGTGTTCTTGAGGTGTCGAAACATGGGCTCCACACTGTCTGCACCCTGGGCGTATTTACAGAAACAGGGCTGGCCCTGGATGGGCATCCCCGCGTCTTTGGAGATCTTGCGCAGCTGGTCCGTAAAACCCCTAAAGATGAGAAGGCTTTTGAGTTTTCACAGCATGCAGCAACCAAAGCAGAAGGGGACAGAAAAACGAAGACGCTTCCAAATAGCTTCTAAAGCAGCATTTGAGAACTTCTGCTACGTGGAGGCTGTACAGCTTTCAAACACCGTGGGCCAGAACGGGGAAAAAACCCCAACCAACAAGTTTAGACACCTTTAGTGCTTCATTCCAGATGCCAGGAGGAACAACATGCAAAGCAGCAATATCACAGGACCAAACCCTGCAGCACACTCAGGTACAGTGTTATGACTGTAGCTTCCAGCAAGGAAACAGCTCGGCTTGGATTCCCTCCCTAACATCTTAGATAATTAAAAGCAGGTAAAACACTCATTAGAAGTCCTATGTTCCTGTTTTCACTAAGATGGCTTCATTAAGAGAACAGTCCAAAGCCTGAACCACGACATGCCTTACTTCAGTATTTCTTCTCGGCACTGTCTCTGTGTGGCAAAGCAAGCAATCGCCCACATCTTGATCTCCACACCGGTGTGAAACTGCTTCCCGCGCATGTCCCACACTCCATGGCTCGGCGTGGCCACGGTTCGGTTCTGTAGGAAGAGAAACACCACAGATACTCAAGCAATAGAAGAAAAAGCCTAATGCTACTTACACCGTTCCAAGACACCACAAAAAAAATCCCCAAACCAGTTAACCATTCCAACTCTGCGCGGCACAGAAGAACCGAACTGACTGCAGCAGTCCCTGTGCGCGGCAAATCACGCTTCTGAAGAGAAGAAATAGAAGGCAAAGCCTCACCCGCCCTCCGTACTGCAGCATGGGAGCTGGGAGCACACGTCCCGTCACATGGGCCATCTCGTCCCGCACCTTGAACTGGAACTCTTGAACAAACGGGTCGGCATCGTAATTGGCGCTTCTCACCTAGACAAAGAGGTGGGTTTTTTTCCCCGTGTTACAGAAGTAGCCGATTATAACCCAGGCAGCAAACCAAAGACCCACAGGAGCACTGAGGAAGTGTTCTACAACAGCTCCTCCTGGCACTGAAGAACTGCTCGGCACCATCAGGCCATCCCCAATGAAAACAATTAATGCCATGAGATAGAGCGTCTGAGATTTCTTCGTTCCCTTAGTTCCTCAAGTGGCTCATTTCTAGTGCGCTTATTTAAGAGCTTCATTTACTCACAGGATGGATCAAAAATCAATTCTCCTTTAGCAACAAGCACACGTGAGATGAAACAAATTAATTCATTACTGCTCATTCATGTCTTCTGTGTTTGGCAGAATTTTCATTTAAAAAATTTGGTTAACACCTCAGCTCAAACGCTAGGGTTTGCAAACTACTAATGGAACAAAATGGGAAACGTTCAAGACCCAAGTCCTGACTCTGGCTCACAGAAGTACTCAGCACCAGTACAAACACAGGCATCCTCTATTAACCATAAGAAGTACAGTGTTCAAATATCAACAGGAATCATGGGAAAGTACCTAGAACAGATGATTTCCTGAGTTTGGGTCCTAAAACCCAAGTCCATCTCACAAATTCGTTTGAAGCCCTGAGGGCCCAATGCCCGGAACCACTGAGATTTGAGCGGTTCCAACACCTGCTCGGAAGGAGCCGTGCAGATTAGAACACAGGAGCTGATTCTGATGAGTGCTGGAGCCGTGCTATTACTGCAAGCTATGTTAAATAAATCCTATTAAAAAAAAAATAACCAAACCCCAACAGTTCAAATCTATTAAGGGGCTAGAAGGAAGGAATGGAAAGACTGGGCAAGCCCAGTGTCATTCTGTGAGCAGTATCGCACCAAGCTGCAATTAGAGCACTAACCAATCTGCTGATTTCCTCTTGCCGATCTGGAGCGGATCTCGCCGTGGCCTTTATCATCGTCGAGGTCTGATTGTCCGTGAGCTTCTTGATACACCGCTGGCCAGCCACGATGTTGCACACCTTCATCATGGGAAAGGAGAAACATCAACAGGCAATAGGAGCACTTAGACCCTGACACACCGCACGCACGCAGGCCTGTGCAACCGCTACCAAACACACCCCAGAGGGTTTAAGCACCAGCATTCTTTGTTCTCACAGTTCTAAACTTTAAAAAAAAAAAAAAGCACTTTTTAAAATGGAAGATGCTCTTTAGTGAAAATAGAAGAGCAAGGCACAGGTACACGGGCAAAACGTGTTTTACTGCAAACTGCGCTACTTCTTAACGCTTTGCCAAGCGATACTGAGCTGAGTTATCACCAGAAGAAGGTCATTACTTCTAAAGGCAGGTAGGTGTGTTTCTGTTCTTGTCCCACTTGCAGGCAAGGGAGATGAGGGTATTTCAGCTGGAGGTTGTATTTCTCTCGGAAATACTGTGCTACTGTTCTCTCCACAGTCTGGCCGTTTTCTAACTGTAAAGGAAAGCTGAAAAGACAGACATTTTAATCCAATGTACAGATTCAGGGCTCAGCTGCCACGTGCTTTCCGCTGTGACACAAAACATCTTACGTTTGATGACTTGCAGGCCTTCTCGTTACGTTACAAACGCGGTATTTCCTTCTCATCGTTCCACAGTGAGTCACTTCTACCTTTAGACCTGCACAAAAGTACCAAAAACCTGGTGTCACAACTGCACGAGAATTCACTCAGGAGACACAAGGTTTCATGCAGCAGAACATGTTCTAATCCAACACCTCCGAGGGTCAGCGGGAACAGCACAACACAAGCAATTACTAGTCTCTAAACATCTTGCTTTCATTATAATTTGATTTCTGACTAATCAGGTATAATCCTCAAAACCAAATCACAATGCATAATATTTGATGCTCCACGTCATCTGAATTTCTTGCAGCAGTTTCATTGAACAAGCACGTGACTAATCTCAGACACAGACTGTCTTCACCGTAGCCTTTATGTTCTTCTTCTCAATGCTGTATTCCTCTTAAATCTAGCAGCTCCAATATATTTGAAATTAAAAACCAGATTTCTGCCTTATTGTCTCCACAGGCAGCCTGGAATTTTCTTCAACTTCACCGACTGAGTTTAACTTTAGATTATGAGCAGCTGAAGATCTCGTCCAAGCACCCAGCCTACGCACCGGCGGCTCACCAGGCTTGACTCTGCACCTGCAATAACTCTGACTACAGCAACAACTGCAGCTTCAAGAGACTTTTCAGTGGCTATTTCTATCAACTGTCTGTTCTGTCTGTACAGAGAGCGCAGACTCAACAGCTGCTGGAAGTTCTGGGCTTATCAGCCCGGTGCTGCACAGCGTCAGGGCGCTGTAACGCCTTTCCCCAGCCCCAGAGGAAAAAAGGCAGCTGAAAACAGAACCTCAGTAGCCAAAGGAGCCAAACTACAGTGTTCTGAGAAAGCAGCTGGGTGTTGTGTGCTTTTGAGGAGTGTGTGGATTGTGGATCACGGAACACCCCGTGTCAAATCAGGCCCCCGAGTCTCAGACAGCAAGGTGCTGTGTTTAGCTCACTAGAGGCACAGGCATCCCAAGGAAACATCATCTGTGCTTCCTGACAACGCTCACTGCGACACCGACATCAGCATCACGTAGAGGATGGCAGAATCAAACATGAACTACCACTGACCTGATACAGCCATAAGAGAAACTACAAAAAACAATAAGCAGCCACAAAACACTGTGGCCAAGCAGAAGAGGGTTGTGAATACAGAGATATCTGGAACCCATTCAGTGATTTGTCATTAATCTGCTGTGACACCACAGAAGGCACCACCCTCCCATGGAGCTGATCGCACGCTGCCAATCCTTTAACTCAGGCTCTGTTTCACTCCAGGTGATCACATCTTGGCTGGACCTCCCAGATCCTACAGTACTAAATCCAAACCCTGACAGCAAAGGTAACCTTTTGATATTTCCTGACTAGGGTAACAAAGCCACTGAGGCATCCAGGATCAAGCAGAGACACCTCCTCATTCCCTTCCCCTCCTTGATGTAAAAAGGAGACATGTTAGCACTACTACAAAATAATTCCTTTAAGTTTTTTTCCACCAATGACTATTCTACAAACACATCAGTTTATGACTATAGTTCAAATTTACTTTGTTGCTGCCCAGCGTTTCAATAGAGTCTAATCTTGCACCAAGCATTTAAGAGCAGCGCTTTGAGGAGACGAGCTCTTTCAAGGCCTCTCTCTCTGCAAATTACACTGGAATGGAAGGACATGGGAAAATGCAAAGCCAAGCAGCACATATGGAGAGAAACTACCCAAACCAGCAGCTTATGCAACTCCTTTGGAATGGAATTTGGCCTTCAGCTGCAAGACAGCAAGTGGTACTTGTTTTTCCATAAGGCAATCAGTTATTAGAAGTCAGAGCAACAGTACACTTTCAAAGAATCAATGGTGCTCGCTTTGAAATCAATTTTCACTTTGCTTCAGCATCTGAACAGCAGGAGACCCACAGCACGACACCACCACGGCCTCGGTGACCCTCCCTCATAAAAGGTTAACCATCCAGCAAGGTGACAGTCACCTCCTGCCATCCAGGCATCAACACACCTTCCCTCTTTAGGCCACTGGGAACATAATACCTCATTTTTCTTTTCTCCTTTCTGTAGAACTGCACCATTTCCTTCAGGTCTACACCTACAAACAGGGCACACCCCAGTTCTCTTGGTGGTTCCAGGGCCCATCTGATACACACTGACCAGGAGGTTTCCAGTTTAGACAACTCCCTTAGAATTAGCTTGACTGTGTTACCTGGGGCAGAACTGGTACATTTCTACTCACCCTTTATCTCTTTGGTGAATTTTACCCGATGAGAATCAGTCAGAGGTCTTGGTTGTTCATCAATATTATGAATGTCAAGAACTTCACACATAAATTGAATTACAGGTTGTGCTTTGTAGAAGGCAGTGGCAGAAACTACAAAAAAAAAAAATATTAAATGTAAAAAAAAACCCCACTGAGGTCAGAACCAGGACACAGATGAATGCTTTTTAAAATTCCACGTAACCCTCAAGCAGATGTTGTGCAGTACACATTTTTAAGAACAGATTAGCAAGCCTTGCAACAACTACGTGTACAGAAGCCAGCACAGGGCCCACAATGACATCAGCCTCCCCCACAGTCACCTTGAGACTACTTTGCATTTCAGGGGTTTGAAAGGGTTTTTTCCCAGATAGCATTTTATTTCTAGAGAGCTGTAATGTCCCAGAGAGACATTCTCTTCCGACTCTGTACAGAGCTGCAAGCAGAGCCAGTATTAATAGCTCTCCACTGAAGACTTTTGACATGAAAAGCTAAGGTTAGTCAATATGCAATACCATTTTGTTAATGATATGATCTGCTCAATTACTGAAACACTATTTGGTAGAAACATGAGAACTACTTTGACTATACACAAATTATGTGAGCTCAGCGGCGAGAGCAACCCTTCACCTACTAAAGTCTCTTACTTTCCCTGCAAACTAACGACACTACCCCATCAGGTGACAATATACTGGTTTTAAACAGGACAGTTGACCCATTCCATGGAGGAAAGACCGTAAACAATCTGGTCAACGAAGTTCCAAGCAATTGAAACATCCCTTTCAGTAAGAAAGGTGAGGTGGCACTAGATACAGCCCAAACACAAGCAAACTACTCCATACACTTGAAACTTTAAACAGCAGCAACGGAAAAGAAATACTTGGGAAGTATTTTATTAACTTCCCAGAGCACGTGTACCAAACCCACCACATCCCTGCGCTAACACAATGAGACATTCTTCAGCCATGCGTCACGGCACAGGCTGCCAGCTCAGCCTGACGCACCGGGGGCCAACTCCTCCTCCCTGGATGGCAGGGACTGAATGACCAGAGAGTGACACCCCCGCGGGCACAGTGACACGGGAACAGGCTTTGAGGAACACCTCGAACAAGTCAAACAACTAAATCAAAATCAACTCCACGGGAGTGGAACGGAATCTTCACGGCCTCAAGCCACAACACACAGCAGTTGCCCCGTAAACCAGAGCTCGTGAAGTTCTGGAGTTTCTTGTTCAGGGAAAGGACTGAAAAATTTCTGTGCTTTCCAACGCTGGTGAGAAAAACCTGCCTCTCAGAAAGCACCATCGCAGTACATCATGAATCAGTGCAAACTAACTACAGATCAGGTGGGACAAGCGCTTTCTCTCCATACCCAGCGTGGAGATACCAGTACTGGCTACTTCTCAGACTGGTAAGATTTTTTTACATTCATTTTCCAAACAATAACTACACCACGGCTGCTGTTTGAAAGGCAATTTTACAAGCCAAACCCACCTGAAGTCACACAAGTATCATGCCCAGTTTAGGTAAAATCAGAACACCTGGACTTGCAAGTTTTCATCATGAAGGCTCTGTATCATCTGAGTGTGATGAAACACTGGCAGAGGCTGCCCAGAGAGATGGTGGAGTCTCCTTCTCTGGAGATATTCAAAACCTGCCTGGACACGTCCCTGTGTGACCTGACCTAGGTGTTCCTGCTGTGGCAGGGGGATTGGACTAGATGATCTTTCAAGGTCCCTTCCAATCCCTGAGATTCTGTGTGATTCTCTGGTCTGCAACATTCCATTATGCTCCGAGAGAGACACTGAGCACAACCTGACCGAGAGCGCTTCACCCAGTGCGAGACACAGACTATTTACCTTGGGTTTACAAAGAGTTTCAAAGGGGAGTGAGAACAGAATGCCAAGTAGAGAAGACTTTGGGCAGCACCTGCACTTCAAACACTGCCGGTTTTCATGTTTCAATAGGGTTTAACAACTCAACAGACCCCGCTGAGGAGCCTGAGGCACACACCAGCTGATCCCAGATGCATTCATCTGGGGCTTCATCCAGCAGTGCAAAGCAGGTCTGGTTTTGCATACGAAAGCCCAGCTCAATTAGCCCTATTCACTGAAGTGTTTGAGAGAGGTTTTACAGAGTTTTCTTGGAAGTCTTGAACACCACCCGCTGAGACAGCCACATCTTAGCAGGCTGCCTCCATTACTGGGGATGTACCCCTACAGAAAATGCTGTAGGAAAACAAGCTACAACAGGCTTTTTCTTCCTATATAGCTGTTTTGTTTTGTTAATATGGCAGGTAAATTTTGTCTGAAACACTGAGGGGATGACAAATCCAGAGAAGCCTTTGCCACACAGGTCTGGGCTGAAGAGGGAGTCAAGGTAGGGATACATCCACACATTAGCACAATCTCTGCTGTGATCATTCCAGCTTCTGCAGTAGGCTGGCTTCCCAGGTAATGGTGTGTTTCACAAGGATATTGCAAGAGACAACTACTGAACCTTCAAACTGAGAAATGAGACAAGATTTTTTTCAGGTGAAAACCCCTTGCTTATGAAGCAATTAAGAGTTTGAAAGTTTTCTTATTCCAACATAAAAATCTAGCAAAATGTCCCAAGCTACTTTATTATTTACAATAAGAATTACAAAATCAGAGTACAAGATTGTTTCTGGTTACTAAATCCCTCTGCACAGATGGCACCAAAGGTTATCACCACACAGAAACGTGGTACCAAAGCTCAAGCATGTGAGAGCACAACGACTGAATGGTAAGGACATTTCTGTCCTTAGAGCCCTCTTTTGTTATTATAATTTTTTTTAACCCTGAATCCCAACTCACCATCGATATTGAGCATCATCTTCCACATGGCAGGTCGAACAGACTGATGGAACCCAAACCAGACCTCCCTACCACCGCCCAAGGGGTGGTCGTAGCCTTCTGGAGCTGAGAAAAAGGAGCGGCCCACAGGGGTGTACCTTGGGAAAAACAGGGCCACAAGGTTATGCTGGTGTTTTCTGAATTAAAAAACCTCACCTCTATAACGTAGATTATAACAAAGCATTGGGTTTTCATTGAAATCCTGTGCCCAGAACCAAGTTTAAACAATACACTCAGAAAGCTGACATTCCCATTGCAGTGTTTTTCAATTTCAACAAAAGATTCACTAGTTCTAGCAATGCACAACCACTTTCAGTTTTTACAACCAACCAAGAACTAAGTTGACTTGCCCTTCCCCATCTTGCACTTCAAGAAAATATAATCTCCGTGACAACAGACTCTGTACAACAGCACTGACCCTCAAGTTTAACTAGGGAACACCTGAACACAACGTACAGGGAGAGGAGCAAGAGCTACAGCGGAAACAGAACTACAGGAACTAAGGTTTGTCACTCAGATCGAAAACAGCCGCCGAGGCACCTCCACAAACGTCTCTTCACGTTTGTGATGGACAGCCATTAGGACAGAGGTTAATATCTTTCATGTTTCCTTGGGATCCAGGTAGCTGGGAAACTGGCTTCCATAAAACCACAAGTTTTTTTGTTTTGTTTTGTTTTTTTTTTTTAAGTCAGTTACACTCAAAGAAAAAGAGCAAGGCAAAGCCAGGCCGCTGTCCAGCACCAGCAATTGGACTTTAGAAGTCACTTTGACTCACCAAATAAAGCAAAATTAATTTGGCCTTCTCTAATGTTTCAGGGTGCTGAGATAAAGAACAAGAGACAGGTATCTAGTCCCAACTGCGTATTTAAAACACGAGAAGCACGTTCCATTGACGGGAACATCAATGAATTCAAGAGACTCATGGTTTTAGACAGTCTCCACCATCAAGTGCACGATACTTGGCTCAACTTGAGGAGAAAACATGAAAGAAGAGCAATACCATACTGTAACTTCTCAGTCTTTCCATTAAGGCCTATTGTAAGTGTTTCCTGCTTCTCAATCTTATGGAATAAATACATCACCTGCTCTGGAGTTTAAATGTCTACAGAAATACACACTTCTATGTAATTAGCACCAGCCTCCCCAGCTCAGGAGGGGAAGGCTCACTTTGGCTTTCCACCTGGGAAGAAAGAGGGGTGAATCTTGAGGCAAAGACAGAACAGGGGAAGACAATGAACCTACTTCATGGAGGGCAGGTGTCGTAGCACCACATCAACAGCGTGGACAGGGTTAGTGCTGATGGGTTTGTCTAGTTCCAGAGGCTCAGGCAAGGTTCTCCCTGTCAAAACTTCATGCAGCAAGTGCCAGCTCACCCGGGAAACAAACTTTATGGACACTTTGAAGGGACGATCTTTTCCACCTTCTCCCGGTAATGTCACATCCAAATCCACCTAGGTGGGGAGGGAAACAAAAAATAAAATCAAAAAGCAGCTGTTTAATCTCTAGTCCAGTAGCCTTGAGTTTTTATTCCTTCCCATAACTGGGCCAGTGACTCAGACTCAGAAATTTAAGGACACTGCCTGTTGATAAAAGTACATTATCACATGCACAAAATAGAGCTGGGTCCTCACCAAGCAGAGGATCATGTAACTTTTTATGATCTTGAATCAGAAAACTCTTCATTCCAAAGAAATTGTGGTTTTTTTAAATAGTATTTCATCGTAAGATAACATAGTACAGCCTCTAAACTCAGTATTTAATGGATTTTGCTGTAGACAGAGGCTACTAAAGTCCAGGGGAAGCTCTAAATGCATCTATTTAATGTCCATTCATGTAAGTTGGAATTTGCACAGGAGAAGAACCCCATTTCAGTACAGATTCTGTAAGATACTCTCAGTTTTTTGGAACTCAGCAATATTAGAAGTTGAGCTTGTTTCTTTTTTGTTCCTACGCAACTGTTACAAATACCATTTTCCCCAGTTATCTTACCCCAGTAGTGGCCACGGGAAGGGGATTGGCTGTATAGAGGCTTCTTTTCCCATCATAAACAGGTCTACGGTCCCCAAATATTGTCACTTTAAAATGCTGCACCATTGAGTCCACCACCTCCCTAGAAAAGTTGATAATTACATTGAGGATGCTTTCAGAGACATGTCAGACTGGAACCAGCTCCCACACACCCCGTGTTTTGCTGAACTAGTTTCAACAAATGTATTACTCAAGTGAATTAGAGAACACCGACTGCTACTCCAAAAAGGTGCTTCATATACTTCAACAGAAATAACAGATAAATGCTCAAGAAATAAAACTGCAATGAACACCAAGTGCTCAAATCCTGGAAAATACTATTACTAAAATAGTTCCAGAAAGTCCTAGGAGAGACACAGGCCTTCATATACCCTTTATCAGGGAAAACAAGGACACACCTTGGAAAAACCCACAAGCCAGTATTATGAAAAACTAACACAAACTCACAGCTGGTGAAGCAATGGTTAATTCCACTGCCTACCTGGGAACATTCATCTGCTCTTCGGTTTACAAGAGATTTGATTTCTGCCCACAATGTATATAAAAATGAGGTACCCTAGCATAAAAGCCTTAGCTCTAAGTCTGTAATAATCTGAGTTTTTACAACAAAATCAAGTAACGATGCTCAGATTTTAAGCTGCACAGAGACTGTCATTGCTTCAGTGGGTTCCTCTGTTGCTTAAAACCATCAGTGCCAGTATCATTTACAAGACACGTTTCATCTTCTTACCTGTTCACCCTCCGAGGACACTTATCTGGTTTGATATCCACCTCATAGAGGTAGACATCAATCTTTGGGATTTCAACTTGGAAGCAGTTGGCCAGCAGTTTAATGGGTTTGCCCATGGTGCCATAGCCAGGACGCCTGGGCACCATGAGCAGGGGCTGTGCCCCGACGGGTCCTGCAAAAGGAAAAAAAGAAGATCAGCACAAAGGCCCAGCTGCACCCCAGAGGTACCAGTCGCCTACATTTCAGCAGATCAAAAACACCGGTGTGTGCATTTGCAGGCACACAGGGACTCATCTCCCACGGAGACTCACTAATGTACTCCCTTCCTCAGGCTCAGGCGACCACGTCCTCACCACTGAGTTTCAGCTCCCGTGATCAGCCGGAATAAAATCAGGCCATTTCCCAAAGAAAGAAAGAAACAAACAAAAAAACCCCTAACAAACTTGCTTTTCCTTGTAACACTTTGCTATGGTGGGAAGCCCGTCTGCCACCAAACCTCAAAAAAGCTTTACAAGTCTTTTCTGAACACCCTGGTAATAACAAAGTCGCCCCAGAACCCGAAAATATCACTGCAGTTCTGATGGGCATTGTTTGTGATAAACTCTTAATTCTGTTATTGTCATTGGCTTAGTCTTGGAAGACAGATTATTCCTGAACTTTGCTGTCTGAACAGGGATGAAGAGTAAAACCATTACCCCCTGTTTAAGTGCACCGACCAGAAGAGGAAAGGCTCCGATTAAGACATAGATTGTAAAACTCTTTATTTACATCAGAGGACACCCAGAGCTGCTTGGAGAAACCACAATAAGAGACTGCTGTTTTGAAAGTCAGTTAAAAACTGGGTAGTAAGTATATGTTATACTCTCATGTGGTTATCTACCTCGTCATCTAGACGAGATTCCTCAGCTCAAGATCTGGGTTACTCATGCCTTTACAAAGCCAAACACAGTAGTAAACATAGCCCACTCTCAAGACTTTCTACTGGTATTTCCACTTAAAAACAGCTCTTTCCAGTCAAGAGACAACAACAAAACAAACATGCTTTGTAGCTGGGGTTTAAAAAAAAAATAAAAGTTACTCATCCTACAAATGTCATGATTTACAGAGCTTTCGATTAAGTTAGTTAAAAGTTCTCCCCTCTCCTCCTACTCAGTGACGCAGACAGCAATTCCAGCCCACTCATTTTCACAGAAGAGTTTAAATGTCAAGTGCTGGTAAAAATGTCTTATTTGCCTTTTGATTAATCTCCACCATTCCTGGAAAAAAATAAAATAATCACATCATCTTGAAGAAAAGCACATACTGAGAATGGGTGAACATCAAAGCTGAAGTTCCAGCGTTAACGTTTGTCTGGCTCTACCCAGAAACTGGCCAAAAATTCTCAGAGGGGTTTGGCTTCCAGCCACGAGATAAAACAAAAAACACAAACCAAGCAGCATCCTTCAAAACACCCTCACAGACTACGCTCCTGCACATCATCTTCCAAGCATCTGTTCCCTTCAGCTTTTTCTTCGTTTTAATACTGTCACATGAGTAAAAGCAGCTCAACAATTTACTCCAGATAAGATTTTCAGAATATAAGCACGTGCAAAAGTTACTACTAAACATCTGAGCTACACAAATGACTCAAAGAGATTATTTTAATATTACGAAGACATAGATGTCACACTTTATATTTAGTTCATATCTGTGGGAAAAGCTAACAAAGCTGCTGAAACAAAGATAATGTTAAAAAAAACTCCCCTTCTCCTCCCTGGCTCAGCAGCACCACACACAGCTCCTGGGGAAACCTTCAAGAAACTAAACCCCAGATTTTGGCACACAGGAATTTGGCCAGTCACCAGTTTGGCCAACAGAAATGGCCAAGAGCTGCAGACATGCAGGTCCTACACGCTACCGAGGACTAATTTTTAGGAGTCCAGCTGATTTTGCTGTGATTTGTGTGTGATACACATGTTCCCTTGGACAAACTAACTTAAAAACAGGCGTGTGTTGTAAACTCAATTCCCCTCTCGCTGTCCAAACGCACCAGCACCCACTCAGAATATCCTGCTTTCAAAACACACCGAGTCACCAGCTCGCACGTTGTGAAAGTCTGTGTCGCCAGCTTCAAACCTGTGACTCAAACCCCAATAAAACATAAATAACAAGCGACTCTCCGAGGGCAGCTCCTGCTCCCGTCTCGTACCCGTGACTCAGCCTCATGCCTGAGCCCTGGGTCAAGCTCATGGAAACAGACACCAACCGAAAATGCTAAAAGAAGTATTATTCTGAACAGCCCAGAAGGGCTGTGAGTGACAGACCCACTCCTTCATGTTCTTTAACCAATGCAAAACCAGAGCTGCTGGTTTCCAAAATCCTTGCAGAAGCCTCACCCTGCAGCGGGTGGGGGTGGCGTGTGTCTGGTTTCCCAGTGCCCCCAGAGGAGCAGCTCCTCACTGCCCAGTTGCCCACAAGAGATCTCCTAGAGGAGAAACGTGTGTTTAAAGAAACTACTACTTCTCTGCCCTTAGGGCAGCAGGTATGTACATAAGCCTAGTAAGCTCTTAAAAAGCCAAAAAATACCCCATAAACCAAGGCTGTTTGGCACGTCAGAATCACACCCAGTTCATAAAGCCAGGCAAGGAAGTCCCCAAATCGTCAGTCCACTGATGTCAGTCCATTCAGAACAAGGAACACACAGATGGGAACTAAAATTGATGCTTCAGAGATTCCTGGGAGGCTTTTCTACCACAAGGGAGTACGTTTCAAGCAGATACGGGATCTGCCACCAAATACCCTGAAGCTCCCGAATGCTACTCATCAGGAAAAATCTGCCAAGAAAATATTTAAGCAGGCATTTAAATCAGTAATAATACAAGCTAGAAGAAAAAAAAAGTGAATCTTTTCAGGGCCAAAAGGTATACCCATTTATAAGTTTGCATCATCGTTGAGATTATTTATGACCATCCTTTAGCAAGGCGGGAAGATGGTTGTTCCTCCCAGGTGATGAGTAGGAGCAAAAGCCCTTGCAATGAGCCTGCAAAAAGTCCAATTCTGAACTGGAAAGCTCCATCTCCTCTGGTCATCAGCGGCACAGAGATGGTGCTTTGCTCCCTGACACCACCAGCAGTTGGTGTCTTGCACCTGCTGTGTCTCATGGGGACACCAGCAGGCAGCGGTGGTGCCAGGCTGGGGACAAGTAACCCATGTCCTGACACCACAAGAGATGAACGATGTTTCGAAGAGCTTTGATTTAATCCAATATTTCAAGAAACCCCCAAAAGAGATGAAGAAGGACTTGTCACTTTTAGAGGCTCTAATGGGAAAAACAGCATTTCAAGACTAAAAAAAGAAAAGGCTGAAATGGAGTAAGTGACCTGTTTATGAAAAACATTCTGAAGAAAAAAACTACTTTTTCAAAGAGCTAAAGTTTGGGGTAACATTAAAAAAAACCTGAACAGTGAAATCCGTTTCAGGTGTGATTACGTGGCACTTCTGCCAAGAGAACCATTTACTCCCCCGCAGCCTGAAAGCGGTGGCCACCTGCAGTATCCAACGGTTTGAAAATTCCCATTCAAGCCACAGGGTATTCCAGACCGGCGTGGAAGGAAATCCCTCGACTGCTTGGAACGAGCTTGGAGTCAGAATCTTTCCTCCCGTGGAATTACAGCTGTTCTAAGGAAGGTTAGTGGTGCTCTCCCTGGCTGCAGCCGTACGGCACGGCACGGCACAGGGCTGGCCGGCATCCAGAGCCCGGGCTCCCGCTCTACCTAGCAACCACGGCAGCCCTCGTCGCAAGGAAGCCTCAGCAGAAGCACAGAAACCCACAAATACTTTCTTTTGGGAGAAAATTGCAGCTTTTGGCACGCAGGAGAGTTTTACAGCATGAAGCAAAATACCCATTTCTAGCGAGAGGCTAATAGAAAAATACAGATTTCCTGATGGAAAGGGACATCAGTACCAGGCTTCCAGCAAAATCCCTCTCCCCTTTCCTGCTGTGGGCTTCAGCATTATAAAACCAAAAAATTAACAGCCAATCACTTAGTAGTTTTATTTGTGTTTAGAAACCAGTTCATCATCTCTAATCGAATGGGTGACTGAGCAGCCTCAGGAACACGAGAGGGGACTTACCAGGTGAAATATGGTTGAAGCTCTGGCTCAGTCGCACACGGCAGATTTATCTGATGGCTCTATCCCCAGCTGAGGGGAACTGCTCTGTCTGGAGCAGGGAGAGGATGGAGGGGGGGAAAAAAACAGATTCCCTTTCAGAGGGCCCCCGGCCTCTGCTTGGACTCAGAGGCCCAGCCTGTGGAGCTCAAAGAAAATCCTATCACTACTGAAAAATAAGTTAATTCTAGATTGAAAATATAGATGGGGGAGATTATCTTTAAATGTTGGTTTCAATAATCCAGCTCTTTCCTTATGCCAGAAATCAGGAATTGCCTTATTTCCGTAGCTGCAGCCCCGCTGGGTGGCATTACATTATTTATGAGTAATGCAATCCACGGTTTCTAAACATCCCTACTTGCAATTTAGGCTTTTTTATTTTTTTTTTCTTCTTTTTGTTAAGGTTTCAGATAATAAGTCATGTTAGAACTCATCAGAAGCCAACGTCTGGATGCCATGCTCAGTGACAGCCAACTGCACAAGTAAGTACTAGTGCACTAATTATTCTGGCCTAACGAACCTACAGTGAAGAGTTTTGGAAGGTAATTTATTACAAGGTAATAAATGAATAATAAATCTAACCATAAAGAACTTTAAGCTTAAAAATAAGCAGCTTATATGCACCTTGTAAAGTTAATACCTAACTGCTCCAGGAGAACACGAAACCCACAGCAACACTCTTCCCTCGGAGGCGCTGCCAGAGACCGGGGGGTGAACGGGCACCGTCCCTCTCGCTGTGTGTACCTGCACCCCACGTGCCACCAAACAGAACCCTCACTGATGCCTGCTTGTGTTTACACTACAAAAATCCCCACTTTATTATAAAATACGCAATTTTCAATACACTCCTCCATATTTTCCTGGTTTCATATTTACTGTTCTGGAAACGACATAATTCCTCCCCCTTACCCACTAACTCCGAATTGCCGTTACAGAGAGACAGGAAGGTGCCATCCAGCTACCTGCCATTGAGGTTTCAAAGTTAAGATGTCAACAGTTCCCTTTTTTCCCCATTTACTGTCTGAAAAATATCTAAGAGCAGGGCAGGAGGGTCTGAGACATGCAGTTATGTCACTTGATGTAGAACCAACCACACCACCGGGAAGTTCCTCGCAGAATAAAATCCAGCTTTAACAGTTACTAAGCAGAAGCCTTTTAAATGTGATACTAAAAGGTGCTTTACATCCAAACAAGTCCTGCATGTGAACAAGTCTGAAAGCAGCAATAAATTCATGATGAATGCTACTGTTTTCAGGAAAATGCACTAGAGCACAAAGAAGTGAGAAACTACAGCTACCAGATGTGGAAAAAAAAAAAGACATATAAACTGTATATTCTTTAATTTATAGTTTAATAAACCACCATTTCTTTAATTTCTATCGGAAGTGAGCTGAATGAATAAATATCTCAACACCTTTACCACTAAGGAACTAAAGTTACGAGGATGAAAGAGTTGGTAAAGTTCCTAGTGTGAGTCAAACAGTTTCCACTGCAGCTCCAGGGAGAGCTTCCACTGCAACCCCACCACACGTGGTCAGGAAGAGAGGAACTTTTGAAGGCACTTATGATTCATTCCCCTTCCCTCCTCTACCCCACCCACAAAAATGCTCCCAAATCACTGCTCTTTACACAGGAAGAGCAAAGCAAATTCACAGAATCTTATCTGCTCAACGTCTGTCTAGAAAAGCAGACTGAGGACAGGAGATGTCTGCAGTGTTTCAGTAAGAACATACTACACTAGAGTCAAGAAATGCCAATTTGACACCTACCACAAAAAGCTGTGAACTCTGAAGGAGCGATTTGTGAAAGTCAAATGAAGACACACACACACTCAGGGCAGTCTGATCTGACTCAGTCACACCACAGAGCACCCTCAGCAGCACTGTTCTAAAACTCCTGGGAAGTTTACTTAACACTCTCCTGGTGTGACTGATGACACTGGGTTCCATCTTTCACTAAAAGCTGCTTTCACCACCTACGATGTCCTGGCACGCGCTTCCATCCTCTGTCACCCCAGGTACACTCAAAAGCCCTTCTTTGCTTCCCCACTTCACATCAGAGACTTTTCTTATTCTACCCTGTATTTTCCATTCACACACAGAACAGGCAACACGTCTCAATGTCCTTCTCCCTTTTATGACAGAACTTTAGCCCTTATTTGCTGGGCCAAGGATGGTTTGTGTCACTGCTGTCTGATGGCCAGGAGGTCCCTTGAAACCCGGAGCATTAACATCACACTGAACACTTCCCTCATTACACAGTGGACGTGGAAGGAAACGTCCATCGATTTATCATGAATTGTACCGGGTTATAATTAGAGTTTATTTAACACAGGGGGTTTAGGAGCACACCATCTTAATCCCACCAGATCGCTAAAATCCAGCATCTTCCTAAAATGGTTCCAAATCCATCGTGTACCTCATTAAGCAGGGACATAGCCGAGAAGTTCTTCCAGCCAAATCCATCGTTATCTTAAATCTCCGTGTCAGTTACAAAGGTATCCATCCGTGAAGAGACAAAACCACATGTTTTGCATTGAATAACAACAGCCTCACGTTTTTTGTAGCCACGGCACCTCCTCAAGGAACAGAAATGGAATTCCAAGTGGCCATTCACCATTCCCTTTGCCATCCAGCTACAGCACGAGCTGCTGACTGAACACTGCCAAACCCAAACTCTCCTTCCACATTTCCATCAGGCTTCAAGACAAATTCTTTCGATAAACTGAGGCGGAAGTTCCTTCTCCGACTCTCAAAACACCCCGCAAACACCCCAGTTACAAACACCAGCATCTGCTTCCTGCGGGAAAGGATCAAACCACCGACAGCCAAAGCGCAGGGCTCCTGGCACGGTGGCTGCGCAGCAGCTCTCCCGAAAGGCTGAGGGATTACCCTTAAAATCCTCGTCCCCAGTGAGCGGCACAACGGCTACAGAGCTCGCGTTCGCCCGGTAGAAGACGCTGAAACGAGCAGTCACCGGTAACCGCATGGGCCGCCGGTGACGGTTCAGTTTCCGAGGCAGCACCTCGGAGTCACCACCGCAATTACAAGATTATGCAAGCTGGCCTACAGCCGCTGCCGGGGAACGCTCGTTATGAAATACAATAAATTAATTCCCTACATTTTCGGCACAGGAGAAGAGGCATCAGAGCAGGACGTGGTGCCCGGCTTTCCCCGGTTACCGGAACCGCACCGCAAGGGCTCCCCGAGCCCGGCCGGCGGGGTAGAACCTCTCCCCACCCGCTTCTCCCACCGGGCGAACCC